>CM065599.1:17487681-17920265 GCA_033119425.1 Bufotes viridis
TGATGATGTTCTTAGTAGAATAAATTTCATTTTCTTTGTGCATCTAAGATGTCCAGTGTGCAGCATGCATGTCTCTAATAAAATGACCCAGGAATGTAGCCTTCACAGCACAATTGGGGTTCTGTATGTGTTATCTAACTATTCCTAACTCACTAAATTACAAAGAACATCAAAAGTAATATAATAATTAAAGGAGAACCAATCAGTCCTTAATTAAGTATGTAAACTACCCCTACGACACACCATCATGTCTGCAGTGTTCCATCTATAATTTACGCTTTTTTCTTCAATATATCCTCCTGACTAGTAACATTTCACATTTGTTTCCATAATGTCTCCTTTTCAAATAAATTATAAGGCTTTTGAAAAACGTTGTTACCGATAGGAGGTTATTATTGTGCTTTTTAACGTCGCAGTTGCACATTTTCTCCTGACATCACATTTGAGTTCATCAATAGAAAACATGCATTAACAATGGATAATTTAAAAAAAAATGTTGTAGAGGGTCACTTTTTTTTGGAAAGGTCTTTTTTGTATTTTTTTTCTCTCCTAGTTAATGTCCCCTGAGCACCTCGCAGTTATGTCTCGACATCTGGATCGACTGCACTATTATTATTTTCTCTTACTTTCTGTTTCACAAACAGCAATTCTGGGTTTTATCTTTATCCGCCCCCGGACAGAGCGACTAGGAATATAATAGTAATTGTCACTTTCAATATAACATAAAATAAAGCACTTGGTCTAAAAGCTGCAAATGTCTCAGAACTAGAAAACAAAAAAAAAAAGCTAAACCTATTGTTGACCATGTTTTCTTTGACAGTAACCGGCAGATGCCTATTCATCTCATTGGCTGGTCTGAAGGCAGTCTATAAATGAAATCAGGAGTTTTTTGCCAACAAACTTTCACAAAAGGTGTTTTCAGGTCTACGCAGGATGCAGACAGTGGAATTAAACTAGATCCGTTCAATAAGAAAGATAAATTGAAGCCCCTGGGCATTCAATGTAAAATCTGGACCCCCCGCTATTATAGAGATTTGTCCACCCTTACCTTAGCCTAAATTTGGTAACAAAGTAATTACATTAGACACAATATAGCAACATTCTAGCAGCTTATGCAGGGGGCTGAAGCTCTTTAAAGAGGCCAGTCCTGTATGCAGATTTAGGGCTCATGAACATGGCCATAGCCGTTTTTGCAGTGCAAAAATTGCGGATCCACAAAACATGGATACTGGCCATGTGTGTTCTGTATTTTGTGGAATGGAATGTCTTGCCCATTATAGAACAGTCCTATCCTATCCTTGTTGTGGATGCAGTGGAACGGATATATGGTATGCTGTCCGCATCTTTTGCGGCCCCATTGAAGTGAATCAATACGCATCATCCAAAAAATGTTGATCAGGTGCAGACAAAAACAATGGTCATGTGCATGAGCCCTTATTGGAAGTACTCCATGGCAGGCATGGAGACTTATTGGCGATGCTCCATGGGAAACAAATCTGCAAATAGGTATCTCCCAAGGAAAAGAACCATCTTCTCAGTGCCACCTATTGGAAGTGGCTCCCTAAGAGTCAAAATTTGACTTTCCAACAAGCTTTGGGATTTGACAATGAATATAGCCAAGACAGATACACATCCAAAGACAGCTGTTCCATGGTGCTTTCTCCTCATCAGTACAAAGTAGGATTCTGGCTGGCTGGGTGCGATATCTTGAATGCTGCTCAGGCAGGATGCTGAATCTCCTTAAAGAGACCAGTCCTGTATGGAGACTTATTGGAAATACTCCATAGGAAATTAATATGCAAAGAGGTATCTTCCAAGGAAGAGAACCAGCTCTCCAGCGACAGCACTTGGAAGTTGCTCCCTATGAGTCAAAATCCAACTTTTCAACAAGCCTCTGGATTTGAAAAGGGAATATAGTCAAGCCAGATATCATAGTAACATAATTTGTAAGGCTAAAAAAAGCTAAATTTGTAAGGCTAAAAATATCCTGTGAGGTAGAAGCCAATGTTCCTCACTGTAGGGGAAAAAAATTCCTTCCCGACTCCAATCAGGCATTAGAATAACTCCCTGGATCAACAACCCCTCTCTAGTAGCTATAGCCTGTAATATTATTACCCTCCAGAAATACATCCAGGCCTCTCCTGAACTCTTTTAGTGAATTCACCATCACCACCTCCTCAGGCAGAGATTTCCATAGTCTCACTGCTCTTACCATAAATAATCCTCTTCTATGATTGTGTAGAAAAAAATAAAAAATTTAAAATAAATATATATATATATATATATATATATATAACATAGTAACATAGTAACATAGTAACATAGTATATAAGGCCGAAAAAAGACATTTGTCCATCCAGTTCGACCTGTTTCCTGCAAGTTGATCCAGAGGAAGGCAAAAAAACCCTGTGAGGCAGAAGCCAATTTTCCCCACTTAAGGGGAAAAAATTCCTTCCCGACTCCAATCAGGCAGTCAGAATAACTCCCTGGATCAACGACCCATCTTTAGTAGCTATAGCCTGAAATATAATTACGCTCCAGAAATACATCCAGGCCCCTCTTGAATTCCTTTATTGTACTCACCATCACCACCTCCTCAGGCAGAGAGTTCCATAGTCTTACTGCTCTTACCGTGAAGAACCCTTTTCTATGTTTGTGTACAAACCTTCTTTCCTCCAGACGCAGAGGATGTCCCCTCGTCACAGTCACAGTCCTGGGGATAAATAGATGATGGGACAGATCTCTGTACTGACCCCTGATATATTTATACATAGTTATTAGATCTCCCTCAGTCGTCTTTTTTTCTAGAGTGAATAACCCTAATTTTGATAACCTTTCAGGGTACTGTAGTTGCCCCATTCCAGTTATTACTTTAGTTGCCCTCCTCTGAACCCTCTCTAGCTCTGCTATGTCTGCCTTGTTCACAGGAGCCCAGAACTGTACACAGTACTCCATGTGTGGTCTGACTAGTGATTTATAAAGTGGTAAGACTATATTTTCATCACGGGCATCTATGCCCCTTTGATGCAACCCATTATCTTATTGGCCTTAGCAGCAGCTGCCTGACATTGGTTTTTACAGCTTAGTTTGTTATTTATTAAAATTCCTAGATCCTTTTCCATGTCAGTGTTACTGAGTGTTTTACCATTTAGTATGTACGGGTGACTTGCATTATTCCTTCCCATGTGCATAACTTTACATTTGTCAGTGTTAAACCTCATCTGCCATTTCTCTGCCCAAGCCTCCAATCTATCCAGATCCCTCTGTAGCAGAAAACTGTCCTCTTTAGTGTTAATTACTTTACACAGTTTAGTGTCATCTGCAAAAATTGATATTTTAGTGTGCAAGCCTTCTACAAGATCATTAATAAATATATTGAAGAGAATAGAGCCCAATACTGAACCCTGAGGTACCCCACTAGTGACCGTGACCCAATCTGAGTGTGTACCGTTAATAACCACCCTCTGTTTTCTATTACTGAGCCAGTTACTTACCCACATACAGATATTTTCTCCTAGTCCAAGTGTTCTCATTTTATATACTAACCTTTTATGTGGTACAGCATCAAATGCTTTGGAGAAGTCCAGATATACGACATCCATTGATTCGCCGCTGTCAAGTCTAGAACTTACCTCCTCATAGAAACTGATTAAATTAGTTTGACATGACCGATCCCTCATGAAGCCATGCTGATATGGTGTAATTTGCTTATTTTCATTGAGATACTCCAAGATAGCATCTCTTACAAAACCTTCAAACAGTTTACCCACAACAGATGTTAAACTTACCGGCCTATAATTTCCAGGCTCTGTTTTTGGACCCTTTTTGAATATTGGCACCACATTTGCTATACGCCAGTCTGGTGGAACATTCCCTGTCAGTATGGAGTCCGTGAATATCAAAAATAAGGGTCTGGCTAGGACATCACTTAATTCCCTTAGGATACGGGGGTGTATGCCATCCGGTCCTGGCGATTTGTCTATTTTAATCTTTTTAAGTCGCTGCTGTACTTCTTCCTGGGTCAGACAGGGCACTTTTAAAGGGGAATTTACTTTTACATTTTGCATTTCATCTGACAGTTTATTTTCCTCAGTGAAAACAGTGGTGAAGAAAATATTTAATAGCTTGGCTTTATCCTCATCGCTTTCTGCAACTCCCCCTCATTGCTATGTAGAGGGCCGACTCCTTCAGGTTTATATTTTTTACCATTTATATAATTGAAAAACATTTTAGGGTTAGTTTTGCTCTCTTTGGCAATTAATCTCTCGGTCTCTAGTTTGGCAATTTTTATTAGTTTTTACATATTCTATTTTTTTCCTTATAGTTTATCAGTGCTTCCTGGCTCCCCTCCTGTTTTAGTGATTTATATGCTTTCTTTTGTCATTTATTGCTTTTTTACGGTTCTATTTATCCACATTGGTTTCTTCTTATTTCTTAGCCTTTTATTTCTATAAGGTATGCATCGATCACAATTTGATGTTACAATGCTTTTAAAAATCTCCCATTTTGTGGTTGTATTTTTATTTTTGAGGACTATGTCCCAGTTAATTGGGCCTATGGCCTCTCTTAGTTGGCTAAATTTTGCTTTTTGAAGTCCGGTATTCTTGTTCCTCCCTGTAGAAACTCTCGTTTGAAGGATAATTGGAAGGTTATTACTTTATGGTCACTATTTCCCAGGTGTCCCCCGACCTGCACGTCTGTTGTTCTATCAGGTCTATTGGTTAATACTAAGTCCAGTATGGCCGTCCCTCTAGTTGGGTCCTGAACCAGTTGGGAAAGGAAATTGTCTTTGGCTATTGCCAAGAACCTGTTTCCTTTATGGGATGTACAGGTTTCAGTTTCCCAGTCTATATCTGGGTAGTTGAAGTCCCCATAATAACCACCTGATTATGGTTTGCCGCCTTGTTTATCTCGTTTAGTAATAGATTTTCATGCGGACTCTGGTATATTAGGTGGTTTATAGTAAACTCCTATTAGTAATTTATTATTGTTTTTGGCTCCATTTATCTCCACCCACAATGACTCCACATTTTCGTGTCCCTCACAGATGTCTTCCCGGAGTGTGGGCTTTAGAGAGGACTTTATGTAAAGGCAGACCCCTCCCCTCTCCGGTTTTGACGATCCTTTCTGAACAGATTGTAACCTTGTACATTAACTGCCCAGTCATAGCTATCATCCAGCCATGTCTCAGTTATTCCCACTATGTCATAATCCTCCTCACACATCACTAATTCCAGTTCCCCAGTTTTATTAGTCAGGCTTCTGGCATTAGTATACATACATTTGAGAGGTTTATGCATATTTTTTGCCCTACACCTTTCCTTCTGAACTTTTCTAGTCCCTCCTTCCATTTCTCCCCCAGTCCCACTACCTTGCCCCCGGTCTCTATCTGCACTATCTTCCCCTCCTATAATGTAATTTCTCTCCCCCCCAGTCCCTAGTTTAAACACTCCTCCAACCTTCTAGCCATCTTTCTCCCCAACACGGCTGCCCCTTCCCCATTGAGGTGCAGCCCGATAGAGTGCACAGTAGAGGTATGGCGGGGGGTGTATTTCACCCGGTGGTTCAGTAGCTGGGTGAGACAACTTAAATCCATGAATAAGTGCTGCTTAAGCAAGGCATAGTTGCTGGAGATCATTTTGTTTAAAGTTGTATGGGCTGGATTTCTTTGGACTGGGAGACAGGTTGGTAGTGGGAGTCTCTCATTCCACACCCCTAGTCCACTACAGATATTACCTTTAGCTGAGGAGATCACAGGTCAGCTGGGCTATAATCAAGGAGACATAAGACAACCCTCTGTGTATGTGGAGAGGAAGTGAGCCTACAGAGAGGGTTGGAGCCAGAGACCCTGTGTGTAAACTGCGTTTTTTGAGGTGAGCCAGGGAGAAGACCTCTGTATCAGCTAGTGCCTCGATGGGCAGGTGTTTATTTTGGTTTATGTTTGTGATGGTGCTGAAGTGCCAGAATAAAGCACCATTTGGACCCTGTTGTCAGAGGAGAAATCTGTGATTGCGACCCCCTGTGAGAGAGCGATCCCTTAAAATATATATACACTGTATTTTTCACCCCATAAGACGTATTTTCCCCCCAAAAGTGTGGAATGACCCTGCGTCTTATGGGGTGAATACTAATGAGCGCTTCCATTATGGAAGCGCTCATTAGTATCGGAGGACCTGGAAGCAGTGAAGGCTCTGTACTCGCTGTAAGGTTCCCAGTACAGCCGCCAGCAGGAGGAGCGTGGAAGGTGAGGACAGGAGCGGTGGTGTCCGGAGAAGGAGAGGTAAGTGTTTTTTTATTTTATGTGCTCTTTGGCATGGGGGCTGATATGAGGCAATAAGGGCTGATAAGAGGCATATGGAGGCTGTTGAGCGCATGGGAAGATTGGCCATAGACCTTACAGGGAAATTTCCTGGTGAGCCGATGCCCAGGGGGCCACCAAACCCTTCTCTCTGCCGTTAACCAGGTACATAATGCTCTCTCAGGGGTAATTAAAGCTGTGAGAATCAGGCACTCATGTACCCGGCCAGTGATCGCACATGCCCTCCTGAATTCAACTATGGCCCGTATCTCCTAATCCCAACAACTGGACGAGGACAGAAAATGGCAGCTATTGATGGCCACTAGAGATGAGCGAATTTCTTGAAAATTCGATTCGGCTGATTCGCCAAATTTCACAAAAAAAGAAATCGCTTTGTGACAAATAACTTCACCACAAAGTACATTTTTTTTAAAGTAGTGGGTGCAATGATAGGGAGTTGTGATAGCGCTGCCCCCGTCATTGTACCCCTCAGATGCCGCATTCATACATGATCGCTGCATCTGAGTGTACAAACAGTGTAAAATGAACATTAAAAAAAAACATTACATCAAACTTACCGCTTCTATTTACTCGTGACGTGCCGGCCACCGCCATCTTGCTTGAAGATCTTGCCAAAATCACGTGCAGAGCGAGATTAAGTCATCACGCCGGCCGGGATTCGAGGGATTCTATTCGCTCATCACTAATGGCCACCACAGAGGGACAGCTTTTAGGGCAATATATTGGGCTACACTGTAGTATATGGTTCTGGGGGAACTATATTTTGTGCTATGGTATTATTGACCCCGCTGACTTGTGTTGCACAGCCTTCTGCCAATTTAGACCCACCTACATTATGGGGCAACTTTTAGTCTTTTTTTCCAGGACCATTTGAAGTTCCTAGTCCGCCCCTGGTTGAGAGGCATGGAAGGCTGATGAGAGGCATATAGGATCCCATGAGAGGCATATGGGGGCTGATATGGGGGTTGATGAGAGGCATATGGGGGCTGGGAGAGGCATGGGGGCTGATGAGAGGCATATCAGAGGTCTGATTGGGAGTCTGAACAGAGGTCTTATTGGGGTCTTATTAACATTGGGGGTCTGATTGTGGCTCAGATGAGGTCTGTTTAACATTGGTGGTCTGATTGATGGTCTGATCTGAGGTCAAATGAAAAATATTTTTTTCTTATTGTACTCCTCTAAAACCTAGGTGCGTCTTATAAGGTGAAAAATATGGTATATACAGTATACATAGTATATATATGCAGTATACTGTCCTGTGTAGTATATATACAACATACTGTCTTCCGCAATATATATATATATATATATATCTCAAATATTTAGGCAGCACCAAAATAACCGTGCAGTGGTTGCAAGCCCAAGGGTATAAACATAACCCACAATAGTATATAGAAAAATAGGGCAGCACGCCAATAGTTTAAAAAGGAAAAACAAGTTTATTCACCCATTTGGACCGCGACGTTTCGGCTCTATGCCAGAGCCTTTCTCAAGCAATGAACAGGATCATGTGCAGGATATATATAGGGTGTACAATCAAGTATATAGCAATAATACAATTAAACATAATAATCATAAATACTGTGAATAACTTCCGTGTCATCAACATCATAGTGCATAATAATAAAGATAGTGTGAATATCCACATCTAACAAACATTTGTGCAAAGTACAGTTAATTCAAATAATATAATATCTTCAAATTCATATCAATCTATTTAAGCTTCCACACCTGGGTTAATTAAAGTGCTAAGTGAATGGGGAGAGGTGAAACAGTTAACTTACAGACGCCTATTGATGTTATTAATTGTACTCGGCGTCTCCTTCTCTAGACTGCGCATGTACGGGCCACACTCCGTGCCATAAAATGACGTCACTAGATCATGTGACACCCCTGCGCCTGCGCACAATCTATCATGAACTATAACAGCCATCTTAATGAAGGGAAAGCTACCTCAACGGCAAAGCACATGCTCACAGGCTTAATGTACAATAGAGTGGCCATTTTTTATAAGGGAAACCAGCAGGTATATGCCCCAACTGCACAAATAGCGCATCAAATCGGAGAATTACAGCGATCTGTGATGGGATAGATACCAGCCTGAGGGCAAGCATCCTTCCACATCATGGAGACACCCCAGGGCGGTCACCTCCACGTCAGTGGGACATCCGCTCAAAGTGTCCCCCACCGATCCTTTATTGCAAATCTCCACTGCAGAGGGATCTACTCTATTTAGGGCAAACCAGCAAATATAGAGTTATTAGTTATTATAGTGACCATATAAATATGACAGATACAGCCCGAATAGGAACAGTCAGTAAGGTAAATCATATATAGATATTTTCACAAATAGTGTCGCATATTGGTCTGGCGTCTGTCCATAAAGTCCACATTCCTCCCCTCCGCATTCCTTGACCTGCTAAAAAGAAGAAAGAAAAAAAAGTTCCATTTAGAAAAAAACATTTTGAGAAACAAATATTTATACAAAATTAATATTCCTGTAGTTACTACCTAACACACGAGAGAAGCAGACGGGCCCTGCATAAACAAAAGGGCAAGCCATTCCTATCTCAAACCCCCAAATTATACTCCACATTAAGTCTAGATGGTTTTAGGATCCTCAACCTTTGGATCCACTGCAATTCTTTTAATTTCAAAATATTGACCTATTGCCCCCTCGTCTAGGCATGGGGACATGGTCAATTATAAGACATTTTACGTCACTTTCCGAATGTTTGTATTCTGTCAAATGTCTTGACACTAGTAGGAGTAAAAACGTTGTGGCACACAGAGTGTTGTTTCCGCGACTGGAAGTAGGGTTCCCACCCCAGTATTGTAACATAATAGGAAAACTCCAGTCTAACTTGCGGTTCAGTAGGTGAGATTTTATTTGTAAGGCAGTAATTTCACATAGAGTGACGTTTCGGCCACTTATGGCCTTCATCAGACTGTAACAGATAGGATATATAGAAAATATGATATAGTCACCATGTTGTGGATACGTCATGAGAACAATGTTAAATCACCTTAATTGAAATATAATCGAATATAATCAGATATATTGCAGACAAAATAATAATTTTCATGATTAAGTACAATAGAATCTGATTGTCATAGAAAAACGCATTACTATACACTAATAATGGGTCTAAGGATACACAGGACAATTCATTACATGATAGAGTGCAGATAGCATGATTATAGGTAAAACTGATAATCGCAAATCTAGGGATCACATGATTCATAGACATACGGTATGTATAAGATCACAAGGTCCATCAGATCAAGTCCACAGGAAAACAGTTCACCATCACCGTTATTATAAATGTGTCCCTGTAGGTATCAAATTCCTTATATAGATCATATTAAAGGAACACCTGAGCTATGGTAATATGATGATAAAGACCACAGGATCAAGATCGCATAGGTATTTCATACATCCAGAGAGCTCTATGTGAAATTACTGCCTTACAAATAAAATCTCACCTACTGAACCGCAAGTTAGACTGGAGTTTTCCTATTATGTTACAAATGTCTTGACACTGGCAGGTCAAGTCGTTTCTTGCGAATAGAGTATCTATGATTGTTGAGCCTTGTCTTTAAATCGGTGGAGGTTTCCCCGACATACAATAATTTACACGGGCAAGATAAAACATATACCACAAAAGACGACTCACATGTCAGGTGAAAACGAATAGGATAAATAGTACCCAATGTCGGATGTACAAACACCTCCTTAGATTTAACAATATAATAATACCGGCAATTCACGCAGCTCAGGCACGGAAAACCTCCAAGCCCTAGCTTCGCCAATGTGCCTTGTCTCATAGTCTTAAGTGGTCCCACATCAGCTTCAACCAACTGCTCATGCAGACTTTTCATTCTCCGATACGAAAATAATGGTGGAACTTTAAATTCAGGTACATTCTTTATACCACTAGCCAAAACATTCCAATAGGGCATGATGATGGTACTAATTTCAAGACTAAAATCTGTATAAGTAGATACAAAAGGTAACCGGGACTTCTTAGTTTTACTTTTCTTCTCCACAATTAAACTTTTCCTGTCCATATCCATAACATTACGTTTATGAGTCATAAGTAATCTATGGGGATAACACCTCGCTTCGCGAACTTATCCACCATAGAGTATATATATATATATACACCATGTACTCTCCCTTTTTGTGCTAATAACTGTATCATCTGCAAAAATGTATATTTTCCTGTGCAAGCCTTCTACAAACACATTAATAAATATGTTGAAGAGAATAAGGCCCAATACTGAACCCTGTGATACCCCACAAGTGACAGTGACCCCTCCAATACTGACCCCTGTGGCACCCCACTAGTGACAGTGACCCCTCCAATACTGACCCCTGAGGTACCCCACTAGTGACAGTGACCCAATCTGAGTGTGTAACATTAATAACCACCCTCTGTTTTCTATCACTGAGCCAGTTAGTTACCCACATACAGACATTTTACCCCAGTCCAAGCATTCCCATTTTGTATACCTGCCTTCTCATAGAAGCTGACTTAATTAGTTTGACATGACCAATCCCTCATGAAGCCATGCTGATACAGTGTTTTAAGCTTATTTTCATTGAGGTGCTCCAAAATAGCATCTCTTAGAAAATCTGCAAACAGTTTACCCATCTGTATAAAGCTGCTTTTGAGTGCTTATCAGTACAGAGTAAGATTCTAGCTGGCTGGATGTGATGCCTTCAATGCAGCTTAGGCAGGGTGCTGAATCTAGTCCTAGCAACATGCTAGCAAAATACTTGACAGACAGCAATTCACAATACAACCACTAGGTGGCAACATATAGACTTATGTCGGATAGATATCTTGTCATACCATATGATCATCTCACACCACACATCTCAATATATGTTAAGCCAAGACAAAAGGCAAGGAAGGACACATCATGACAATTATAATACCAGTGTCTTATGTGGTAGGTAATAGTGTTGGGTGCGAATACTCGATTCCCGAAATTTTTATTGTGAATATCGCAATTCACGAAGATTTAGAATATAGTGTCATATATTCGTATTCGCGAATATTCTAGTTTTTCTTTCATCTGAACCCATAATCCCTCCCTGCTTCTTTCTTGTGGGCCAATGAGAAGACTGCAATGTATTTCTCTCAGCTTAGCAACATCCCTAGCAACCAATAGGAAAGTTGCCTACCCCTTACTATATAAGAACCTCCCCAGCAGCCATTTTCTGCAGTTTTTTGCTGAGAGAGACAGCAGTGTCATTGCTGTGCTCTTTGCTTTCCTATGTCATTACATTAGATAGTTAATTAGTTAGTAAGTTAGTTAGTTAGTTAGCCTATATATGTAATACAGATAGTTAGTTAGTTAGTTAGCTTATATATATATATTACAGATAGTTAGTGGTAGATAGTCAGTGTAGGTTAGATAGTGATACAGTGTAGCTGATAGGTTCCAGTGCAGGGTGTTAGGTAGTGTGATAGGTTCTGCTGTCCATACATACATGCTACATACATAGTGCTGTGATGTCACAACAATACTTAGTGCACCAATCAGTAATATGTAGTCAGACCTGCTAAAATGTGAAGTTGCACGTATTGCGCCAAATTATGCGCTGGAAGTTAAGGCACTGTATGTAGTGAGCCCTTACTTCCGGGCCAGGGGAAAGCTCACTAAAAGCGCTGGAAAAGCTGGTCAGTGATTGTACAAAAGCATTAAATTTCATAGAAAGGGGGAATATAGATGTCATTTTAACTCATAAGACTCCTGTGCCCATCTGGGTAGCAGCGCAGGCAGAAGCGCAGCTCCCGAACAGCCCGTCTCTTTTTTGCTAATAGGAGACGGATGGCCCTAAGCAATGCTCATTTCAGAGAGTGCTGCTAAGCTCATTTCAGCACTAGTGTTCTACTAAAAATAAACGTTTTGCCTAATTAAAGTATATTAAAAAAAAATCCCTATCACTTGCCCTACACATTAGCAAAAAAAAAATTTCAATGGCAGTTACACTTTAAGTGTGAAACATGAATCGAATAAAAAAACAACAAAAAAATAATGAAATATTTTTATATATTTGTGCATAAAAATATATGACTCTGTAATACATCTGTATGTACCACAAACCATGCCCAAAAAATTTATATAAAAAAAAACTGAGTACTCATGCTAAAGAAAAAATATGAAATTTGTGGTTGCTGAAATGCAGAGGAAAAAAATTACAAAAAATTGCTAGTCATTAAGGGGTTATGCCAATTCATAGTTCAGCCTTTCTAAGGCTGAGTTCACATCAGCGTTCGGCCTTTCCGTTCTCCTGGTCTGTTATAGGAGCAGGAGAACGGAAAGGATGGATTCAGCACATATATGAGCCGAACGGGATCCAAATGGAGCCTATGAACCCCATAGACTATAATGGGGTCTGTTAGCTGTCGGTTCCGAAGATGATTTTGGAGCGGAGACAAAAGTTGTGCATGCAGGACTATAATGTTTTCCAAATCACTTTTTTATGATTAAGTTTAAATAAATAAATAAAAATCAAGAATAGGTTTTTATTTTTATTTTGTCCTCCTTCTTTTCGAAAATGGGAATTAAAAATCAGCCGTAAAGTACAGTAAAATTCTTACTGAAAGCTGACATCTGTCTTTAAATGAAGCATGAAGAATTTGTGGCAAATAGACCAATTTCACTGGGATTATCGACTGACTAGACTTGTGGGTATTATATACAGTAATTCAAGTATTACGCTCCAGCTGTAAAAGCAATTAAGATGACTTTCAAAGATTGGCATATCCACCTCTTTTTAGTACACTTCACACTACTTTTAGAAAGAAGCATGAGCTTTTAACAGGTTCATTGAACAGCAATCAAAAGTGGCAGGGCCAACCAAAGGGACAACAAACTCAATAGATTAGTTTTCGATTGGCTGGTGCGCTCGACTCTTTCTCGTAATGTGACAAACCTGAAGAAAGAGGACATAGGTAATTTCAATCTTTCTATTTCATTTTTGTCCAAAGGGTTATGTGATACATTTACTGTATTCAACTTATTATAGAATTATTGGCTGGAAAATTTGAGATAACGTGGCCAGTCATCTACTGCTTCTACTATTAAAAGACAAAAAACAGTAAATTATTTTAATGTTTATATTCAAAACAGGATAAAAAATAGAAATGAATACTTTAATACTCCATGATGTATAAATACAGTATATAACTACTATATACAACATCCATACGTACTAGAATACAACTACTATATTACTGCCCCATGTGAAAGAATATAACTAATATAATTCTGCTCCTGTGTACAAGAATATAACTACTATAATACTGCACCTATGTACAACAATATAGCTACTATAATACTGCTCCTATATACAAGAATATAACTACTATAATACTGCTCCTATGTACAAGAATATAACTACTATAATACTGCTCCTATGTACAAGAATATAACTACTATAATACTACCTCCTATGTACAAGAATATAACTACTATAATACTGCATCCTATGTACATGAATATAACTACTATAATACTGCCTCCTATGTGCAAGAATATAACTACTATAATACTGCCTCCTATGTACAAGAATATAACTAGTACTACTATAATACTGCTCCTATGTCCAAGAATCATTTACATTTGTGTCTTAACATTACATTAGTATTTAGCCTTCTATTATGATTTGTGACAGATTAGATTAGTGAAACTTGAACAGTTTAGTTCTGTTTTGTTCTTTTCTTTCATGTTCCTGTTCTTCAAATATGTATGGCCCCCATGGAACAGAATGTTTTCTATTTTTTATTATTATTATTGCTTGACTTTCTCTTATGTTGTAAATTTAGATATGTAATTAATTTTTCATACTAAACATTATTAAAAGTGTAAAACTGCAGTTACAGGATATTTTACAAGTTGTCATAAAAAAAAAAAATACAAAAACATGAATTGTCAGTAACCTTTTAAATGAATATTTTGGAATCTCCTGGAATTCTGCATTGATGGATGATAACGTGGTTGTTTCATTTTTCTCTCACTCTAAATAACAGACAAATACAATGTAACTTAACTAATAACTCATAACAGTTTTACCATTTATGACTTTTATTAAGCACAAAATACGGGCCCCGGCCATTTGTGCACCGCATCACGGATGTGGACAAATTCACTTGAATGAGTCTGCAATCCAGAAGGTTCGGTGCGGAACAGAAAACCCAAAGGAGCGTTACGGAGTGCTTCTGTGGGGCTTCTCTCTGTGCCTCCGCACCGCAAAAAATTGCACATACTCCTTTATTTTACCGGCGTGGACGGATCACGGACCCATTCAAGTTGAATGGGTCTGCATCCGTCTGTGGCAACCGAATGGATGGTGCAAATTGCGGTCCCCAATGCACAGGATGAGGTTGACTGAACTGATTCTACTAGTTCAGAATTTGTCCCGAATTTCCCAAAAAGTTCATATGCTAATGACCCTGTTTTTTTTGTAATTTGTTTTGGGCAAACAGAGAGAGAGAGAAATAGAAAGGGAGATAGAAATGACTATTATGTTGCTCTGGGTTTCTGGGCATATATACAGTATGTATTATCTGTGCCTAGTATGCATAGAATATGGGGAGAGTATTGTGGGCCTGGAAGCGTTCCTGTCGGTTTCTGGAAAAGGAATTCAAATTTGCTCTGATAAGCCTATATGATGCCAGCAGATGTAAGATGTGCTTATTTTCATATATTTTTACCCAGAAACCAAGATGAGTGTGTTGATTGGCTTACAATACTCTTCATACATATTCAGCACCCTCTCTCTCTTTCAGGGCATTTGGAGCATATTTGATTCTGGTAATATCAATTTGTACCTGATTAGAACCTTTTAAAAAATTCAACAAATCAGAGAATTTCAAGAAATTAGCTCATCTCTAATACAGAACACAGACTTAAAGGGGTTTTCCCATTTCAGACAATGGAAGCATATTGCTAGGATATGCTCCCATTGTCTGATAGGTGCGGGCCCCAGCCTTAAAATTGTGGAGGGCGCACTGAGCATTCTCCATTCATTTCTATGGGGTGCCGCCAATAGCTGATCGCTGGCTCGGCTATTTCCATCATCCCTATATAAATAAATGAGAGCGGTGGCCACAAAAGCGCGGTGCACTCCCATTCAGTACTATGGGGAGAGCGCTTGGTGGTGGCCGGACCCGGTGAAACCCAGGGTCCTCCGGCCACCACATTCCCCTCTCTGTTCTTCTAGCGATATGCCCACTATGTCTCAGATGGGAATACCCCTTTAAGATATATTGTCACATAACACACAGTGAAAAACATAGAGACAAAACTAAAATGAGGTTGCCCCAATAAATGAATTGGTTAACAAAACAGCACCACACCCAGGGGTGCACCTAGCCTTTCTGCTGCCTGAGGCAAAAACTGAAACAGCACCCTAATCCTCCAATGCCAATTGCTTAAACTAACCCCTGCATAAAGTGCAGGCTGTCTGTGTGCACTTTCGGCGTTCTCACCCTGCTGCTTGCCTGTCTGCGCTGCAGCGTAACTTCGGCCTTTCCGCTCACCGCCTCATATGCGACGTACCCACAAGGTTGAACTCCACCTTGCACATGCTGGAGAGACTGTGCGAGCAGCGGCAGGCGATAGTGGAGTTTTAGCTGCAGCATGCACAGGTGAGTCGGTCTGCAGAACAGCACCACTTCACCGCCACTGAGTGGGCTTTCATGTGGGACGTGTGTGCCATGTTGCGCTGTTTCGAGTACTCCACCAACATGGTCAGTACCGATGACGCAGTCCTCAGCGAGACTATCCCACTTCTATTTCTCCTTGAAAAAACACTTTGGGCGATGATGGAAGAGGATGATGCACAGGAGAAAGAGGAGGAGGAGGAGTAGGGATCATTTCCACGGTTATCAGGCCAGTCATTTACAAGTGGCTCGGAGGGTGGGTTCCTGCACCTACAGAGAGCAGGTACACAACTGTCCAGCCAGGGCACAGTTCTGGAGGATGAGGAGGAGGAGGAACCGTGTTCACAGCAGGGAGGCACTCAAAGCAGCTTATGGGCATCAATGGAGCGTGGCTGGGGGGATACAGGGGACACAGACGATACACCTCCCACAGAGGACAGCCTCTGGGCAGCCTGGCACACATGAGCGACTACATGCTGCAGTGCCTTCGCAACGACCGCCGAGTTGCCCACATTCTTACCAGTGATGATTACTGGGTGGCCACCCTGCTGGATCCCAGCTACAAGGACAAGGTGCCATCCTTAATTCCATCACTGGAGCGCACGCTGGTAGACGCGCTGCTGATGGCATTCCCGCCTGACAGCGGGGACTCAGTGGAAGCACAAAGCGAAGGCAGAGAAGGAGGAAGAGGTCGACAACGCAGCTGGGGCACTGCCAGCACCTCAGAAGGCAGGGTTAGCATGGCCGGAATGTGGAAAAGCTTTGTTAGAACATCACAACAACTAGCACCACCAGGAGATATGGAACGTCTTAGCAGGAGGCAGCATTTCAGCAAAATGGTGGAACAGTACTTGTGCACACGCCTACACATAATGACTGATGGTTCTGCCCCATTCAACGTCTGGGTCTTCAAATTGAGCACATGGCCTGAGCTTGCCATTTATGCCTTGGACTTGCTGGCCTGCCCTGCGGCCAGTGTACTGTCCAAACGTGTGTTTAGCATGGCTGGGGGGTAATCACAGACAAGCGCAGCTGCCTGTCCACAGCCAGCCTGGACAAGCTCACGTTCATTAAAATTAACCAAGCTTGGATCCCACAGGACTTACCTTGTGCTGAGTAGACAAGTAGACCGGCTGCACCCAGCCATTGTTATACTCCAGCGCACTTTCTCTTTGCATTCTCTTTTCTATTTCCCAATGTTTTGGGGTCTTCCCAAATTTATAAATAAAATAAAAATAAAAAATAAATAAATAAAGGGAAAAAACACAACAAAAACAAAAACAGTGTTGGCTACCTCCTCCTCCACCGCCGCCGCTTCTACCTACACCGCCACGTCCACCACCTTTTCAACCTCCTACTCCACTTTGACTTTTGCCTCCCGGTACAAGATTATTATTTTTATTTTTTTTCTATTCTGTGTTATTTTAAGTCATTTCCCTATCCATATTTGTTTGCAGGCAACTGTCCTGCTCTTGTCCCCATTTTGCTTCCTTTTGCAGCCCTCTAGCCCTTACTACGACTATTTTAAAGCCATCTTAGTGCACCAACGTTCAGGTCCCCATTGACTTCAGGTCCCCATTGAGTTCAGGTCAAGTTTGGGTCCCGAACCCGAACTTTGACCCGAAGTTTGGCCGAACCCAGTGAACCCGAAACATTCACGGGTCCGCTCATCCCTCTACAGCACTACATACTGTGCCCACTGTGCTTCCTAATACTATACTGCAGAAACAGATAATCCCCTTCCGCTGCCCCTACCAATTGCTGCCTGAGGCAATCGCCTTACCTCGCCTCATCGGTGGTGCACCCCTGACCACACCTGTCCGCATGCTCCTTGTGGTATTGGAACTAAGCCCATTAACTCCAATGGAGATGATCTGTAATATCAGGCACAACGCACGGACAGCTGTGGAGCTGCTTCTGGAAAACAGCAGCCATGTTTTTCCAATCCTAAATAATCCCTTTAAGGATCCTTTAATGAAAATAGAGACAGTATGCTCTGTGAGAAGTTGTTAGGGAATCAATATAATTAGGAAATTTGCTGTAATTGTCTAAATTTAATCAGAATGAAAGTGCCGAAATAAGGAGAAGGAAACCGTAACCTCGGAAAGCGGAGCGCAGATCCCTGTCTCATCTCATTTGGTAAATATATGCATTATGTCCAATCAAAGTGTCACAGACTCAGTCACAGCACATAGAAAACGGAACAAAGAGAGGAGCTGCTTTGATATATGCAGTGTGAAAAGGTTCACATGTCACTAATCCTGCAGACTTTCTATTACAGGAATTAATAGCTTTAGAACTCATTTTCTCTTAGATCTATCCTAATCATTGAAGAGGGAAGCGATATCATTTGGTGGAAGATTCAAGGATAGCCGCGGTTCACAAACTTTCATTTAACCTTGTTGCTGAATGAGAATTTTTAAGGGGATATTAAGTAATTTAACTAAAAAATGACAAAGACGGGAGTCATTTCATATAGAGATTTTGTTTAATGCGGGGCTGATGGTATGAACCAGATTTACCACTACATAAGGATATAGGTATAAACAATGTAATAGAAAATGTAACTTATACACAAATTAGCCAATCAGCCAGTTTTAAAAGATATGTCCCCTTAAATTTAGGTCTCATATTATAGTTCAGAGCTGCACTCACTATTCTGCTAATGGAGTCACTGTGTACCTATATTACTTATCCTGAACTGATCCTGAGTTACATCCTGTATTATACTCCGTCCAGAGCTGCACTCACTATTCTGCTGGTGCAGTCACTGTGTACAAACATTACTTATCCTGTACTGATCCTGAGTTATATCCTGTATTATACTCCAGAGCTGCACTCACTATTCTTGTGGTGGAGTCACTGCACTGTGTACATACATTACATTACTTATCTTGTACTGATCCTGAGTTACATCCTGTATTATACTCCAGAGCTGCACTTATTATTCAGCTGGTGGAGTCACTGTGTACATACATTACTTATCCTGTACTGATCCTGAGTTACATCCTGCATTATACTCCAGAGCTGCACTCATTATTCTCCTGGTGCAGTCACTGTGTACAAACATTACTTATCCTGTACTGATCCTGAGTTATATCCTGTATTATACTCCAGAGCTGCACTCACTATTCTTGTGGTGGAGTCACTGTGTACATACATTACATTACTTATCTTGTACTGATCCTGAGTTACATCCTGTATTATACTCCAGAGCTGCACTCATTATTCTGCTGGTGCAGTCACTGTGTACATACATTTCTTATCCTGTACTGATCCTGAGTTACATTCTGTATTATACTCCAGAGCTGCACTTACTATTCTGCTGGTGGAGTCACTGTGTATATACATTACAGAGTTCTTATTTAAAAAACTGATTTGGTAAGTTACTTATTCTGTACTGATCCGGTATTATACTCCAGAGCTGCACTTTTTCTTCTGCTGGTGGAGTCCATATATACATTCTTTTACTACAGTGAAGGCGGAACCAGTGTTTCAACCAACAGATTTGGTTTTAATTCTAAGGGTTTTATCCTCTGGTTCCATAGTTTTCACCCTTTAACCCTTTTTCAGGGATCTGGACTTTACTGCAGTGGAGCCATCAGACTGTTACCTCCTGGAGCAGTTTCTGTTAAATTGACAGCTGACTCATAGGTGTCAGAGACAACAGTGTATGGCACTAGGTATCAAGCAGAATCGTATTCAGGGACAGGCTGAGATCAGGGCACACAGAATATGTGCTATATGGTAAATGGAGCGAGGTCAGAGCAGGCACTGTAGGCTCAGTATGGAGGTCAGGCAAATGTCAGGTCAGGCAGCGGAGGATCTAAATCCAGTAAATGGGCAGAAAGTCCTCTGCAGGATACTAGCTTGGTAGAGCACCTATTGCTCAGACACCTTCCTACAGGGGAAGGTGCCCTAAGTACCTCAAGGTAGCTAGCCATTAGCTTCAGCAGATTAGGGTGCACACACTGGCCCTTTAACTGACGGAGGGAGCGAGCACAGGAACAGAGACAAGGTCAACAAGGAGGCCACATCCTACAGGGGGGGAAAAGAAAAGCTTGGCTTCCGGACCCACTGGGAAGGGGACAGCAAGAGATGGGTCTGTGCTGGTGAAAAGAGAAGAATAGGAGGAGGGTCTGCACTGCTAAGAGATCGAAACCCAGGACTTGTGAGTGAAGCAGTGACGGCCATATACATTCCTCATCTTATTATTACGTGAAAGGGAAAAACCACATGACGACTTTTAGACTTTAAGGCAGAAATACATAAATCACCATTGATGAGCATGTAAAATAGAATTTCCTAATTGGCTTTGATAAGAATTGATTGGATTCCCCAAAGTGACTATGAATGTGATGGATTTCTAGTTCCAGTCCCTTCTGGGAAAAAATGAATTTAACACATGTAATCAAGTCCCCAAAATATCTTAATTGGCACAATTTTTTTTCTTTCATTGCTAATTTTACTTTTAAAAATCATTTGTCATAACATATTGGATGCTAATCACCCACTATAAAATGTATTTCTGGATAGAAGCGGAGGCCTCGCACATGGTTCACTAAAGAGGTTTTTAGTCAAATAAAATTGCTCCATCATCCGCAGGCATAATATTATACCATTTTGCAAAATCGATTATGTAGATTCTCGTAAAAGGGGTATTCCCACAACAGGAAGTGATGACTTTTCACCACAATCAGTAAGGATCCAACTTCTGGGACCTCTGCAACACATCTCCATTTGAGCATGAAGAGAAAGGATGGATTGCAGTTCCTTTGACAGAAGAGAGATAGGAGTACAGATATACAGGGGGAATCTGTGAAGAAGCCTCAGCATTCATTTGAGCTTTGGCAGGAGTCCCATCTATTGAAACACCAACCTCATGCTTTGTTCTAGGGACAAGCCCTGTGAAATATTATAGAGCAAAGCATGCTGGCCTTGGTTAGAAAACCAATGAATACAGGAAGTTCTGCATGTAAACATCCTGCCAGGATGCACTGATGCTGAGAACAGGGGAAGGAAAATGCTGACATGAAAAACAAGTAAATGGGGCAAAAATATGCTGTGCTTGGGGTACTCTGGACTAATAGAAACATGAATTATAAAACTAGAGAACCCCCTTTAAAGGGCCCATTACTCGGGGATGCACTTCTGCTTCTTCATTTTAGCAATCTGTGGGGTCTCAGCACCAGGACTCCCACCGATCAAAACTTTGGTCATGTCAACATTTTTGTAAAACTACAGTGACCCTTTAGTGACCCCTAAGTGGTTGGCTGGGTAGGCATCTCCTGCCCTGCCTTGTCTTTCAAGCCAGGATTGGGACTCAGGGGACAGTAGGACCTGGTAATCATTGTAACAGAGGTGGGGGATTCATTAGGTGGGTGATGCTTCTTTTTTTAAATCCATTCTACCCAGTATACAAAGTAAAAAATCTATCCAGTTGGACAACCGTTTCATGTCTACAGGTATGTGAGGAGAAAGCAGAGGATTTCTGTCTTTGTATCAGAAAAATAGAGTTTTGAGCAATGGGAAAACATTAGTGTTGGGCGAGCATGCTTGTCCGAACACTAGTTCGGCTCTAGCTTTGCGATGCTCGGCACATCACAGTGTTTGCCCGAATACCGCGTGTGCTCTAGCGTGATGCTCGAGTCTCCTCCCCGCACATTTGTTGGCTGCTGCATAAGTATTGGGGGGGAGGAGGTAAGAGAAAGGACCCGCCTCGGGTGCCAAACACCCTAGGTACGCCACTGACCAGACACCCTCCCCTCTTCAGAGCAGGAGGTGCCTAGTTTAATGCTCGGGTTCTCCCATTGACTTCCATTGTGCTCGGGTGCTCGGTAGAGCACCCGAGCATCCCGAGGCACCCAAGCACTTTGGTGCTCGACCAACACTAGAAAACATATCATGGAGTGATCAGCTGAAAATGAGCTATTCGATTGTAATGAATCTGTTGACTGACAGAGCAAGACTAGTGATAAGCGAAGTATTAAAAAATTAGATTCGGCTGCTTCACCGAATTTAAAAAAAATTAGCTTTGTGACAAATGACTATGTCACGTGTGCATTTCTTTGTAAGTAGCGGCTGCAATGACAGGGAGTGGCTATTGTGCCGACCCCCGTCATTGTACCCCTCAGTATATCGCGGCATCTGACATTGATATACCAGTATAAAATAAAAATAAAAACTTAAATGGGTCTGTGATCTGTCCACACTGCAAAAACATAGAACATATTCTATTTTTTTTTTTTGCGGTGCTGAGGCACAGAGAGAAACCCCACGGAAGCACTACGGAGTGTTTCCATGGAGTTCCATGCCTCTGTTCCACATGGGACCTCTCATTCAAGTGAGTACACATGGCCGGTGCCTGCATATTGCAGACCAGCTTTTTAGAAACACTAACATATATTATATAAAGACATGATGCTGTCTGTTACTGCGCCAGATGCTTTACAGCTCCAACAGTAAAGAATCCTTTCCACGGTAGAAGAACGAGGCCGTGTGTATCCATTTAAAACTCTGCAAAGGACCCACTGCCGTTTAATTCCCCTGTTCTGAGTCATATCACTTTTGGAGGACATTTTATCTGCAAGTAGTGGATGAAATGGAAAAAAAATCAAATAAACGAGTCTGAATGAGCAGAATATGGACAGACAAAAAAAAGAACTGGAAATGGAAAGCTACGAGGGCAGCTCATTACACAGAGGATTATTCCGTACAGGGGATTTAATGAATTTGCAGAATGTTCTCGTCTAGAAGAGATCAGTATGGAACATAAACGATGATTCATTCTGACCAATGTCTACGTTTTAACAAGAGACGTAGAATTTAGTGAGAATGTTCTGGGATATATTATCTAAATTATGACATGAAGTCATACGTCTAGGCTGTTATAGATTGGGGGCTTGGGCGGAGAACTGGTAAACGAGGTTTAACACTGATAAGTGAAGTGTAAGGTTATGCACACGGGAAGGAAACATACATGTCCCCGGTACATACATACAGTAAAACACTGACATGGGAAAGGACTTTTAGTTAATAGTAAACTCAACTTTACAGCCAGTGTCGGGCAGCTGCTGCCAAGGCCAATCGGGGGGGGGGGGGGGGGCAGTGTCAAATAAAGCAAGGATTATCAACCTTGGCACTCCAGCTGTAATAAAACTACAACTCCCAGCATGCTCACATGCTTGTCTTTTGTCAGAACTCCTATAGAAGTGAAAGGAGCATGTTGGGAGTTGTAGTTTTACCACACCTGGAGTGCCGGAGGTCGGTGACCCCTGATATAGAGCATAGATGTGGATTACAAGAACATGGTTTCACCACTTTACGGCTCACTACTCACAGACTGCATAAGCGGGATTGTGTGCACAAGAAAGACATAGCAGAGCTGAGCGGATTCAGTAGGGTGGACCCTATAGTACTAAATGGAATGAGCAGGCTACAGGGCCCAGAAAGAGGGGTGAAAGTAGGTGTACAATATATCAAGAATCAGTATCTATATCTATTTATGACAAGGGGACATCCTCTGCGTCTGGTGGTAAGAGCAGTGAGACTATGGAGCTCTCTGCCTGAGGAGGTGGTGATGGTGAGTACAATAAAGGAATTCAAGAGGGGCCTGGATGTATTTCTGGAGTGTAATAATATTACAGGCTACATTTACCGGATTACTGGAGAAGGGGCGCTGATCTGGGGAATCATTTTGATTGACAGATTTGGAATCGGGAAGGAATTGTTTCTCTAAGATGAGGGACATTGTCTTCTACCTTCTTCTGGAAAAACATGGCAGGAAAATTGGCTGAACTGGATGAATCAACTGTGCTACTCCTTGTGATGGAAATCAGCTTCCTGCTGAGCTTGCGCTTAGATATAGCATCTAAACAAAACAAGAGTAGCTGTAGTGTAAAGCATGAGGGCCATGTCAGCAGTCTGGAAGTGATTTCAGACATACATTAAATAGAGTCATAGCCCCTTTCCGTTATAGGGTGTCACCTCTGCATTTCTTTCATTCCCAAAATGTTAGTTTTCCTAGACAGACAACTAAACGGCAGGAATTGAGCGTCTCCTCCGTGTGCATAAAATTCCTGGTTTACTGAAAGTTTATAGAATTCAGTGCTATCACTTTAAGTGCTCACAGGGGGATGAGACAGTATATTAAGCTCAACCTTTACATCTGCAAAGCACAAACAAAACTGCAGGAGAAATCGTGCACTGGGGCTTGCAAATAATTCAGAGTTACTGCGAGAGACAATAAAAAGACAATATCGGGAAGCAGCAAAGTATTCACAGGGGACGGGCGCGGAGCGTCAGCGAAAAAGAGGTAATGCAGGTGAGAGACACCGAGAGGCGCCCAGAATTACCAGTGCTCGTGAACAGATGGGAAAGATTCATATCTCCAAGAATAGGGATTTTAAAGGGAAAGTCCTCCTAAATCTTTTTTTTCCTTCAAAAAATCTAATTAATAGGGCACAATGGGATTGAAGGAAAGCCTGCTTTAAGTCCTGCCAAACTCCTTGCTCCTTCCGTGTCCTCGGTTCACTGCCAATTATCGGACATACTGACTTGTAGCTATGGATCTGCTGCATGAAAACCCCATATTAAGACCATGCTTTCTAGAATGTATCCGGACCCAGCCAACCAGACTCCATTCAAAGCTGGACTGGCACTGTGCAACTTAGCTTTAAAAAAAGAAGAAACACATTAGGATATGATATGTGATGCCTATTCTTTTAATTAGATTATTAAAAGGTATTTGTGCCTTGTTAAAGCCCATCTGTCGGCAGATTTGTCCCTACGACACTGGCTGACCTGTTACATGTGCGCTCGGCAGCTGAAGGCATCTGTGTTGGTCCCATGTTCATATGTGCCCCCATTGCTGAGAAAATATGATATTTATCATATGCAACTCAGCCTCTAGGAGCAACAGGGGCGTTACCATTACACCTAGAGGCTCAGTTCTCATTATAACTGCTGCGCCCTCTGCACTTTGATTGACAGGACCAGGCAGGGAAAATGACATCACTGCCTGGCCCTATCAATCAAAGTTCAGAGGGTGTGGCATTGACAGAAAGGGAGTAACAGCAACGCCCCGTTGCTCCTAGAGGCTCGTTTGTATATTTATCGAAACATCATCTTTCTCAGCAATGCGGGCACATATGAACATGGGACCAACACAGATGCCTTCAGCTGCCGAGTGCACATGTAACCGGTCAGTCAGTTTCACAGGTGCTTAATGCGTTATATTTGATTTTTTTAAATTTTGTGCACTATTAATTAGATTTTTTTTAAATTAATGTGTGTGCAATTGATTTAATTTTGTAAAGTTATTTTTGTGTTTGGGGGCATTTTTTACAGGCATCTTCCAGATTTAGGCAAATGAAGCTTATTCTAAAGTTATACATGTCTCGAGTAAAAGAAACACTTTATTTACATTTTAAGACTGAAATTAGCTGAAAACTACTTTTATTCACAGAGGTCCATGACTCACTCCAGAGTATCATGTCTCCACCCTTAAAAAAGTGAACGTCCCCCCTATTTTAGAATTAATAAACCCAAAGTTCTGACAATGTTCTGTTTTCCTGACACGTGGCTCCAAATTTCCTGCATAGACACAGAGTTTATCACTAACCATTGTTTTATTTTCTCCCTGATATATTAACAGAATAACAGTACAAGAAGAAGCCTGTTTTTAATATACATTATTGCAAAGATCTTATTAAAATGCCTCTTTCTCCACTTATCACACTCCTCTCCTCCTCCCCCGTCTTCTGCACTAACCACTCACTCTAAATTCCCTGCTGAAGTCTTCAATGAAGGAAAGTTAGCAATTAGCAGCTGCACCCCCTTAGAGGTCCATGGAGAGGAGAGAGGAAGGAGCTGCTGGAGAAAGAGCCACAGATAGCGTGCTGCAGCATCTAGTAGGGTTTCTATCCCACCTACTGTGTTATATCCTCTATGCCATTGCTCCTTCTAAGGGTGTGCTCTCCTCTGTGTGTGCAGTGTATGGGAGACATCATAGCAGGTAGTCTCCACTCACTAATTCAATGAAAACTAAGAATTAGAGACTGCAGAGATTCAAAACAATTAAAAATGCAGACTACAAGTCATATAATGGCCAGATATAATGTTATTCTGCATATACTGTATATATATATATATATATATAACAACTTATTCTGAAAAGTCGCCTGAAATGACAAGTACAATTTAAATGATAAAGTTGCCAACACTAGGGGGAGCTAAGGAGCTTACTGCAGACTGTGATAGCTATAAAAATAAGTGGTAAGCTCTTAAGCTCCTTCTTGTAATTCCTTGTTTTTGCAATGGATTTGGACACTGAATTTAATAGAAAAAGATCTGTGAGAGCTTTAAATATACATTATGAAATAAATATGTCCAGAACTTCGGACATAGATTAGCATGGTGTTAAACTGTGGACAGTAGTATGTAATTCAGTCATCATAGCTATGGATAGATAGATAGATAGATAGATAGATAGACAGACAGACAGACAGATAGATAGATAGATAGTGAATGAATGGATGGATGGATAGAAGATGGATAGATAGATAGATAGATAGATAGATAGATAGATAGATAGATAGTGAATGGATGGATGGATAGAAGATGGATAGATGAATAGATAGAAAGATAGAAAGATAGATAGATAGATAGATAGATAGATAGATAGATAGATAGATAGAACATACAGTAGATAAATAGACTGATCAATAGATAATTAGCAAGTTGTCACAGCTGAATACATAGGTTGCGGGGATGCTACTACGCGGTAAATATGCAGCTGTGCTCTAAGTCTTGGTTTCAGTCTCATGACACTTGCCTGTGGTTTCTATTATAGGAAGGTTGGCAGTTAAGCGGAAAAAAATATCCAAAATCTGGCTATTTTCTGCACTTTCTGCTTTAGATTCCAAACCTTCAAAATGTAAAACAATCATGTTCTCTCCAGAACGGCGTCTGCGGCTCGGAGGCCTTGCTAAGCTGCTGTGGGATCTGCAGATTAATCATTCTTTGTTATGTTAATAGTCCGGGGTTCTGCTTTGGAGACACATTTTACCTTTATTTGGCACTGTCAGCTATTTTACACTTACACCGCACACCTCACTCCTAATTAATGGGAAACCTCACTGCAACGACTAAATATTCTGTGTTTAACCTTCAGATTGTAACGACACGGCTACATGTCAGGGCATCATCATACTGAATGCATTCATTTGCGCAGTGCTGAGATAGTACAGCTGGGATAGGTCATCAGTAGGGATGAGCGAATCGACTTCGGATGAAACATCCAAAGTCGATTCCCATAAAACTTTGTTTCAATACTATACGGAGCGAGCGGTCCATACAGTATTAGAATGTATTGGCTCTGATGAGCCGAAGTTATTATTTTGTGAAGTCTCGCGAGACTTTGCATAATAACTTCAGAAATTGATTTATAATGTAAAAAACTATTTCCCGAACTCGGGTTCGGTTCCAAGGTACCACTTGGAACCGAACCTAAGTTCGGGAAATGTTTTTTTTTTTACAGTAAAAATGAATTTATGAAGTTATTATGCGAAGTCTCGCGAGACTTCGCGAAGTAATAACTTCGGCTCATCAGAGCCAATACATTCTAATACTGTACGTGCTCATATCAGTATCAAGATCTCAGAAAACCCCTTTAACGGTCACCATTCTGGTACAGATACCTGCTAGTTACAGTCCCCACACAAACTTGATGGTTACAGTTCAGTCACAAACTTACTATTTACAGTTGACAGCAATAAAAGTATATAGAAGGGTCTATGCATGGTAGCACTCTTAAAGAGGGACAGTTTTTATAATAACAGTCCAAGACAAATTGTGAGACATATTGACGGTAGAGGTTTATTGGCCATTGGTTGTCGTAGGCAGGAAGGTTCACCCACCTGTAGCAAGTCAGTCTCTCACTGAGTCAGCAACTCTCTATTCAGTCTCTCGCTATCCTCACTCTCTCTGGACAGTCCAAATATTGCACTCAGAGTGCTCCTATAGGCAATTCCCCTGCAGCAGTGCAGCTGTCTCTTTAGGCCCTTCAGCAGCTCTTACTCTGTCCAGATTTTACAATTTAGCCCTGCAATCCTCTGTCTCCTCCTCTGACCTCGCCCCAGGCTCAGGTTCCACAAACGATGACTTTTAATCTCTGTAGTCACACAAACTTGGTTATTTCTATTGTGTACTCAATTTTCGCAGTCTCACCAGGGGTCCCTTGGGCTCTCTCACATGAAGCTCTCTCAGCTCCCACTCTCTCAGGAGAGTTCTTTCTGTAGCTCTCTCCATCTCTTTGTTCAGTGTCCCAGTAGCATGCGCCAACACCAACTGCCGCCAGACAGCTCTTCTATATCAGATCCCATAGCACACCATGTGGCTTCAGCCACACACTCCTCCTACCACCACCTTCCCTTGTTGTCTACTTCAACAGAGTCATCTAGTAGCAGCCGCAAATACTGCAGTCTTAGTTGGATTGGAAGCCTTCACTGCAACATATTAAAGCAGTCTTGATTATTAATCAATTAAAGGGACATATATCACAAAAATATGTCAAGCACTGCAAATAGTGGAACACTCAAAAAAATAACATATTAAAAACAGTCGACTGAAGGCAATGAAATATTTCCTGGACTCACCTTCCAACTCAGCTAATAGTCAATCCCAACTTGATGAAACTGAATACATGGCGATACGGTATTATGTTTCTCTGCGATATAGTAAACGTGGAATTGGGGAGGGGGATAGATCTCCCATCATTAGTGAAATAATCCATGTGTGTCGGGATCAGTGATTTGGGCAGCTCTTAATTGATTAGAAAATGTTTTCTTTGTGGCAGAAGTAAGCGGCGTGGTGTAATCACTAGTAACTAATACAGAGGGAAAGGTTAATGTGCTCTCTATTGATTGGGGATTGGCCTCTGGTCAGATCAGATGTATGGACTGTCTGCCACATATGCAGGTGTGCAGTCACTTCATCCTACAGTAGACAGTTACCATCTCACACTTCTCTGCCCCGATCAATAGGAATATTGAACAGTCCTGAAGAAAAGAAGGGATTAGGAGACTCAGCAGGAGTGCAATCTGCGTAATCTTCACAGCTGGATTAAAGGGGTGGGCTCATTGGAGACATCCCTTTTAGAAACTCCCTGGACCTCCAACAGGCATTTCTCCTACAGTGGCCCCTGCAGGGGAGATGTATTATTACATGGCGACCATTCATTTGAATAACCATCTGTTTAATACAAGGATGTCTGAGCTAGACATCTGGAGCAGAGAAGAAATGAGAGAGAGAGAGAGAGATAGATAGATAGATAGATAGATAGATAGATAGATAGATAGATAGATTAGATATATGATATAGATAGATAGATAGATAGATAGATAGATCAGATCAATGAGATAGATAGATAGATAGATAGATTAGATATATGAGAACGATAGATAGATAGATAGATAGATAGATAGATAGATAGATAGATAGATAGATTAGATATATGATATAGATAGATAGATAGATAGATAGATAGATTAGATATATGATATAGATAGATAGATAGATAGATAGATAGATAGATTAGATATATATGATATAGATAGATAGATAGATAGATAGATAGATAGATAGATATGGCAACGACCGGATCAATCTGATGATTCAATTCTCCGACACCCATCCAAGATGTGACAACTGTGATGAAAATGATCCAATATATTCCTCAGATTTAGGATATAGATAACGACTTATCTATGATAAATTCCCCTGCCCTAGAATATTTGATGACCAGGAACATGACTCTTGTGGAGCATTTCCCTATTATTATACATTTCAGATATTTCCGTGGCAAGGTCACATTGTTCTTTATTTCCAAAGGTCAGAATGACAAAAGAGAAGATCAGCAGAGAATCAATGAATCTTACAAGTCTCCGGAGCCTAATAAATTCATGTGACATTGGTGATCACGGCTCTAAATTATACCGGCTCTGAAACTTCATCGTCTCTCGGTCAGAATGAACCTAAAGAACTTTCCACTGACTGTACAGGGTGGAAACTTTCTGCAGCCACATCTAGAGGTGACTACAAATGAAGCCATAGCGGTAACTTGAAGCTCCGAGGCTGGCATGTGTTATTTATAATACACCGATCAGGGGTCCCTGACAGGGGCGGACTGGGAACTGAAAGTGGCACTGAAAAAAACTGTGTGGCCCATTTTTGTAGTGGGACCCAAATTGACACAAAGCTGGATCAAGAGATGCGGTTTCATAATGAGACACATTATACATAGTAACATAGTTTATAAGACCGATAAAGACATTTGTCCATCCAGTTCGGCCTGTTTCCTACAAGTTGATCCAGAAGAAGGCAAAAAACCCCTGTGAGGTAGACGCCAATTTTCCCCACTTAAAGGGAAATAAAATTCCTTCCCGACTCCAATCAGGCATCAGAATAACTCCCTGGATCAACGACCCCTCTCTAGTAGCTGTAGCCTGTAATATTATTACACTCCAGAAATACATCCAGGCCCCTTTTGAATTCCTTTATTGTACTCACCATCACCACCTCCTCAGGCAGAGAGCTCCATAGTCTCACTGCTCTTACTGTGAAGAACCCTCTTTTATGTTTGTGTAGAAACCTCCCTTCCTCCAGATGCAGAGGATGTCCCCTCGTCACAGTCACAGTCCTCGAGATACATAGATGATGGGAGAGATCTCTGTACTGACCCCTGATATATTTATACATAGTTATTAGATCTCCCCTCAGTCGTCTTTTTTCTAAAGTGAATAACCCTAATTTTGATAACCTTTCAGGGTCCTGTAGATCCCTCATTCCAGTTATTACTTTAGTTGCCCTCCTCTGAACCCTCTCCAGCTCTGCTATGTCTGCCTTGTTCACAGGAGCCCGGAACTGTACACAGTCCTCCATGTGTGGCCTGACCAGTGATGTGTAAAGTGGTAGGACTATGGTCTCATCACGGGCGTCTATGCCCCTTTTGATGCAACCCATGATCTTATTGGCCTTGGCAGCAGCTGCCTGACACTGGTTTTTGCAGCTTAATTTGCTGTTTATTAAAATTCCTAGATCCTTTTCCATGTCAGTGTTACCGAGTGTTTTACCATTTAATATGTACGGGTGACTTGCATTATTCCTTCCCATGTGCATAACTTTACATTTGTCAGTGTTAAACCTCATCTGCCATTTCTCTGCCCAAGCCTCCAATCTATCCAGATCCCTCTGTAGCAGAAAACTGTCCTCTTTAGTGTTAATTACTTTACACAGTTTAGTGTCATCTGCAAAAATAGATATTTTACTGTGCAAGCCTTCTACAAGATCATTAATAAATATATTGAAGAGAATAGGGCCAAATACTGACCCCTGAGGTACCCCACTAGTGACAGTTGTCCAATCTGAGTATCTACCGTTAATAACCACCCTCTGTTTTCTGTTACTCAGCCAGTTACTTACCCACATACAGACATTTTCTCCCAGTCCGAGCATCCTCATTTTATATACTAACCTTTTCTGAGGTACAGTGTCAAATGCTTTGGAGAAGTCCAGATATATGACATCCATTGATCCATTGATACCACCCCAGCAGAGCAAAATACCACAGGACATCATAAAATACTTCCCCAAAAACATCCCCTCTGTGGTGGCAAACACCAGCTGGCACCATAGAGGGGTCAAGAGGGGGCGTCAGCTCACTACTTACGATGCCTGGAGGCCGTGAAGAGGGATCAGGAGGCCCCTGGGCATCTGCCCACTAGGAAATTTTCCTGTAGGGTCTATGGCCAGTCCACCCTCCAGTGCGCTTGCGTGACCACCGCTCAGGAGAAAGCCAAGGCCTGTACTAGACGGTCATATAGAAAAAAATGGAGGGGGTGACACAGGCGCACCCTGACTACATTCATACAGATCCCTGGGGGAATCCATCGCAGTCACAAATGGAAGATCTATACTGTCTATAAATATTTTTAAGGCCATAACCGCATATTTCTAGGGAATGCCACAAATGTCAGATAGGTGCCGGTCACTCCTCTGGGACCCATTCCTATAGGGCCACCCATGTGCTGCATGGTCTCCAAGGGAGAGATTTATCAATCTCAATCTGCGCCGAAAAAACTCTATGCTAAATGCATTAAAATTACTTATAAACTAGATTGAGCCAAATGTATTACATACCAGCATCAGTGCTCGCTCCAAAAAGAGGGATTCACAGCAAAACAGAAATCTGCTGAGAAAAGTGGCGTGGTGGGTAATAAAGTGGCGTTAGGACTTAGGACAGATTTATGAATGTCTTGTTAGAGAAAGCGAGCAAATATAGGAGAGCTTGTACACATATCCCAGACCGGCATAAACTCGTGAAAAGTCTCATGCTGTAAGTGAAATTTAAAGTTTTTGTTAAAAAGTTGCAGGTTCCTCCAGAGCTGGCCATATTCAGTCCTTCCTGCTCTTCACCCACAAATCACCCACAAATAATGTTGCTATTGTTGGAAAATTTAGCAAATCTGCACTATGCCAGTATGAAATTGAATAAATTTGGTCTAAACATTCACCACTTTCATCTGCAGCTCTTGGTACATTGCGCCAAAATTTAAAAATCTCCCCCTAAGAGCGCGCTCATTCTGCAGTGATTCTGGTTTGCATCACTACTCGTTATGAGCGAATTATTAAAAAGTTCGATTCGGCTACTTCACCGAATCTTACAAAAAAATTCACTTTGTGACTAATTGCTTTGTCACAAAGCACATTTCTTTGTAAGTAGTGGGTGGAATGACAGGGAGTGGCAGTTTGCGCCACCCCCCATCATTGTACAGTGCGGTGTTCATACATGATTGCAGCATCAGTAAGTAAATAAATAAAAATCATACTTACCGGATCCATTTGCTTGCGACGAGCCGGTCACCGCCATCTTGCTTTAAGATATTGTACGAAATCTCGCTCAGACGGCAGGGTGATGTCCTACGTCACTCACCGCGTACAGGATTTTGTGCGAGATCTTGAGGTAAGATGGTGGCAGCCGGCCCATCGCAAGCAAAATGGATCAGGTAAGTATGATTTTTTTAGTTTTTTACACTAATTCAGGTTAACTCAATTCACTACCACGACGCATCAGGAAATTTGATTGAACTTTGATTGAATCACTACACTCTCCATCCGGGGAACAATGGGGGTCATTTACAAAAGTATTTTGATTCCCCACTGTGCTGCTGGAGGATCCTCGTAATTTATGACAAGGTGGAGTCGATTTTTGGCATCTTTTACGCCTACAATTGGTGTAAATGTAGGTTAATATGCCTGATGGCTTGGCCCCTGAAAAGCCCCCACCACTGCCAAGTGGCGAGGATTACGTAAAAACACAATTTTGACAAAGTATTGTCGCAAGGCTTTAAAAATTTACAAAACGCCATTTTTAGATTAGTAAATGACCCCCTATAGGTTCCCACTTGTTCCTTCTCCTTAAAGAACTTAAGAAGGTCAAGACCTAAAATGTGCGCTTTGCAAATGCGGAGGGAGAGGTCTATACAGGTTCACCACACCCATGGGGGGAGGAACAAATCTGAGCAGAGCCCAAATTTTTCCCATGGACCTCAAAGTAACCGTGTGTTGTTCCCTTTTAGCTGTGGCCTCTTGTCGTCTTACACTTAGTTTTTCTTAATGGATCAATCCTCTTACAAAACGGACTTAAAGCGCGGGGTATCTGCATTTTTGTAGATTGTGACTACTACTTAAAAGGGTTCTTCTAAAGTGCCTAGTTTTTGTTGGAAGGCTGTGATGATGGGATCCCCTGTGGGTGACCTGGAGGCCTGCTCAATGACTCTGCAGCGCCACCACTGGAGAGATGATGTATTACACCGCTCACATTAACCGAGGGGTTGTCCATGTAATGCATGAACGGGCTGAGTCCTCCAGAGAGAGTGCTGCACTCTTTGTTGTCACTCTAGAGAGAGATACCCGCTATCCTAAGTGTGGTTTCCCAATTATTAATGGGTTATTTCCATTACAACCACTGATATGTGTCTGATCAGCATGGGTTCAACCACAGGGAGCCCGACCAAGCACTAGGACAGGGACCCATGTTCTCCTGTTTGAATGGATTACGACGTTCAACTTTATGGGACTGCCCGAAATTACTAATTGCAGGCACTCAAATATTTCCTGCAGCCCCATACCGTTGAATGGAGCTGCAATCAGGGCCGGCGCGTCCTATAAGGGGACTAGGCCGCCGCGTAGAGCGCCCCTTGGCAAGGGGTGCTGCTAGGAGCGCCGGCCCTGCCTCATGCTGCAGCCGCCCGAGCGCTCTGAATTGAGCCTCAGACGGCTGCAGCACTGCCCGGGCTGGCGCGTCCATGAGGACGCACCGCCCGGGCTCAGCATGAAGAGAGGAGCTGACAGGAGAGAAGCGCTCAGCGCTCCCTCCTGTCAGTCCATTGTAGCGCGGCCGAGCTCTTTATGGCCGTGGGTACAGGAGCATCTGTCTCCTGTACCCGGCCGGACTGACATGAAGTGCGCACACAGTGTGCACTTCCTGTCAGTCCGTCAGGGTGCAGGAATCTAAAGCTCCTGTACCCCTGGACCATAAAGCGCTCGGCCACGCTACATTACAGGCGGGGAAGGGAGGGGGGAGAATGACAAGAGTGGGGGGAAGAAGAATGACAAAGGGGGGGGGGGAGAGAATGACAAGAGGGGGGAAGGAAGAATGACAAGAGGGGGGGAGAAGAATGACAAGGGGGGGGGAGAATGACAAAGGAGGAGGGGTGAAGAATGACGGGGGGGGAGGAGAATGACAAAGGAGGGGGGGTGAAGAATGATAAGGGGGGGGGCGGCAAACTTTTCTTTTGCCTAGGGCGGCAAAAATCCTCGCACCGGCCCTGGCTGCAATGCACATGTATGCCTGCCATTACATAGACTCCTGTGAATGGCAGGGGCCCCAGCAGTCGGACGTGGCCATTAAGACACTTTGCCACCATTCAGTGGATAGGGGATAAATTGCTGTAATAACAGGGCAACTCCTTTAAAAGGCCATCAATATCAGATGAGTGGGGATCTATCTCCTGGCAGTAGATGAGGCAGCGCTTATGCTAGCACTGCTTCCTCTTTAAGATTACGCTGTGAGTTGTCTCACTCCTCTTGGCGGTGCAGTGTAATTACAAGTGGTTGTCCCATTTACTTCAACAGGTCAAGCACTTGTAATTACACTGCGCTGCCGCTGAAAGCAAAATGATGTGCAGTGTAATCTTAAAGAGGAAGCAGCGCTAGCACGAGTGCTGCCTACTCTTCAAGCAGTTGATTGGCATGGGTGTCGGGAGCTGAACCACTGTACATCTGATATTGATATCATCACAATCTACCCACTCCACAACCCCTTTAATGTAGAGTTCCCTAATATAATGTTTCAAAATGTGTTTCCTAAACCAGAGAACTTATTGAAATAACCTCAAAAGAGTTAAAGGGCATCTGTCAGCAGGTTTGTACCTATGACACTGGCTGACCTGTTACATGTGCACTTGGCAGCTGAAGGCGTCTGTGTTGGTCCCATGTTCATATGTGCCCGCATTGCTGAAAAATATGATGTTTTAATATATGAAAATGAGCCTCTAGGAGCAACGGGGGCGTTACTATTACACCTAGAGGCTCAGCTCTCTCTGCAACGAGACCGCCCTCTGTACTTTGATTGACAGGGGAAAACAGGGCCATGCATGACGTTTTCACTGCCTGGCCCTGTCAATTAAAGTGCAGAGGGCGTGGCAATTGTACAGAGAGCAGAGCCTTTAGGTGTAAGGCCAACGCCCCGTTGCTCCAAGAGGCTCATTTGCATATTAAAACATCCTTTTTATCAGCAATGCGGGCACATATGAACATGGGACCAACACTGATGCCTTCAGCTGCCAAGTGCACATGTAACAAGTCAGCCGGCGTCATAGGTACAAATTCGCTGACAGATGCCCTGTAAAAAAAAAAATATAGAGAGCATTTATTACTGTTCCTAAAATATCACTAACATTTCCCAAATGCTCTTGTGAACTTACACCAGTTGGCTGGTTTTTGCAATGTTACAAATCGATTTGTGTTCCTTATTTACAACAACAATAATAATAACAATAATATGATGATAATATTATTTTCATGTTAAATGTTCCACTTTACCCCCATTTTCCAACAGCCTATCCCGGATTATACAGATGTTGTATTTCTGGACTTCTCACTTCCAAGAATAAGACACTTGAGATTGTAATTAGTTGCAATTATCAATGTGGAACAAATGCCTGAGCCCCAGATGTTCAGATTCAGCAATACAGATGTTAATTAAAGTGGTTAGCGCTGCAGAACAGCCACCTAGGATCCACAACGGCGGCGGCGAGAGCAACAAGACTAAAATACTGTGATAAATGTTAATCCAACTGGTCAGGCCTGAAATGGTCACTAAAAGTCTCATTTTATGGCAAATTTGTCAACAAATTGCACTCTATGATTGTATACTATACCAGAATAACTAAAGATGGGATCCGTGCATCTAATGAGCGAGAATTAACTAGGGTGTGGGGGAGAGGAGGCTGTGGTCTGTTCCAAAAGAGGGGTGGCATTTTAAGAAATGGAGGCCATCTGGGTAAATATAAAAAAATAGAACACATAAAGAAATTGACAACCCTGTTAAGAGAGTTGTGTGTTCTATCATCCTTATAAGTAACTCTTAAAGGGGTTGTTTGGACAGTGTATTATTTTAAGACAAAGTTTCCAATGTTTACTACATAAGTTCATTCGTCAAAATGTTGTGCTCAGTCTAATCTCCGGCAACCCACTTAGTGCTCAGAGGGTCCTCCTTTTGGTACATGGAGAAAGAAAATTGCACTACTTGAAATAGCTCAATGACAATAGCGGGGCAAATCCACAATAAGGGGAGAAACTTATATGTATATGTGTGGCTGATATGGCCCATAAAAGGTAAAAACTAATGTTTGGGACCACTCGAGAGGCAACCGTGAGGTGGTGGGTGGCTTACATAATTTGGCCAAAATATAAACTAATGCCTCATATAAGGGTACTTTCACACTAGCGTTGGTGCGGATCCGTCAGTTTATTTGTACAGACGGATCTGCACCTCTAATGCAAACGTTTGTATCCGTTCAGAACGGATCCGTTTGCATTAGCTTTAAAGAAAAATGACAAAGTCCAAAACGGATCCGTTTTGACTTACATTGAAAGTCAATGGGGAACGGATCCGTTTTCAAATGCACCATATTGTGTCACTGACAACGGATCCGTCCCCATTGACTTACATTGTAAAAAAAACCGGATCCGTTAGGCTCTGCCTCTTCAGACGGACACCAAAATGCTGCATGCTGCGTTTTGGTGTCCGCCTCCAAAACAGAATAGAGGCGGAACGGAGCCGAACTGATGCATTCTGAACGGATCCTTATCCATTCAGAATGCATTGGGGCTTAACTGATCCATTTTGGACCGTTTGTAAGAGCCCTGAAACGGATCTCACAAACGGAATCCAAAACGCTAGTGTGAAAGTACCCTAACATCCAGCATAGTGGCAGGACGGAGCTCTAGCTGCAGTGTGCCATTGCACCTTTGTTTTTACGTTTGTATATGTGTATGTGCATCTTATCCTTTCAGATTTAGTAATTGTCCTCATAGATAAGATACAAGGTTAAACAGAGACCAAAAGCTTGAGTACCAATTTGCAAAACAGAGTTTATTCCAGAACCTCTTAATACTCAAGTGGAGATCAGAGAGTGACTATAATGAGGCAAACTGGGAAATTAAAGAGAATTATTATTATTATTTTGTTTTTAAAGCTAATTTCTTGCAGTAAAATGTGCAAACTTCTAGCTATACATTACTTTTAGTTCATTTAGGAGACGTAAAAATATGTGATGCAACATAACAAGTGCAAATATCATTCCTAAGAAATAAATGGAAATAGAACTATGTGCAAGAATATAACTACTATAACACTGCCTCCTGTGTACAAAATATAACTACTATAATACTGCTCCTATGTACAAGAATATAGAGTAACTACTAAAAACTGCTCCTATGTACTAGAATATAACTACTATAATACTGCTCCTATGTACAAGAATATACAGTAACTACTAAAAACTGCTCCTATGTACTAGAATATAACTACTATAATACTGCCTCATATGTACAAGAATATAACTACTACAATACTTCTCCTATGTACAAGAATATAACTACTACAATACTTCTCCTATGTACAAGAATATAACTACTATAATAATGCTCATATATACAAGAATATAACTACTATAATACTGCTCCAATGTATAAGAATGTAACTACTATAATACTGCTCCTATGTACAAGAATATAACTACTATAATACTGCTTTTATGTACAAGAATTTCATTACTATAATACTGCTTCCTATGTACAAGAATATAACTACTATAATACTGCTCCTATGTACAAGAATATAACTACTATAATACTGCCTCCCTGGTACAAGAATATAACTACTATAATACTGCTCCTATGAACAAGAATATAACTACTATAATACTGCTTCTATGAACAAGAATATAACTACTATAATGCTGCTCCTATGTAGAAGAATATAATTACTATAATACTGTCAGCAGCCTGCATGGCCTTAACATGCTACCATAGCCTGCAGCTTCTCCAAATTTGTCCCTCATTAAGCACATCTGGTACATCATTGGTCAGCATATGCAAAGGGAGCTGACAGCAGCAGATCTTGATGATTTGCGTGCCCATTGACCAATGTTCTATCATACTGAAGTGCATTAAGCATGACAGAACATTTCTCAGACAACCATTTATAATTTTATTGATAGCATTTCTGTGTGTGGCACTTATACTCGATACTGAATAAATCAAGAAGTTTTCTATATTTTGTTTCTATTTTTTATCATTAATATGTCTATCAATCCTGTAATTTCCAATATTGACAGAACTTTCTTTCTTAGTGTTGCAATTTGTATGTTAAAGAGTGTGCTGTAATACTGCACCTACAGTTGAAACCCGAAGTTTACATACACTATATAAAAAGAGACATATGCATGTTTTTCTTAATATCTGACATGAAATCATGAATAAACCTTTCCTGTTTTTGGTCAATTAGGATTAGCATAATCATTATTATTTGCCAAATGCCAGAATAATGAGAGAGAGAATGTTTTAAGGCATTTTCATTACTTTCAATGTCAAAAGTTTACATACACTAAGATTACTATGCCTTTAAACAATTCTAGACTGCCCATATGATGATGTCATTTTTGGAAGCTTCTGTTAGGTTTGTTGGCAACATCTCAGTTAGTTAGAGACACAGCTGTGGATTTATTTAAATGCACACCTGAAACACACTGCTTCTTTTTGTAGAATCATGGGAAAGTCTAAAAAATAGCTAACATATCAGGAAGAAAATTGTGGACATCCACAAGTCTGTCTCAACCTTAGATGCAATTACAAGATACCTGAAGGTGCCTCTTTCATCTATACAAACAGTTATATGCAAGTACAAACAAGATGGGAATGCCCAGCTATCATACCGCTCAGGAAGTTGACGGGTTCTGTGTCCCAGAGATGAATGTGCTTTGGTCCGACATGTGCCTATCAACCCAAGAACAAAAGCAAAATACCTGGTGAAGATGATGGCGGAAGCTGGTAAGATTGTGTCAATATCCACAGTGAAACGAGGACTGGATCAACATAGGCTGAAATGTCACTCTGCCAGGAAGAAGCCATTACTCCAAAAGAAACATAAAAAAACCAGATTAATGTTTTCAAATGCACACAGGAACAAAGACCTACATTTTTTGAGACATGTCCTGTGGTTTGACGAAACTAAAATTGAACTTTTTGGCCATAATGACCATCGTTACATTTGGAGGAAAAAGGGAGAAGCTTGGAAGCCTAAGAAGACCATCCCAACTGTGAAACACGGGGGTGGCAGCATCGTGCTGTGGGGTTGTTTTGCCGCAGGAGGGACTGGTGCAATTCACAAAATAGATGACATCATGAGGAAAGAAGATTATGTGGAAATATGGAAGCAACATCTCAATACATCAGCCAGGAAGTTAAAGCTTGGGCGGAAATGGGTCTTCCAAATGGACAATGACCCGAAGCATACTGCCAAACTGGTGACAAAGTGGCTTAAGGATAACAAAGTCAATGTTTTGGAGGGGCCATTGCAAAGCCTTGATCTCAATCCTATTAAAAATGTATGGGCAAAGCTCAAAAGGCAGGTGTGAACAAGGCGACCAACAAACATGGCTCAGTTACACCAGTTGTCAGGAGGAATGGGCCCAAATTCCAACCAATTATTGCGAGAAGCTTGTGGAAGGATATCCAAAACATTTGACACAAGTCATACATTTTAATAGCAATTGTACCAAATATTAATGAAATGTATGTAAACTTTTGACTTTGCAGAAAGTAATAAAAATGCATTAAAACATTCTCTCTCATTATTTTGTCATTTGGCAAATAATAATAATTATGCTAATCCTAATTGACCAAAAACAGGAAAGGTTTACTCTGATTTCATGTCAGATATTGAGAAAATATGCATATGTGTCTTTTTATATTGTGTATGTAAACTTCTGGTTTCAACTGTATATACAAGGATAAACTACAAAAAATCTACATTTCAGATATTCTGATTGTTTTAGTTCATGAATGAATCTAAATATATATGAGATAGATCGATAGATAGATAGATAGATAGATAGAAAGATAGATAGATAGATAATGTTACACCAATGTATCAACCACTAATTGGCAGGTGCAGTACCCAGACTTTTTTTTTTTTTTTTGCAAATGTATTATTATAATTGTTATTTTTGTATAATTGTTGGGTCGTTCATTACAGGAGATAATGGTTGGCGATGATTGTCATAAACAGGACTAACCACTCTGTTCTTCCTATCTTTGTAGCAGTGGCCTGGTCCTTCTGCCTGCCAGGAGGGGGAGTTCCTGAGAGTAAGTGAAGGAGGTAGGATGCACATGCTAGAGCTCCTTCCCCAAGGGGATGAACAGCGAAATTACAGCTTTTAAGACACTGCCGCAGATGAGGGACTATGGCTCAGATACCCATCACCTAGAACAACCACCAGGACAGACTAACACCAAGTTTGTATCACAGTAGACACCAATATTTACAAGTGCCTGCTAGTGCTATTAAATTGCCATCCAACCAGCCACCGTACCTCCCCATCTGGTGCCAGAAATGGAACCTTAATACTTTATTCTGCAGGATATGCCACAAGTTATATTTTCCACTAAGTAAAATGTGTTAAGTTCTGACCTCATTCTTCTACTTTTCCACTGCATTGATCCCCAGGAAGCAACTGCCTGAGGGAGCACACCGTGATACAACATCTTATCAGGGCCACTCCCATCCTCTGCACCAGCTCCTCAGGGGCTCGCTGCATATGCCTCTTCAATTCTCCCCAATATAGTGGCCTCACAATGTACATTGTAAATGTAACATTTGCTTTTGATAATATAAATAGGACATTTTTGTATTCATGAACCTGACCATAGAGTGGAATTCCATTGCAAATGGGGGAACTGATTTCCCCACCCAGGTAAAATATGACATAATATGTACCCTTAAAAGTTTCTTTCAGTTTTTTTTTTTTTTTTAACATATGTGAAGTTAATTAACTTAAGTAGTTTCATAACAGCCCCTGTTAGACATGAGCTCTAGTTAATTGTGTGCATAAATCATAATCTACCATAAGTGGTGATTTAATTCAGGAGACATTGAGATTCAGCCAGCCGCTCACCAATTACACCAAATGCCTTCCATAACAGTCTAACGTACAAAATTTAATTCAAAGCTTGATTACTGAAACACTTGGCAATTTAAGAACATTGATTACTCATTTAAGATGATGAAAAGGAGATGGATGTTAAACATGTGATCCGGAGCCTTAAAAGCAAAAATAACGTATATACAAGTCAAATTAACAAAGAGCACATCCGCTACAGAGACATCAATATGGGCAGAGTGGGACCAAGCCACCAGACTATAGGAATTCTCTGAAGGATTAATTAATCCTATTGAAGATGAAACATCAATAGGAGACGGGTTTGTGAGGAGATTTATTTCACTTATTTCATTTTTTAACGTTAATGATACAGGTAGAGTAAAAGATTTACAATGGGCAGGAGGGTCTAGACGTGTCCTCATCCATTTCTTCACATTTGGTGTCAACATATTTTTCTAATTAACTTGAAGTTCTTCAATCCATAATAACTTTTCAAAACAATGGTTTTCCTATTTACTTAAAAAAAATACATAGGCTTGAACAGGGGTGTAGACTAGGGTGTTCTTTAGGGGAGGGACTTAAAGGGGTTTAAAAGGATTGGCTCATCCCAGACATTGATGACATATCACTAGATTATGCCACCAATATCAGATAGGTGTGGGTTCCACCTCTGGAACCTACTCCTAATCTCCAGTACTGAGCCCCCAAATTGAGCAGAGAGCAGCCGCATATGGCCAGCCACCCTCTGTTCATCAAATTTGTAACAAATTTCCCAAAAGAAGTCAAAGTTTTGACAATTCAATTTGGAACAATCACTCAAAACTGCTCCCTCCACTTCACACTTTAAATTCCATCCACTAGTAAGGGAAAAAGTCCAGGGCGGACTAGGAACTTAAAGTGGCCCTGGAAAATTTACTAAAAGTGGCTCTGTTTTGTAGTTGGGTCCATATTCATGGAAGGTGGGGCCAGCAGTACCGTATTGTGGCACATTATACCATCCCAACAGAGCCAAATACCACAGTCCATCACAAAACAATAACATCACTAGTAGTGTATATTTTTTTTGCAGACATTGCACAATTGCCCTTTTTTTCCCCAAAAAAATCTGTTGCAAAGCTTCTACAGTGAATTGCCTCATACGTTATGCAATTGCTCATTTTCTTTCCAAAAACCTGTTGCAAAGCTTCTATGATTAATAAGTGTACAATAAGCATATTTTACTGTGCCACTAGCGGCATATATATAGTCACAGACTGTGTCCAGTATGACTGTGTATATAAACGTAATTTTTGGGCAACCTCTTTATTAAACCAGAGATGGCTTCATAGCAGAGCTAAAAATAGAGCCCCCTACTGGCGCTTTCATACTATACACCCATCCAGCTGGCTTATTCCATTTTCCTCCAAGGCAAATCATTATCCTCAAGCCATTTGGAACTGACCTGTCCCTTGACCACCACCCTATAGAACATCAAGGGTGGACTGGCAGTGGCTATATACCCTACAGGGATATTTCCTATTGGGCACACGCCCAGGATAGCGCCCAAAGCCCTCCTCATGGCCGCTGGCCAGGTACATAACAATCTGATGCTCTCAGCATTAATTTTGGAGCATCAGGCTCTTATGCACGTAACCAATGGAAGCAAGTGTCTTCCTGAATTCAACATACATTCCTCAGTATGGTGATATGGCCATATTTTTTTCTGCACTGTGGTATTTGGTGCTGCACTACCGTATTGGTGGCACAACATACTTCTGTTGTCCCTGCCTACTTGTGGCTTGTGTTGGCCCTGCCTTCTGTCAATTTGGATTCGCCTACAACTTAGGGCTTCTTTTAGTATTTTTTTCCAGGGCCAATTTAAGTTTCAAGTCTGCCCCTTTAGAACACAATAATCCTAGATGTTGTATCGACTGCAATATCTTCTCATTTTTCTTGGTCTTGAAATTCCAGGGTCAACAAAGCTGCCCCGTAAAATTCAAATTGGATGATTTTCAGCTGAGTATTTTTCATGCCTTTCATATCAACCAGACAGGAGTCTGAAGTCAGTGAAACTTCTCCGCTATCTGTGGTATTAAATCTTCCCATTTTTATAACTCTAATATAATCCTGTTTCACAGACTTTACTATTTCCACTTGTATATTGAAGCTCCAGATAACCTCTTCCAAAAATCTACTCCACATGTGCTTATCAAGATAGCAGCCGGCCGCAGGCACCTGCAGGTTTACCCACTGCTCACTTTTATATAGGATTGTAGGTCAATCATGAGGGTCAGAAGAAGCTCTGAGGGGGTTATATTTCTACAGTTAATGCAAACCTGATAACACCACGATATAGGCATTTATTTGAGAAAAAAAAAAGAAAAACATACTACAAATAAATAAATATGATAATAAAAATATAATAAAAAATACATGGAGGGAAATTAATAACAATCATAATAATAGTAATAATAATAATCATAAAAGAGAACTAGAACTACACAGTCTAGTCCTATTATTATGGCCAGTGGCTAATATCCAGAGTAACCGCCGTGTGCAGTATGGATAGTAGCTAGACGGGCCCGGAATGACTTAATAAGGTCCTGGTAGGTAGTCACAGGTATCCGGAGCCATGCTGACTGCAGTGCATCCCACAGCTGCTGGAGGGGACGTGGGGGGAGCCATAGAGCGAACATGACCATCAAATGGTCCCACAGATGTTCAAGTGGGTTCAAATCTGGGATATTAGGGGTCAGGGTAGTACTGAAAAGTCTTAGTCATGCTCGTCCAACCAATGTCAGACATTTCTAGCCATGTGACATGTTGCATTGTCTTCCTGGAATATCCCATCCGCCAAAGGGAAGACAAAGAGCATGTATGGGTGTACGTGATATACAAGGATGGATTTATACCCAACCTTCCCCAGACCATAACTATGCCCCCAAGAGCTTGTGTTCTTCAAGCAATGGTTGTGCAGGGTGTTTCTCTGATGTTTCTCTACTGACACGACAACATCCAACTGTTCCATCAAGTAGAAAACGTGATTCATGGAAGAAGACAACCCTTTACCAATCAGCAGAGGTCCAATTCTGATACTGCTGTAAAAATTAAAGAATTTTCTGCTGATGCAACTTGGTTAGCAAAGGTAGAGGGACCATCCATCTGCTTCAGAGCCCAATATACAGTAGGGCTGAACTGCTTTTTTCGATGCACATCTGGTAGCCCATTGGTTCATTCTGGTGGTGAGCTGCTCCTCTGTAGCATGTCATCCGCCCTCATACAGCCTTCCTAACCAACATTCACCTTGCATCAATAGCACGTGGTGCTCCGCAGTTTACACGTCACTTATTCACAATGGAGCCATTTGTCCATTGCCGATATATACTCACACAAATCAAAGAAAAAATTATATATAATCCATCATGCATGATATGGTATTAAATGTGCGGATGTATATGGCTGCATTTACAAAATAACAGAAAATAATGCACTATAAAATTAGATGCAAGCATAACATACTGTATGGACTAGGCCCTCACTCTTGATAAAAACGGAGACACTTGGTCAATACATTTTGATCAAAATACATCTAAGCCCACCTACCGACGACAAGGTGGTCTCAGTTCAGTCGGGTTCCTATGCTAACCTATTCATGCTGTGACGCTTTTTTCAGGAACACAGTCCCCGCACATATGGGGTGCTGCCCCTTGTGTGAAATGAGTTCCCACTGCGCAGGTTCAGAAATACCGCCACCCTGGGCCTGAAAGCCAATATAATCATCACTTTTTGAAACTTTGGTGAATCGCCCCATCTACCCATGACAGCAACGAGGCATATGTGTGCAGACAGCCTATCACATACTTTATATACTTACCAAGCCAGCTCACCACTTCTTATATACCCACGAGCCAGCTCAGCACACCGGACTTCATTCATGAGCTACACGCTGCCGACGTCTAAAGTAGGAAGCAGTCAGAAAAATGGCACTCAATTGTGTATCATTCATTACCTTTGACAATGACATCTACCTCACCTTCTACCAGTCTATAGTTCTCCATTTTCTATAAATGTCCAAAAACTTCCTTGACTCCCAAACATTTTTTCTAAAATACAGTAAATAATATACAACGAGGGGGATACAGCTCTTATATCTCATAAGGAAGGATACCCCTCTTACTCAGGAGGCATAAAGAGAGAAAACGTGTCTATGTGCAAAAGAAATGCATGGCGATACAAAAAATGAATAAATACAAATAAATAAATAAGGAATATACTTAATGATACTGTTAAAGAAAATCTGAGAATACATTCTAAACAAAGTGCCATTAATCTGAATGGACCTTTGCATAAAATACAGTATGTCAAACATTTTTAAATCTCTAAACAGTAACAATCTGTAGAGCCTTTCATTCTGGAAATCGGCAGATGTCATTGTCATTATTGTGATCTTTGTTTGTGTATCCAGATTACTTTTATTTCATTTCCTCTTAAAATGAAGCTCTACGGTTCTTAGCAGTGAAAAAAATACTCTCTTCTGCCTGGAGCTGCTGTGGAATCTTAATATGATTATACAGCGTTACGTTGTTGCCTGCCCTTTTAACTTTCACTTCTACAGAGCAAATGTTTCTGTATCGCATTAGAGCCTCTGTTATCCTTCTTCCTTTTCTGCCTTAAGTGAATCTCGACGGGAAACAAGGGATGTGCTAAAGCAACTGCCTCAAAACAGCAGGAAAACGTTTCCTCTACGACAACAGGGAAAGTGAATTGGAGAAACAGAGAAGCCCTGTCCTTGTCCCGCTGCTGCGCGCTCTTTCATTTGCATGTAGGTGAAGAGAATGAAATTGTCACATAGTTTGTTAATGCGTTCACAGATAAATGAGCCGCATTCCTCTAGCCTTTGATTGTGCTCAGTTCAAGCATGAAATGTCATCTGTCTCCAACAAGGCACCACTTTTCCCGCTTCTCCTGATTTGTTTTGGACTTTCAAATTAAAGTAAAAAAAAAACAAAAGAAAAAATGTATCACATTAAGATATTACGTCTCCGTGATATCAAAGGGAACCTGAAGGTGAATTCTATCTTCCTTGTATGTTATGGCTTGCAGCTCAGCACGTTCATTTGTTCACAGCTTAGGGAGAGTTTCAACCAATGTAATGAGGTGTGCTCCGCTTTGGATAGCCCTATTTGTTACAGGGGGTCTCTAGACGATGACCTGATCACAAAGTGTCCAGCCATTAGCTGTATCCTGACTGCTAGCCTAGCAGTAAGCCTGTAAAGGCTGTGGACACCTTTGGGGGCAATTTTAAAAAATTATTGCATTGTACTTATTTTGAGCTAAATATCTTTTCCAAATTTTTTTTATTTTTACTAAACATTTTGAACCCCTGTCTCTGTACAGCCTTGAGATTCTCTAGTAGCCGGCTCTGTGCTTTTCCTGTATTCTGTCAGGCAGCTCAGCTGACGGCTCCTTATCTCTGACCTCCTAAACACTCACTGTGGCTCAATTCTTGTCTGACTGATAGGAATGGGGCTTAAATAAGTGTTTTTGAGCTATTACTAAATTAGAGATAAGGGTTATTAGATGACTTGCGCAAAGCGAAAGTGAAAGTCTGATTCTCACACTTAGGCAAGAGTTAACCTCTTATGACAAAGCTGCCAAATAATTTTAATAAAGACAGATTGAAAAAATTATTTTAAGCCCAAATTGAGTAAAATGCATTCATAAGAAAATTACCCCTTAATGTGTACATAGCCTATAAAGAGGTTTTCTGGAAATCCCCAAAATTGTGGTGAAGACCTACTCACTCCCCCAGTATTCCAGCACAGATGCTCCATTAGTCTGGAGAGGCTAGACTTGCAATAGGGTAGTCGGGCATTTCATTACTGCAGCACCGCTCTCTCTGCATCAATGACATCGCCGATTGGCCCCATGTGACCACTGACATTGGTGATTGGCTGCTGTGGTCACGTGGCATAGACAGATATGGCATTGGAAGAATAAACCACCAACAGCACTGTACCGTCTGCATTTTTGCAGTTTGTTTTTACTATTTCCTGTCTGGAAACCATCAATAAGTTGCTGTTGATATCAATGTATTTTAGTGCACAATGGCTACATTGAATGGTTATGACTGACTTCAGTCATACATTACTACCCCCATGTGTACATGCTCTTTCTAACAATAATACATAACAGTAGATGTTCATGGGTTACTTGGATTTTCATAGGTAAATAAACAAAATTCTGAAATTCTGAGGTTAAGGAGCCCCAATGTCCTGCATATTCAAATAAGGATAGTAAATTTAAAAAAAATAACAATGCTATTATAAGATCTGTAAACAGCAACAATTTTGCTTGCTGATGGTCTACAGATTATTTTCCTATACTGTATAAAATAGACTTGAAAATGTATCTGTTTTGCACATTATATTTAATAAACTATAACTGAAATAATAATAATAATAATAATAATAATAACTATAGTAAGATATGTAAACAGCAACAGTGTTGCTAGCTAATGGTCAGCAGATTTTTTTTCTACACTGCAAAAAATAAACTGGAAAATTTGGCAGTGCTGCAGTTCAATTAAATCATAACTGTAATAATAATAATAATAATAATAATAATAATAATAATATCATCTATACACAATTACAGTGTTGCTTCATGATGTTCTCCAGATTGTTTTCTACAATACAGAAAATAGAAAGGAAGCTTTGTGTGCTTTGCATATCCAATTAAGTTAATAATAATAATAATAATAATAAAAGCTTTGATAAGATCAACATATTCTGTAAACAGCAATCTCCAAAAAATGTTCTGCCTTGCACAAAATAGACTGGAAAAGGTATCTCCCCTACATATTCACTTGCAATAACTAAAATAGTAAAATATATAGTAAGATCTGTAAACAGCAACAATTGCTTGCTCATGAACTTTAAGATCACAGTCTTTAAGTATGAATAATGAAAACTTTCTCTACTTTTCGTCGGTGTGATTACAGAATGAATGAACACCTCTCTTAGTAAAGTTGCTTTCATGTTGGAGAGCTCTGTTATTTTTAGACACCACAGGGAATCAATTGCAAAGTGCTGTCATGTTCATTATCCTTTATCTCCTCGTGACTATTTACAGATAAAATGCTGGACTTTCTGCACAAAATTAAACACGATTGAAATTTTAATTAAAAAAGTTTTTTTGCACATCTTGCCAATTGCTTAAATCAGGGATGCTCAACCTGTGGCCCTCCAGCTGTTGTAAAGCTACAACTCCCAAAATGCCCGGCTGTAAGCTGATAGCTGTAGGCTGTCCAGGCATGCTGGGAGTTGTAGTTTTGCAACAGCTGGAGGGCCGCAGGTTGACCATCCCTGGCTTAAATTATATTGAGATTTGTAATGCTGTATTTTTACAAAGTTCATCTTTTGTAAAACTTATGGAGACCACTTTTTAAAATCTAAATTAAAATTAAATTTAATCATTTTACTATTTGTTCTTAACCATTCTGACACCTGGGCAGAATCATTATGTTAATGTAGTGAGGGAACTGAAGACAAATACATGCAGTACAGCAAGTCAGTTTCTTTTCTAAAAGGTCAAGAGTACTGGTGTACAAGGTACAAGGTGTATCAAGAGAAAAATGCCCTGGTTAGCTAAGTGGCCTTGGCAGTGCTTTTTTTTTTCCATTAGGGAGACCACTTAGAATGCATGAGGATTATTGCAGTCCAGCCAATGCTGCTCTGCATTTCTGGGAAAAATGTACACAAAATAACATATCTTACATCTGCTTTGCTCAAATAGGCTTAGTGTTCTTTTATTAGGAAAAAATATTTGAATATCTTCCCAGAACCCCAAATGTATGCAGTGAAAATTAGCTTTGCTTCCAAAAAAAAAAAAAGAACATCAAGCCTATCTGGTGTCAGCAGATATAATATATGCTGGACTACAATACTCCTCATCCATAATAGGTAGTCTCCCTAATCAGAATGAAAAGCCCCAAGGCCACTCAGCTAAACTTTTGAAAGGAAAACTGACTTGCACATCCCATTCGGAGAACTGTTCCGTGTGGGTCTCTCATTCCAAATATCCATAGTCTTCTAGCCTTTAATGCCTTCCAGTAGTGCTCCAGGCCTTAATGCCCCCTGAAGTGCTTCAGCCTGTAATGTCCTCTGTAGAGTTCCAGCCTGTAGTGCAACCTATATCCTTAGATATACTATATCCTTAAAATATATATCCTTAAAAATAAATATATCCTTAAAAATAAATAAATATCCTATATCCTTAAAAATAAATAAAATAATACTCACCTGACTCCTGTTCTTCACAGCTCTGCCGTCCATGATTGCAGGCCACAGACCTCTTCTCGCCTGTGTTTCCTCATCTTGGTGCAGGTGGTAATAATGACATCACGGTGACCGCATGTCCTGGGTCTCAGGTGGTATGATTATGTGATCAGGAAATCCTTTGTCATGCCTCATGTGCTGTTCTACTGCCTCATAGGTTTCAGGCCTAATTGCTTGCAGCCTAAAAGGCTGAATGACAGGGATGGGAGCCATGAGCTCCAGTACCCCTCCATACAATGTGTCCTCATAGAGCTAGGTCAACCTCCACCTGAGGCGAGATGCTCATCATGCCTCATGACAGATACGGCCCTGAGCAGGAATCCTTTCTAATAGAAAATAAAAACACTACATGCAGCTGTATTTTTCCAGCATGAAAGCCAGCATTCATACCGGAAGCCTGACAGATCCCATTATAGTTAATGGGCATCCAGCAGGCCTTGACGATACTGCATACGATAATTTCAGTAGACTACTTATCTTCTGTAACAGAGTACTGGACCATTGTGAACCTGGTAAAAAGAAGGGATAAGGGTCCGGTAAAGCTGTCTTGATGCCCAAGTTAGGGTTGTTTAAGAATGTGAAGTGCCACCCGTTTCCTCTGAAGCTCAGCATGATACCAGTCATAAGGACTGTCATTTGTTTAAATACCCTCTTTCCACTATTTCTCAGTGTTATTATTCTCCTTACATATTCTTCATGTCCTTACACTCATGAATAGCTCTCAGTATAGTTCCAGATGACCACACTATAATTTTTTGGCTTTAAGGTAGGTCACCTTCTGAAAGTCCTCTTCTGCTCCTATCCCTCACCTCTTCTTATTTGACAGGTGATGTTCCTTCACCAAGGGAAACATCATACCTGACACATGCACCATCATGAGCAGTTAAACCTCCTTCCCCCCATGAATGGTGCCCTAGGTAGATGTCTACTTTGCCTAATACTTTTCCTACATCACACAATAACTTAATTTGTAGATAATTCAGAATTGGTTTTGGCTTGGGTTGGTCTCGAATCATGGTGTCCAATAAAAATGAGTACTTCTTTTTCTTCTGTAATAGGAGCTAAGCTTAGAGGTCACTGGCTTACATAGAACACCTGGTGAGTCACCCGTTTTAATTGCTGTGTAGGTCTTGAAATGTTTTGTGCTAAAAGAATAATATAGAGTTGCACTAATTAGCATAACTGTGCTATAAATGAACATCGTTAATGCTGCTTTATGCAATGTTAACACAAAACGACCTATAGAGGAGATGCTAATTAACTGAGAAGCAGATAAGATAAAACAAGGGAAGGCAGTCACAAAAAAATCCAAACAGCTAGAGAACAGAAAGTTCCAAGGATCAAATGATTCTCAAATTCTGCACTCAACTCTGGAGAAGCACTCACAATTCTAAAAGTACTAGAGCTGCCCTTTTGCATTATATTAACTTAAATTATTCAGAGGGTTTCTGTCCACAAGAGTGTGGGCTCTTTTCAATTACAGCAAGCAGAACAGTGAGTGCAGCTCTGGAGTGTAATACAGAATGTAACTCAGGATCAGTACATGATAAGTAATGTATGTAAACAGTAACTGCACCAGAAGAATAGTGAGTGCAGCTCTGGAGTATAATACAGGATATAACTCAGGAGCAGTACAGGATAAGTAATGTATTTACACAGTGTCTTCACCAGCAGAATAGTGAGTTCAGCTCTGGAGTATAATACAGGATGTAACTCAGGATCAGAATGAATAGTGTATACACCCAATCATTGGGGATCTTGAACATGGGACTCCTCTGTATTACGAACTCTTAACATGACACTTTAATATGGGTTTTCTGAACTAGACATCTTCATTAAGACCATTCCCAGCTTTTTGCATTCGTCCACTGTAATAAAAGATAACTGCTACTTGTGACCAACGCTCAGTTATGAGTTACTATTGTATTAAAATCTTCTCAACATTTTTTTCAGGATCCTGTTACTCTCCCAGCATACATTGCCCAGTACTACACATCGATTGTTATGTGCATGCATCCAAAGCTCCATTTATTTGAAAAGTTAATGAAATGCAGTCACTGTGGGAAGATTTGGGAGAATGACTAGTCAGGAGTTAGGTAGGAACCTTCCCCATATAATTTAAGATTAAGATCATATTGGAATGTCTGGCGAGATTCTTATCAATGCCAGGAACGTGCTCTGCTCCATTAATATCATATTCAAAGTGCGTGAAATATGTTCAGCGTTTAGAGCAGCATTACAGAAGGAGAAATCCGACTGCTACAGTCTATTGTTGCTCATGGGGATCAATGGAAATGTTGCATCACTTTTGTAAATGGTTTCACATCCACAGTCGTGTATGTAGTGTTATGGTAAACTCCTTGGGAATTGATCTGTGTTGTCGGATAAAGGTTACCAAGCTCTCAGTACAGAAATCTTAAGGTGAAGGAAGGACAGCATAGGGAAATGTCTGATCACTACTCTGGTCCCAATAGAGGGTGTTGAAGGAGAAATGTATAGAACTTGTACACATTTTTTTCTGTTTCATCCACAGACCTAAATGTATTTTATTGGGATTTTATGAGATAGACCAATACAAAGTAGTAAGTATGTGTGAAGAAAAAAGAAAATGATACATAGTTTCCAAAATAATGTATGAATAAAAAAATCTGAAAAGTGTGGCATGCATTTGTATTCAGCCCCAGTACTGATACCCCTAAATTAAATCCAGCATAACCAATTGTCTTCAGATGTCACCTAATTAGTAAATCGAGTCCACCTGTGTGCAATTTATTTTCAGGATAACCACTTGTAAGGAGACGGTGGTTTGCGCTCCAGCCTGGATCCATGCCCTGTGTAACCATGACAACGATCGCTGTTTGCCTCCCAGGCTGGAAGCAGTGGCCGCTGGGCCGTCTAAGGTGGCTCCGCCCATCCACACTTGGTCAATAAATAGGAGCCAGGTGCTGCACAGGGTGTTCCACTAATGGAGTGCGCACCCTGCCTGCTCCATTCACCACGAGGACGCAAGCTCCTAACTACCTGCAACTCTGAACCTCCAGGAGAAACCCTCACCTACCTTATCCGGCTCCACCACTGCAGGATCCCTGCATGACTTCTAACAGCAAGTATCAGCCTGTCATTTTGTTTCACTGACATTGCTCACTGAAAGGAAGGGACTCGCGCTGGTGGGTATTAGTACTGCAGGCCTGGGATTCCTGAACGTTGCCTAGAGCTGTTATTCATGAACTTTAATCTGAACTCTCATTCCTAAAACGAACTTTCCTCACTATTAGTTTTACACTCTATCTTTAGTACGCGGTACATGATTTTGTTACCCCATACTCTCCGCCTAAGACTGAGAGAGCCGCCTGGGGTACACACTGAGCAGCCGCAAAAGACCCCATCAACACTCAAGTAGTGTGACAGGAGTGGATGTCAAAGGACTCCGCAGTTGAGATCCTAACTGATCAATTTGGTGCGTTACACCACTTCTGTTCTGTGAAGGCCTCAGAGGTTTTCTAGTGATCAAACCAGCATCATGAAAACCAAGGAACACACCAGACAGGTCAGGGATAAAGTCCCAAGCTTTAAACATCTCATGGATTATTGTTCAATCCATCTTTTGTAAATGTAAGGATTATGACACAACTTAAACCTACCAAGACATGGCCATCCACCTAAACTGACAGCTCAGGCAAGGAGAGAACTAATTAGAGAAGCAGCCAAGAGGGCCATCGTGAGTCTGGAGAAGCTGCAAAGATCCACAGCTCAGGTGTAGTCGTGTACTCCACAAATCTGGCATTTATGCATGAGCTGCAAGAAGAAGGCCATTTTTGAAAGCAAGTCATATGAAGTTGGCCACAAGCCATGTAAGGGACACATCAAACTTGTGGAATAAGGGGCTCTGGTCAGATGAGACCAAAGTTAAACTTTTTGACCTAAATCTAAAACCTTGTGTGTGGTGGAAAACTAAAACTGCAAATCACCCTGAACACACCATTCCCACCATGAAACATGGTGGTGGTTGTTTTTCTTCAGCAGGGACAGGGAAGCTGGTCATAGTTAGTGAGAAGATGGATGGAGCTAAATACAGGGCAATCCTGGAGCAAAACCTGTTAGGGGTTACAAAATACTTCTGTCACTACCAGTGCTGACAGACGTGATTCTCTGCTTACCTGCCGGTGTCTGGTTGTCAGTGCGACAGTCTGATCTCCTGCGTCAGGTATTTGTCAGATGTCATAGGTCATGTGACGCCAGGTGTGTCATGTGACCAGGCAGTGCATCACGAGACCTGGAAGGGTGGGGTATTTAAAAGGGCAATCTGCTGGTCACAGATTGCCTCTATATACCTCACCAGTGCTTTAGATTGTGGATTGTTATGACCTCCAGACTTCTGACTTTGGCTACTCCTTTTGACCCTGATTCTTGGACTCTGATTGTGGCTTTTCTGCATCTCCTGGTTTGACACTGGCTTGGATCTTGGGCTCACTTCGGCCTGATGTATTTGGACCTGGATTTTGCTGCTTGGGTACGACCTTGGCTTCATATTGTTTAGTTATCTGTTTTTTGATTTGGCTTCATTGTTCTATTGAAAACTTTGGTTCTGTGTTTTTCTCAGTGTTTGTGTACCTGCCTGTCGCTTTGTTTATTGTTTTTCCTTCTGCTCTTACCTGGTAAGCCCCAGCACATGAATAAGCAGGGACCATCGACCAGTTAGGGCGATCATGTAAGTAGGCAAGGATAGAGGTGCGGGTGGAATTTAGGCTTCATTTGTTCCCCCTGGGACAACTTGAGTCTGGAGCAGGGGTTCACCTTCCAGTAGGACAACGACCCTAAACATCCAGCCACAGCTGCAATGGAATGGCTAAGAACAAAGCATATTCATGTTTTAGAATGGCCCAGCCACAGTCCAGACCTAAATCCCATTGAGAATCTGTGGCAAGACTTGAAAATTGTTGTTTACAGATGCTCTCCATCCAATCTCACTGTGCTGTAAAGTATGGGCAAAATTGTAAGCCTCTAGATGCGCAAAACTGGTATGGACATACTCCAAAAGACTTGCAGCTGTAATTGCAGCAAAAGGTGGTCCTACAAAGTATTGAATCAGGAGGGCTGAATACAAATTAATGCCACACTTTCCAGATTTTTATTTATTACAAATTTTCTGAAGATTGTGTTTCCTGAGAATTGTATTCTACAATTCGGGGGATCTAAACTGCACAAAATCACCAGAAATCAACTACAAATCTACCTCCAGGTCTTCAGAAGCTGAATGACATTTATACTCTTAGGTTCCCCTCATTGATCACAATATTAGATGATTGGTGACCATCGAATGATCAGGGTCACGTTAGTTCTCAAAACTGACTAATATGACTTTATAATCCAGGAACAAACATCATATCTTCTGCTACAGACAGTACGTTGGGGGCAATTACTGCGTGTCAGTGGCACCGGTACATTTTACTCCTGGGCTTCCATGGATTATTAGGCATTGTATTCAGTGCTGGGTGACTGGGCATTATATCTACTGCTGGGTCACTGGAGATTATAGTGGTTATGCAAGAGCAAAAAAAACATGGCTCCATTCTTCCAGAGACAGCTCCACACCTGTCCATGGGTTATTTCTTAAATTGTAGCTCAGCTGTATTGAAACGACTTGGAAATCCTCTTTCCTTGTATTTGTGGCTGATTCTCAGGTCTTTGTAGTTACCTCTGGATCTTTGGATCTTAGCATTGTATTCAGATCTGCTTTACCTGATCTTAGTTCTGCATTTCCATCTGGATCACTGGATCTTAGCTCTGCATTTCTATCTCGGTCACTGGATCTTGACTCTGTATTATTGCTAGATCCCTAGATCTTGGTACTGTATTTACTTCTGGGTCGCTAGATTTTGACTCTGTATTTACGTCTGGATCATTGGATTTTGGCTTTTTGTTTACTGTTGGACCACTGGATCTTGCCCTTGTATTTACATCTGGATCACCAGATCTTAGCTCTCCATACTGTGGGGTCAGAGGATCGTCACTGCATTTACTTCTGGATCACTGGATCTTGGCACCATATATACTTCTGGATCACTGATCTTGGCACTGTATTTACTTTTGGATCACTGTATCTTGGCTCTGTATTTTTTGCTATATTACTGGATTTTTGCAAAATATTAGCTTCTTGTTTGACGGATCTTGACTATGTATTTAGTGCTAGGTAACTGGATCCTATTGCTATGTATTTACTGCTGGATCACTGGATCTTGGCACTGTATTTACTTCTGGATCACTTGATCTTGGCTCTGTATTTTGTGCTATATCACTGGATTTTTGAAAAATTTTATTTTCTTGTTTGCAGGATCTTGACTCTGTATTTAGTGCTAGGTAACTGGAGCCTTTTGCTATGAATTTACTACTGGATCACTGGATCTTGGCACTGTATTTACTTCTGGATCACTTAATAGTGGAACTGTATATACTTGTAGATCACTGGCACTACATTTACTTCTGGATCACTGGATCTTGGCTCTGTAATTTCTGCTATATCACTAGATCTTTGGAAAGTATTTACTTCTTGTTTGCTTTATCTGGACTCGTATTTAGTGCTATGTCACTGGATTTTTTTGTTATGTACTTACTGCCGAATCGCTGGATCCCCAGAGATTGTTCTTACAGTTGTGTCACTAGGGTCACTAGGTACTGCTGGTCACTGGGGTTTGGGCTCAACATTTACAGCTGGGTCACTAATATTAAGTACTGTTTACAGTGTGGTTACTAGGACCTGAGCATTGAATTTAATGCAAATGAACTGGAGACTGGGCATGTTATTCACTGCTGGGTGAGTAGAGACTGGATATTGTATTTATGGCTGGTTCGCTAGAGACTGGCACTGTATTTACTGCTGGGTCACAGGGTACTAGGCATTGTGTATACTGAGGGTCACTGGGGTTTTGAGGCTGTATTTACTGTTAGGTCACCATTGGGCATTATATGTACTACTGGGTCACTAGAGACTGGGCATGTATTTACTACTGGGTCACTTTAGATCAAGGTACCAAGCTTCGGGTATTGTATAAACCAGGGATGGCCAACCTGCTGTTGAAAAACTACAACTCCCACCATGCCCTTCTGTAGACTGATAGCTCTAGGCAGCCTGGGCATGCTGGGAGTTGTAGTTTTGCAACAGCTGGAGAGCCGCAGGTTGGCCATCCCTGGTATACACCATTGTCCCACAGAGAGTTGATGTCATTTACACATAGTAAACACTTGGTTGACGATTTTTTTTCCATTAATTTCCTGCTTTGAAGGGGTATTCTTACCTCAGACCTTAAAGGAATATGGCTAGGATATGTTATCAGTGTCAGATAGGTGCACAACCCACCTCTGCGACCTGCTCCTATCTGCAGAACAAGGCCCTCAAAGTGAATAGAGAGCAGTCCCACATGCATGGCCATTCTCTGTTCACTGCTATGAGAGTTCCAAAAAATTGCAGAGCGCTCGCACAGTATGCTCACCATTCACTGCTATGGAACTTCTGAAAATAGTCAAGTGCACTTGTTCAGCTATTTTCAAAGCCCCAATAGTGATGAATGGAGAGCACACCACACATGCACATTCTGCTCTCCGTCACTTTGGGGGGTCGTTCCGGAAATTGGAACAGGTCCAAGAGGTGGGACCTGCAGCTATCTGGCATTGGTGACAGGACCTGCACCTATCTGGCATTGGTGACATATTCTAGCGATATGCCATCAGTGTGTGAGAGGAGCCAACCCCTTTAAGGTGTATTTCTACTTTTCTATGATGCATATCCAGCCACAGCCCATTAAACATGGCTGAAACTACACGGGAGAGGCACAAAAAGCCGTCGGCTGATTCATGAACTCATAGATTCCATTTTTCCGCATCGTGTTTAATTATCATTTAAATATTAGATCCTATAAAATGAAGGAAGTCACACGAAGCTTGGAATAAATAAGATTTCATTGCCCATACATGACGTGAGAATAAAAAATGCTTATTTGGAAAATGTATATATATTTTTTTTTTCAAGTTTCCTTCTTCCAGAGTAGATGGAATTCAAAAACGCCAAGGAACACCAGAAAATCTGAAGAAAAAGTTTAGCAGCTCTGGTAGGAGGTTCAATGAGAACTGTCTGCCCTTTGATGATGCGTGAATCTGTAAAGACACCGGGCTTGAAGATAGGTGAGATCATGTGAGAAGAAGAATCTCAAAGGATTGATCCTCTACACCTGCTAAAATCCCAGAAGCTTTGACACTCCATGACCTATTCTCTTTCTCATTCATTACCTCTTCAAAACCTCACATCTCTTTGTCATGTCTAAACAATGTAACTTTAAATTGACATGCTAGAATGTCTTCCCAAAACCGCAACGTGGTTCATTATAAAGTTTACTTCCTCCAGAAACACTGGAAAAGTTGCTCAGGAGCAGACCGATACAGCTTTCCTATTACCAAGAAGGAGGGGGGAAAAGATACTTTGTTGCAAAGTGACAAAATGTAAAAACTTTCCATTTTCCGTTTATTCACTGCTATTTTTGTGGAATGTTTCATCATTATAAAGATACAAAGTATCAATGCTGCTTGAGTGTTACAGGTTTATGCATAGGAGGCTGACTTAAAAGGGTTGTCAACTTTTTTAGTAGAACCTAATTGGTAAGATTGTTACCTGTTGCTGAGCACCACAAAAGCAGACAAACTCTGTAAAACATCTATTATGATTTTACTTGTACGTGAACCCTCTGATTGTAAAGCACTGCTGACCATGTTGGAGCTACTATATTAGTAGTAATAGAATGTGTTTGATTCCCCTGCAGCTCCTCTACAGGGAAATAAGAGCATTGCACATGTGAGTCCTCCAGAGTGAGATATAATCTTAGTAACCAGTCTCGGCACTGGTTAAAGGGGTTGTCTGGGATTTTGATATTGACGGCCTAACCTCAGGATAGGTTAAATGAGCAAAGTTTTTGAAAATTCGATTCAGCTGCTTCGCCGAACTTTACAAAAGAAATTTACTTTGTGACGAATTACTTCGTCACAAAGCGCATTTCTTTGTAAGTAGTGGGTGCAATGACAGGGAAGCAGTCATTGCACAGCCCCCATTATTGTACCCGTCAGATGCTGCGTACATTGCTGATCGCAGCATCTAACATTAATATTAGGGTATATAATTAAAAAATAATAAAAAATCATACTTACCTCATCCATTTGATCACTTGATTGAAGATCCAGCACGAAACGTTGTGCTGCGCATGATGACGTCATCACGTCGGCCAGAGTGGTGATGTCATCTGTCACTGCGCACAAGATTTTGTGCTGGATCTTCAATCAAGATGGCGGATGCGGGCTCTAGTTTGCTCAAATGGATGAGGTGAGCATGATTTGTTTACGAGGTAATTCAGCCTTACGGCAAATCATAATTTCCCCAAAATTCGGAACGAAGTGGACTTTGGACACTGCGATTCGCTCAACACTCATCAATATGAGATCGGTGGGTGGCCTGACTCCATGCAACTCCACCAATTAGCTTTTTGAGGACGCTGCGGTGCAGCATGCCAAGAGCAGCATGCCAAGCACAGCGCCGTACATTGTATAGTGGCCGTGCTTGGTATTACAGCTCAGCCCTTTTTCACTTAAATGCGGCTGAGCTGTGCTTAGGCCATGTGACCAATGAACATGATGTCAGTGGCCTAGAAAGAGTCCTAAGCGCTCAGCGCAGAAGCCTCTTCATACAGCTCATTAGGAAGGGAAACTGGGAGTCAGTCCCTGAATTAAGCTTGAGGAATAAACCCATTATTTATGGAAAAGGCAGACGGAAAAGGAGATACTATGAGATACTGTACTGTGCTTCCTTGGGTCTCCTTTAAACACTGGGCATTGTACTACTGCACCCATCAGCTTCACTGAGCAGAGCTCTGACCCCATTGTGTTTCTCTCTGCTGACGGTTTTCTGACAACCATCTCTGAGGAATTGATTGAGAATGAACTAAAGGATGAAATGATCTTGTTGCTCTTGGTCACATCAGCTCTTCTGGACGATGTCTTTACTGACAGGTGACCGGGCCTGGCCCCGAGCAGATATCATGAGTCGTACTAATCACAATGGACACCTGATTACCCAGCGACTGTCATTACTTTGATGATCTTCATATATATGATCTGGATATGTGGCCGTATACTTCTTTATGTTGTCTCCAAATACCAAGATCCAGAAGAATGCAAACTTTAACTCAGCATTTCATCCATTATATGCTATGAACCAGTAAAATTTAAAATGACATTTAAAGCAACAAAGGCTAGAAAAGTCCATGACTAGAAATGTAATATATGTATCAGTGACTCTACAAGCAGAATACAGAGTGCAGCTCTGGAGTATAATACAGGATGTAACTCGGGATCAGTATTGCATGTACACAGTGACTGCACCAGCAGAATAGTGAGTGCAGCTCTGGAGTATAATACAGAATGTAACTAAGGATCAGTACAGGGTAAGTAATGTATGTACACAGTGACTGCACCAGCAGAATAGTGAGTGTAGCTCTCGAGTATAATACATGATGTAACTGAGGATCAGTACAGGATAAGTAATGTATGTATACAGTTACTCCACCAGCAGAATAGTGAGTGCAGCTCTGGAGTATAATACAGGATGTAACTCAGGGTCAGTACAGGATCAGAAATGTATGTACACAGTGACTTCACCAGCAGAATAGCGAGTGCAGCTCTGGAGTATAATACAGGATGTAACTTAGGATCAGTACAGGATAAGTAATGTAATGTATGTACACAGTGACTACACCAGCAGAATAGTGAGTGCAGCTCTGGAGTATAATACAGGATGTAACTCAGGATCAGTACAGGATCAGTAATGTATGTACACAGTGACTCCACCAGCAGAATAGTGAGTGCAGCTCTGGAATATAATACAGGATGTAACTCAGGATCAGTACAGGATAAGTAATGTAATGTATGTACACAGTGACTGCACCAGAAGAATAGTGAGCGCAGCTCTGGTGGTGTATAATACAGTATGTAACTCAGGATCAGTACAGGATAAGTAATGTAATGATCCATTGTGGACCGCTTCTGAGAGCCCTGAACGGATCTCACAAACAGAAAGCCAAAATGCCAGTGTGAAAGTAGCCTAATTGAGGCTGTTTGGCAAATATTTGCTGTTATTCAAATCCTCAGACTTCTTTGTCCTCGCAAACTATTCTTGAAAGTTTTTGTACATGATATATTCCAGCTTTTAGCTGCTGGCAGAGATTTGTGCTGCAATAATTTTAGTTTTGCATAAGAACTGAAAAAAGTTTCTTGCTTCCATGGTAACCAAACCGTTTATATTTTACTGCTGTTTTTTAAGCTTTTGAAATTGCAAATTCAAGTGTGCTATGTCTGGGGACTGGGGACATAAATCACAATTAGTCACACACATACAAATATGCACAGGAGGGATCTTGGAGACAAAAAGGACAGAAACATTTCACTGGATTTGGGAAAGGGACCAGTATAATGTCCATGTTCACCTTTGTACGTACAGGTATGTAAACAGTGGAGTACCTGTGTGCATTCAGTTTTGCCGTAATGCATTCTGAATGGAAAAGGATCTGCGCAGAATGCATCAGTTTGCCTCTGTTCAGCTGCCTGCATTGTTTTTCTGTCCATCCTGGGATGCTGAGCGAGACGGCACAATAGAAAACTGATCCGTCCCCCATTGACTTTCAGTGGTGTTCTTGACGGATCCGTCATGGCTATAGAAGACATAATACAAACGGATCCGTTCATGACGGATGCATGCGGTTGTATTATGGTAACGGAAGCGTTTTTGCAGATCCATGACGGATCCGCAAAAAACGCTTATTTGAAAGTAGCCTTAGCAGTGAAAGCATGTTTGCCGGAAAATTCTACAAAGTTTGCAGACACGGATCCTGTGACAGGACTGAGTTTGTTGGAATCAGCTGAAATAATCACAATTCTTTTAACTGGAAGTAAGGGTATGCAAACTTGCAATTATTTGTTACTGTGCCAATGCATCTACAATTAAAAAAAAATTGTCTATTGTCTACTTGGTTATAGACTTCTAACAAACCTTGTAGTTTGTAGGATCGGGCATTCATATATGACTTCACTCCAACCATCTCCTCCTCTTTGTGATTTAGGAATAGTCTAAGAGGAATATGGAGTGGAGTAACATATGCCTGCAGGGTCAGACTACACATAATTTATGTGTAGTCTGTTACCATGGAGATACAGCGATTTCTTTGAGAGCTGTAGACACAAACCAGCAGGATATTGCTGTGTAAAGACTATTTGCAAAATGTCTTATTTTCTTATGCATGGTAACAAGAATAATTCTCTTTTGTCTTATTGTTCAAGGGGTAATGAGCCTTTTTATCTATTTTTCTACATATATCTCATGGCCACAAACCAATATGGCTATCTTTTTAGATCTCATAGGACAGTAGCTGGCAAAGCATGATGGGTGGTGTAGTTTTGCTATAGCTTTTCCAGACCATTGGCAAAACAGAGGATGTAATACTGCATAGAAGAATAAAGAAAGTTTAGTAACTTGCATCCAATAAAAATTAACCATGAGGTCAATTTGACCCTAGACCTAGTGGTATTTTATAGTTCCCTGTCTCCTGCTTTATATTTTTTGTAGCAGAGCATTCAAGCGGTATTCCCATCTGGACCTTTATGGCTTATCTATAGGTGTGGGTTCCATCTCTGGGACCAGTTCCTATCTCCAGAACAGTGCCCCGAAGTGATAGAGAGCCCATTGCGCAAGCGCAGCCACCCTTCCTTTCACAGCTATGGTAGTTCTGAAGATAACTGAGCACTGGCTTGGCTTTTGGAAGTCCCATAGAATGAAGGTGTGGCCGTGCAACTGTGGTTTGGTCCTTTTTCACTGCAGTGGGACTCCTGAAAATGGTCGAGCATGATGTGAGGAGAGGATGACACACATTCTCTTTATTCATGAGGTGGCCGCGCACTTTCTATTTATCCCTATTAGTTATGAGTGAATCGAAGTCAAACTCAGAAATTCAGGTAAAATTTGATCCACCACAAAGTTGAATTTCCCCGCGTTTCATGGTAACAAATCAATTTTCCCTGAAATGGCAATAAAAAACGTAACAATACATACTTACCTCATCTATTTGCACGCAAAGAGGCCATCAGCCATCTTGATTGAAGATACCACGCAAAATCTTGTGCTCGGCGATATATGACGTCACCGCGCTGACCAGCATAATGTCATCACGTCACCGTGCGAGATTTTGTACGGTGTCTTCAATTAAGATGGCCGCGACAGCCTCTACGCGATCAAATAGATAAGGTTAGTATTTATTTATTTATTTTTCCCTAATTAGCCCCTGAAAGGCCTAAATGGAAGCCTAAGATGCCGCGATCAGCGATGAACTCGAAATCTAAGGGGTTGAATGATGGAGGGGCCCCCGCAATCACCGTTCCCCATCATTAACACCCACTACAAGTTAATTTCTTTATCAAATTTGACGAAGTTTCCAATCGAATTTTCCATAACTTCGCTCATCTCTAGTCCCCTACTTCATAGCAGTGAATGGAAAGCATGCACACTGTGCTCTCCTTCACTTTGACTTCCCCGTTCTGGAACTAGGAGCAGGTCTCAGAGTTTGGACATCTGACATTGGTGATGTACATTAGCGATTTGTGATACATTTCCAGATGGAAATACCCCTTTAAGTTTCCAGACACCATGAAACCTAGACAGATTTACGTTTATCAACTCAGATGCAGAGTATGGTATAAATTATGCATATTACTTCCGTCTGATGGCTGCTTTTTCACTTTTATAGGCCTTTTACAGGCATTTATTGCAGCATTGTTTGAATACAATGTATCAAGCAATTACAAGATCCTTTCATTTTCCAGTGAAGACCCCCGGACTGATCATCGATACAGGCGATACTTTGCAGCACGGACATATTCCTGATATTTTCCTCTCTTTGACTAGATCTGACGCTGCTTTCTGCTAAGCATTTCTAAAGTTCATCATTTTCTCGCTGCTTCGGTCTCCTTCACTTTCCCATAGAACGGATGATGGATCGAGCGCCATTATCTTACCACAACAAAGCCGTTAACCGTCCAAATCATCATAAATCCTCTCCTTTACTAGAGATGAGTATTATATTGTTCTCACCGCATTCTAGTTAGTGGGAAATGTAAAAATCTAAGGTAATAGATAGAGAGCAATAAAAAAAAAGTATAAACCGCGGTTGCTCAAAAAGAACATAAAGGGCTGCGTTCCGAAAAGCAATTTAGCCCCAGGTATATGTTACAGGCGGAGAAAAAGTTTGAAAGATGCTAAGGAGCAGGAAATTCACGGTCCTTCCCTGAGGTTGGAATGTATCTCTGGATAGAATACAAAATAAAAATGTAAAGTAAGCATAAAACCTGCTGCTTGTGTATAAAATAGGCAATAATAGACCTTACAGTAACATATGGAACACTCCAGAGTGGTGTTACCACTTCTGCATCTTGTGTATTTATTCCAGGTCCTCCACAATGTGCATTCCTATTTTGTTATGCAACTGCTATGTTAACATGTAATATGACTGGTTCACCAGCAGGTGGCAGCAAACCTGGCAGAGCTATAACTATATAGAATGGAACTTACCATTATATTCTAACCCCCCTCTGGAGAGAAGTGTTCGAGCCCTACTTTCTGCAGGAAGGGTGGGGACCAGTTAGTTCCAGTCTAGCTTACCCCCTTCTAGGGGAAGGGTGTGCAGGGGCAGTCTCTGCTGGAAGTGCCCACGCCAGCCACAGTACCCTCTGCTGGCCATGGAGGCCAAAGCTTGACGCCTCAGGAGCAAGGTGGAAAGTTCCCTGGTATAACCTAAAGTCAGACTACAAAGTGAAGTGCAGCATACAGAAGAAGCTGAGTTATACAGCCAGCCTAGACAATGACTAGCTGTCCCAGTCGCCGCTCATTTCTAATGCCAAGCATTATATAGAGTTGAGCAGTGCCACCCTCACTACCTTGTGAAGACTTCTATTATACAGACAGCCTGTCAGTACAGCAGAGTCAGAGAGAATCAGATATAGCAGAGTGGAGTTTGCCTGCCAGTTTCATGCTAAAGCCTGCTGGAACCAAGACAAAGCATGTAAACTGTTTTGAAGAAACATTTATTCAAGTGAAGCTGCCATTAAACTTCATCTCAAGGTCTGGACTCAAGTTATTCTTTTATCCCTCAATTATTCCCCCTTTTTATTTCTTCGGAGCCAAAGCCTGGGGTCCAGAGATGTCCAGGTAGGAGCACCGTGACACACATAAAGAGACATTTTAGGCCGCACTATACCACTCGGAAATTCCTACACCTGGACCACGTTATATAGAGGCGGCCCATTGTACATAAAACATGTACAGTATTACAATAGTCCTGGAATGGGAAATGGCAGACTAGCTGTCTCTTACACATTACCTAGGGGGTCTTAGCAGTATATTCCATTCCAAATTGTGTACAGGACCAAAATTCTCCTCTAGAAGCTCATTACATGAGGAGGAAAACTGTTGCCGACCCATGTAAGTGGCTCTAACCATAACAAAGTGGCCCTCAACATACGTATGCTTAGAGGTGAGGGTTACTTCATCAAAGAGAAGAGATCCAGGGGGTGTATAGAGAATTATCTTCCAGGCAATGTTCCATGGGAAAAAGTATGCAAATGGGTTCATACCAGCCAAATCAGAGGCACCTACCTGTAACCAGCACTGCTCAAGAGTCCTAACCAGTAAAGAGCATGGTATCTGTGGTTTGAATGGCACGAGATCATTTGCATATTTTTCCTATGAAGCATTGCCTGATAACTAAGCCTCTCTACACTGCTTGGCCTCTTCAAGGAGAAGCAGTACTTCCCATCCGAGTTGCATCTAAGCATCTCATCCAGCCGAACAGCACCGTACTCATGAGGTGCAAGAGCCCCCAAAACAGCTCATTACAGATGAGTTTTGGCTGGTATGAGTTCATTTCCAGACATGAAACCTAAAATTGTTTGATGTGTCTGTAGGTCTGGGACAAGAAGGTTTATCACCATTAGGACATCGCATGGGAGCCTTTGGGCAGTGCAGTCACCAGACCATATAACATCATTATGGATGTAATGTTTTTATGGTCCATATTACCTGGTGGACGTACCCTAAGCCTTGAAAAAACCCGCATGACCCTTCATAAATTTGGTGCATCTGTTGGGTGTCATCGCTCCAGAAAAAAACTACAATGGGGTCCGGCAGAGATCCGTCCGCATCCCGGCAAATATGACGAGAATCAGTCAGACAAAAATCGCTGCGCAAATCTCCTAACGCCAGTGTGAAACTACCTTAAAACCTCTTGTCACTTTTAAAAAATGACTTAGAAAAATCGTGAAATGTCAAAAATAAAGTCACATATTTTGCACACAACTGTTACATTTTTATTTTCATTTCATTTTGTGAATTTTTTATTTTATTTTTGCCATATTTCCCAGTTCCATCATATCTTAAATAAAAAGCTCATCCAGAGAGAAAAAACAATCCTCTCTGGTTTTATGACACTTAAAATTATTTTCTTCGAATGTTGAGAAGATGCAGCGAATCTATCCTCCAAGGCTTACAAGTGGGTAAAACTCATAAAACTGTGGCAGATTAAGTAAAGAGAAAGTAAATGGATGATATTGACACTAATTTAAAAGAACAAGATTAGAAAAACTCTTATAAATAGTGAATGAGCGAGTAATTATTCTCCTGTTTGTTCAGTTTATTTGTTCGGAGATCCAGTTCATTAGCCCATTCTAAATGAAATAGCATGGGCTTTTTCAGGAGGACAGAGGCTTAACCCGATCTTTTTCATTTACATTTGATTATCGAATAGTGGGTGATCTTAGCAATGAAGAGAGGTTGACTGTACATCCGCCGAGACATCCCATATGTGACAATAGACCTCACCTTCTGCTTTGATACATAATGTCCAATGTTCATTTGTCATTAGAAATCGGACAGATTATGGATCCAATGTCTTACTGGTCATAGCAGCCAATCCGATTTGTTCTACTGCCTAGTTCTGATTGGTTACTAAGTCTATAGCCAATAAGACCTAGGGGCGGATTGGCCATAGACCCTACAGGAAAGTCTCCTAGTGGGACGATGCCCAGAGGGCTGCACAAGCCCTCCTGAACTCAACTGTATTACTGTCCTCAGGATGGAGATACAGTAGAATACTGTGGTGGGGGCAGCAGTATTTTGTGCTGCACTTTGATATTTGGCCAGAACATTTATGATACAAAAAAAGTATGATACATAAACTCTCAGCAAATGACAGGAAGAGTCTCACTGATTTAGTTCCAATAGCCCCCAGTTTGCCAGAATTGTGTCGATCATTCAGAGACAATCCCAACGAATTTGTCTAGTCCAGGCCCGAAAATGGCTTGAGCTTATATAAAACCTGCCCATAAGTGGGTGTTCCCCGTTTCCAAGGGCATCACTTAAATACCTAGAATTTATCAACAGAAAAGTTGAAAAGTATGGACATGTCTTTTCCATAGTGATGGATGACAAACAATATTGATGGTCTTCCTTACTAATCCAGTGTGAGACAGACGGGGCTTCTTTTGGAATATTACTTTTTTATAATATAATTAACTCCTTTCAAAAGATTAACAAATTTTGGAAACTCTTACATTACTGGCCTTTTTTCTGTCTCGAAAGTGCTGGCAATAGTCTATACCAAGCCTTCACCAAATAGATAAGGGCCCCCAATCTATTCCTCAAACCTTCTAGCCAGAAGGTACAGCAAAAGTTTGGGACAGATAGCTTGTCCTCAACGAAGCTTATAAGGATCGGCCAGAGCTCAATGTCTAGGTAGAAGAGTTTCAATGGGATGAGGAACCTGATGGTCAAACACTCTCAACCTAGACCTTCAGGAGGAAACCTTTAAGGGGACAGTCCCTGAAAAAAACGAAACGTATACCGTAAATACACAAATTGCATAAAAAAATAATGAAATGTTATGCCCAGTTAGCCCAGCCTATGTATAATGATTCCTAATATATAAGCTTATCATAGGACTATTGAATTCCTGGTGAGAATGTGATAACCTAAATAGGGGTGGAGAGGTGGCAGTCTCAATCTGGTGCTTGGGGAGCCCAAAGACCCTTCTTCCACATAAGAAGACATCAATATTGTACATAAGGTAAGTGAGGACCACATTACAGAGCTTTCATTAGGGCTGTGGAGGTTCAAGTTACACCTCAGGGTGAGTTTGTGATAATGCATAGCAGTCATTCTGAAAAAGCAGAGCTACAGAATAAAACAAAAAATAGAGAAGAGATAGATTTCAGAAAGCTTCATCACGATTGTTAGTCGTATTTGGCTTCAACCAATACCCTCTTGATACGCTATATACCGTACAGCTTGCTTTTAGTAAACATATTCAATGTAATTCTATACACGTGTCTGCATATTGTTAATACGGATACATTTGTATCTTCTTGCGTTCCTTTCTTTATGAAATATAAATACAAGACAATATTGAATATCTTGGATTTGACAAATTAGGTATCAAAATATGAACAAAATAGATAAGCCTTCATGCCTGACCTTCACTGGAGAGCCATTCATCAAGTAAATCATCGTACGACACATCCAGCCTAATGCTGCACGAGGAAAAACTTAAGAAATGTATTTTTAATATGCAGCAATGATTTGCGAGTAAAAAATGTTCCACATAAGTTTGCTCAAGGAGACTTAAAGCACTTTGGAACATTTCTCGCACATTGACGACCTTCTTGGCAGTCGAAGAAAGTTGCCGTTGAAAGCGATACATTAATGAATAAAAGGATAATGACACTTTGTAACCATCCCTGGTCTGACTGCTGCTCTATCAGCAGAAAGCAAGGATTTCATCTTTGTATTTAATTGATTTGTTACATTTTTATTTCTCTTCTGCATTTTACAGGGTTACAATAGAACAAAACAAAGAAAAAAATAAACAACGGAAGAACCACAGAGAAAAGTAACATATGTACCAGAGAAGATAGTAAAACTGCTACTATTAATAGGGTTTTCCCATCTCAGACATTGATGATATACACTGCTCACAAAAATTTAGGGATATTTGGCTTTTTGATGAAATTTATGGAAAAGTAAAAAGTTCACGCTGCATTGATATTATATCATGAAAGTAAGGCATTTAACTAGAAGCAGCAATGGTGATTTCCTGATCTCAAACAATTTATTGAAACAAAATTCAGTGGTGGGTATACCCCCACAATAATGTCAACGACGACATCTCCTGCTGTTCACAGGTCGACTTATTGTCTGCTGAGGCATGGCATCCCACTCTTTTTAGAGGGCAGCCCTCAGGTCATTAAAGTTCTGGGGTACAGAGTTATGAGCCTCTGTATGCGGCTGATCCCATAGGTTTTCAATAGGATTCAGGTCCGGAGAAAGTGCAGGCCACTCCATTCGAGGTCCCCCAGTCTCCAGCAGCTGTTTCATCTATGAAGATGAAATTAGGCCTGTGTTGTTCATGCAGAGGCACAATGACTGGATTATTGATGTTAGTCAAGTAGTATGGGCTTGTCACTGCACCATTCACACATAGTGTAGGGCAGTTCTGTATTGACTAGACACACCTGCCCACACTGTAACACCACCATCACCAAAACCTCATCTGGTGACAACAGAGGCTGATGCATAGCGCTCTCCTTGACATCTCCAACATTGTTGGTGGCCATCTTTTCAGCTTAGCATGAATCTACTTTCATCAGTGAACAGCACTGAGGTCAACTGGTCCCTCGTCCAGCGTGGATGCTTCCTGGCCCACACTGATGTAAACAGTTTTGAATGATCTGACATGACACTTGGGTCCTCTCACCTCGCTTAATTTTTGCCTTGGGTTGCGTGGCATTCATCATCCGGTTTTGCAGGGCATTGTTCACAATAAAGCGGTCATCAGTGTGGGATGTGGCCAAAGGACGTCCACCTCTATGCCATTCTGTAACTCTTTCAGTCTCTCTGTATCTCTGATACATCCTGCTGATGATACTCTGTGACGCTCTAAGCTCAGTGGTCACTTCCATCTGAGAACATCCTGCTTGAAGCCTCATAATGATGAGGTATTGTTGATCAATTGTTAGGTGTCGTCTTAGTCTTATGATATATCTGTAACGAATAAATCAAGGCAACTGGACTTGCTGTAGATTTCTTGAAAAGGTTTCACTCGTTCTTCCAACGAGTGAAACGTTTTCAAGAAATCTACAGCAAGTCCAGCTGCCTTGATTAATTCTTTATAGATATACCATGACCTGGATAAATGAGAACCTTCACAGACCTAGTCTTATGATGTCAAACCGTTAACAGCATGATGAGGAGGACTGTTTAAATACCAATTCTAATTGAACCAGGAAATGTATTGGTCAATTCATGGATCAAAAACCTGTTGTGAATTTTGCCTTTAAGCTCCTTTTTAGAGAACAGCAAGTTGTGTAAAAAGTACTGAAACAGGTGAAGATGTGCATTCAAAAGCTTAGAGAAGGTCACATTAAGTTCAACTGTAAAGTTTAGAGTGCATTTTAGGGTCATCCTGAAATTTCATCCACAAGCCAAACTTTTTGTGAGTAGTGTATCTCTAGGATATGCCATCAATGTCAGATAGGTGTGGGTCCAACCTCTTGGACCCACTCCTGTTTCAAGAATGGGCCCCCTGAAATGAAGGAGAATGCACTGTACAAGTGTGGCTACCCTCCAGTCATGTCTATGGGAGTTCCAAAAATAGATGACTGATTGCTTGGGTATTTCCATCAGTCCCACACCATGCATGTGCGGTGTGCTCTCCATTCACAACTATGACTGAACTCCCATAAAAGTGAATGGAGAGAACACCAGGCATTTGAGTTGTGTGCTGTCCTTCACTTCGGGGCCATGTTCTGGAGATTGGAGCGGGCCCCAGAGGTGTGACCTGTACCTATCTAACATTGATGGCATATCCTAACGATAAGCCATCAATGTCTGAGATGGGTATAACCCATCACCCATGGGTATAAACATGGAGATGTGAATAGATTTGGTTTTAGGATAAAACAAGGAATGTAGATTAAAAGATTTAAATTTTTTCATCATTAAGCTCCAGAAGGAGGTGAGGGAATCTCGAGGTCACTAACCCTGAAATAGTCTCTCAAAAGATGCACAACAGTGGACACTAAGATCCAGCTGCAAGGCAGCAGGCAGATAATGTAAGACAGTGCACCGGTCAAGGTAAGCCAAGTTCAGTCATCAATGGTTGGCAGGATGGACTCCAAACGGATAAAAATGGTCAAAGACATAAGGCGGTCTGGTAACAAAGCAAGCAGAAACAGTTGCAGACCATGGAACTAACTGGACCTTATAGGCTAAGGCCTCATGCACAGGGCATTTATTTGTTTTATCATCCGAGCCACATTTTTTGCGGCTCAAATACGGACCTATTCACTTCAATGGGGCAGCAAAAGATGCAAACAACAGCCCGTTTTTGGCTCCATAAAAAAAAGAACATGTACTATTCTTGTCCATTTTGCGGACAAGAATAAGCATTTCTATTATGGGTGCCCGTTCAGTTCCGCAAATTGCAGAACGCACATGGATGCAATTTGCAGAACGCATAACATAACACGGTCATGTGCATGAGGCCTAAAAGTGGTTAGGGAAGAGTCTTTAAAAAGCGTAGGACACTGGCTAAGGTCAGACTCAGGAGCAATTCTTGTAGATCTGCCCTTTAAAAACTGGGAGCAGAGAAGTCATGCAACCCATGGCCAGATCGAGGAAGAGCAGCACAAGTAAGCTGGTTTAACATTGCAAACTTTTAGTCTAACCTGCGCTTTTGTCCCAAGCTATGAGATCTACTACTTTCTGAATAGCTTTTAATGGTAAATATCTAGATGCAGCCTTGCTTGGACTTTCCTTCTCATTTATGTTGCCTTGGAACTATGTTTCCCATGACTCTTTGGGAAGGTGATTTGTTCTTCATGGTGTAGTATCTTCATGTCTCTCTCTGAAAATATCTTAATGTGTCACAAAAGGGCTATGGCAATAGAAGTTCATCAGTATCTGATCAGTGAGGGTCCATCACCTGGGACCCCAGCTCATCAGCTGTTTGAGAAGGCAGCGGTTTCCGCCTATCTGCAGAGTGTCCTGCTTTCCGTTTCGCTCTGAGCCGTCAAGTTGCTTCTCTAATGGCTGCATGTACAGCCCTTATCTCTGTACTCCTGACAGCTCATAAACACTCATGTTAGCCATATTTGTATCAGTTTGAAAGCATTTATCTATAATGAGTGTTCATGAACCATTAGGAGTTCAGAGATAAAGGCTATACATCCAGCCATCACAGCAGCAACCTGACGGCCTGATCCGGAAACTGACAGCAAGATACTCTGCAGACAGGCTGAAACTTAACACTGTTAAAAATGTTTAATATTAAATACCAAATAAAAAAATAAACAAACTTTGGCCCCAAATAAGTGAAATGTAATAATAAAAAAAATGCAGCTGAAGGTGTTCACAGTCTGGCATATGAAACACCAGTTTTAAGCAACTATCAAAATGTGAATTAGAAGACTTAGAAACGTTTTCAATGTACTGTACAGTTACGCTGCTTTTGTTACATTATGACCACATTTAAAGAGATTTTAACATGGAAACTCATATGGCAGTAATATTGTTATATGCAGATGGTGAATAGCATACTGTGTGTATTATAGGTCAATAGGTAATGCACACAAGAGCAGAAATATAGTAAAAGTGAGCACATGGACATGGCCCATCATGGGCTTACTGTAGGAAAAAATGATGTTTTGACATATATATGCACAGAGACCTTTATTACAATCGGGATTATTGAAAAGGTCACTGAGCTCGATAGATCAACGTCAACTTTTCTTAGATCTGACTTCATTGCCAGTGAATTGTAAATTGTTATTTGCCAGATGTCTTATGGACTCGCAAAAATGGGAAAATATACTTTGGGCACTTTCATTTAATTATACCATATGCATATCGTTCTCCTGTAAACACTTCTACAGACTGATACATTGTATAATTATTCCATCATGCTTCCTACACAAATCCTTTAAAGCGACTCTGCCACCCGGATCAACCCAGATCAACCCAATATGCATAATAGGGTTGATGATGCTGATTACAACAATACCTGCCTTATGTCTGTTGGTGGTATCGTTGTGGAGAAAAATTTACTTTTAAAATTATGCAAATTAACTATTCGAGCACCAGAAAGTGGGCTTATGCAGTGCTGGTGTCTATAATGATAACCCTTTGCTTTTCATCACGCCCTCCGGCCTTTAGATTGACAGCGATAGACCACACACGTGCCCAGAACGCCGAATGCGCAGAACACCTCCAGCTTCATCCCAACTAGTTCCCGACGAGTTCTGGGCACGAGTGCGGTAGGGTGCCTGGTAAGGTATGGTTGACTGATACATTGTATTTGATCATGTTTCCTACACAAATCCCTTAAAGGGAATGAATTGTAAGATCATAAAAACTAATGCAAATGAGATGTAAAAATTTGTCAATATTGCCCTGTTTTGTCTAAAGTTTAAAGGGTTGTTCGGGATTTACAATGCTCCCCCTGCCTGACCAGCCTGTATGCGAACATGTTTACCTGTAGATGCAGTCAGAAAGGGGCACTCTTGACCATGCACGGCATCTGACTGTGCAGTGTATCCTTCTTCAAGTTCGTAAGACTATGCTGTAATACCAGACACAGCCCATGGAAGAGTGGCACTCTTTCTGAACCAAACAAATTCTGGATTCTCCTTTCATTTACCAATAATAATTTGGCCACTTAGGGCCAAAACTATAAAAATTATTTAAACCCAGATTACAACTTAAAAGGCAATGTGTGGAACAGAAACTCATTTCAAATATTATATTATGTATTATGAGAGGATATAGTGTGCAATAAATTACCAAATCAGTTATTTAAATAAGAACTCTGTAATGTATGTATACAGTGACTCCACCAGCGGAAGAGTAAGTGCAGCTCTGGAGTATGATACAGGATATAATTCAGGATCAGTGCAGGATAAGTAATATAATGTATGTACACAGTGACTCCACCAGCAGAATAGTGAGTGCAGCTCTGGAGTATAATACAGGATGTAACTCAGGATCAGTACAGGATAAGTAATGTAATGTATGTACACAGTGACTCCACCAGCAGAATAGTGAGTGCAGCTCTGGAGTATAATACAGGATGTAACTCAGGATCAGTACAGGATAAGTAATGTCATGTATGTACACAGTGACTCCACCAGCAGAATAGTGAGTGCAGCTCTGGAGTGTAATACAGGATGTAACTCAGGATCAGTACAGGATAAGTAATGTAATGTATGCATACAGTGACTGCACCAGCAGAATAGTGAGCGCAGCTCTGGAGTATAATACAGGATGTAACTCAGGATCGGTACAGGATAAGTAATGCATGTACACAGTGACTGCACCAGCAGAATAGTGAGTGCAGATCTGGAGTATAATACAGGATGTAACTCAGGATCAGTACAGGATAAGTAATGTATGTACACAGTGACTGCACAAGCAGAATAGTGAGTGCAGCTCTGGAGAATAATACAGGATGTAACTCAGGATCAGTACAGGATAAGTGATGTATGTACACAGTGACTGCACCAGCAGAATAGTGAGTGCAGCTCTGGAGTATAATACAGGATGTAACTCAGGATAAGTACAGGATAAGTAATGTCATGTATGTACACAGTGACTGCACCAGCAGAATAGTGAGTGCAGCTCCGGAGTGTAATACAGGATGTAACTCAGGATCAGTACAGGATAAGTAATGTATGTACACAGTGACTGCACCAGCAGAATAGTGAGTGCAGCTCTGGAGTGTAATACAGGATGTAACTCAGGATCAGTACAGGATAAGTAATGTAATGTATGCATACAGTGACTGCACCAGCAGAATAGTGAGTGCACCTCTGAAGCATAAAACAGGATAAGTAATGTAATATATCTGCATTGTGACTAAATTTTTACACAGATTAATCCATATATAACATAACATTTTGATAACATTTTAATATAAACATAAAAATTATTTCACTTTTATTTTTCTTTGTAGATTGTCATCATTATAACCTACTCTGTGTGGTGTCCTTGGTTCTTCCTATAAAGTGGAGCCTCCTGAGTGTCTGACTAATGATCTGCACACAAGAATCAGTTTGATTATGCCCAATGTACTCAAAATCATTACAACATTTCAAAGCTGATTCTGCCAAGACAAAAGAATCTTAATGTCTTTAAGATTCTCAAGCTTTTTAGCCTGTTAGAGTTAACACCTTTCTGTTGCCGAGATTTCATTTGAAAATGGATAACATGAGTAATTGGGCTGATTAACAAGCCAAAAATGTTATATAAATATTCTCAACGCAGTCATATGAAGAACATGTAATGTAACATTTACACTATAAGTAGAGCTGATAGTCTAACGCAGGCATGCTCAACCTGCGGCCCTCCAGCTGTTGCAAAACTACAACTTCCATGATTCCCGGACAGCATACAGCTATCAGCCTGCAGCAGGGCATGGTGGGAGTTGTAGTTTTACAACAGCTGGAGGGCCGCAGGTTGAGCATCCCTGGTCTAACGGAAAAAGAGTGAATGTATGGGCGTGAAATATAGATAGAAAATCTTTTATTCAGCCGCTATAATAAGAGTTGACCCACCAGAAAGGCCTAAATGCTCTACAAGGTTAGATAGACCACATAAAGAGAGACACTCTATAGTCAGAGAAGAGGTCTTGGCATAACCATGTACTAGTCACCCATTAAATGTGAATAGAACTGTGTAATTTAATATCTACCCTGGAAAAAAAAATTTATTGGCTTTTTTTTTTTTTTTTAGACAATAGCTGGGGATCCAGCAGCTAGATGTCCAAAGATCAGTCTTTAATCCGAAGAAGAGCTGCCGAACAACAGGAAGCTTATCCTAATGGGCTATGCTGTACTAATCCTGAGTTATATCCTGTATTATACTCCAGAGCTGCACTCACTATTCTGCTGGTGTAGTCACTGTGTACATACATTATATTGCTTATCCTGTACTGATCCTGAGTTACATCCTGTATTATACCCCAGAGCTACACTTACTATTTTGTAACTCAGGATCAGTACAGGATAAGTAATGTAATATATGTACACAGTTACTTCACCAGCAGAACAATGAGTTCAGCTCTGGAATATAATACAGGTTGTAACTAGGGATCAGTACAGGATAAGTAATTTATGTACACAGTGACTCCACCAGCAGAATATTAAGTGTAGCTCTGGAGTATAATACAGGATGTAACTCAGGATCAGCACAGGATAAGTAATGTATGTACACAGTGACTGCACCAGCAGAATAGTGAGTACAGCTCTGGAGTATAATACAGGATGTAACTCAGGATAAGTACAGGATAAGTAATGTAATGTATGTACACAGTGACTGCACCAGCAGAATAGTGAGTGCAGCTCTGGAGTATAATACAGGATGTAACTCAGGATCCATATGTTTTATGCAGGGTAATTCTATATGTAACCTGTAAAATTGGGGTCAGTGGTTAATTAAGGATTTGAATATGAAAACATTATGAAATGTCTCTTATTATGCATTAGAAATAATACAAGGCAGTATAGAAGCATCAATTAATGAATAATAAAAAAAAAAAACATTATGAAGCTCTGTGGTCCCATAAGCAAGTCAAGGTTCCTTTTTTCCCAGTAGGGAGCACTATATTTTTACACATCATGACAGATAGCTCAAAAATGGGGCCTCCTACATCGTAAAGGGAAGAACATGTATCATCCTTTACTGCAGGCAAACTTACCAGTCAATGCAAAACTTTCTGTGGAATTCATAATGATTTCTGCTTCTGGATGGACATCAGAATTCCACCAACATATCTTTTCTTTATGCCGACTGAAAATAAACAAGAGTTCATCTATAGAGAGGTCGTAGCCGGCACCGCTGATCAATACTATGCTGCGCAGCGTAATTTCAGGCTAGTGATCTATTCATCTTACTTGACTTTCCTTAAAATTACATCTTCTCTGCATCCATCCCTATGACTGGAGGAAAGTCAATACCGATTACCACACATCTTGTTCCGTTTTCTAGCTCTAGTATCTCACTTTCCTCAGAGGATTTTCCGTCTTGTTTGTCCAGGAGGAAAAATGGTTTAATCTCATCAAATTAATGGCTCCTGCGAAATCTTTAAGAAATTAGTCGAGAAACGTTTTAACCCTTCGTAAGGTGATTGGAAGCAATTCGAAGATATGCCCATGGAAAAAAATTACCGCACCAAGAAGCAGTTGTAGGAATCAAACTTTGTATGATATGATATCTGTACGTGATGACAATATTAGTGCTAAAGGATAAGTTTATTGGGATAGTAGCTGCAGTGACCCATCACTGCTAAAGGGTCAAAGCAAAATACTCACTTTAATATGCTGAATGTGGTTTATGCACAGTGAACTAGAAAAGGATTTGTATAGGATGATGTAGTTAATCTGGCAGCCTTTAGTTAGTTGCCAGGAGATAGACTGGTCCAGCCACCCCCTCCCCTGACATAAACATCTGTTTATGGCAATAGACTTTACTGCATGTGGGAATGGGTAAATTGCTTCTTGCTCCCACCACATTTCTCAGACATACTGGACATCCATTAAAGGACTGCACCCTGTAACTTAGAACTGTAGAAAATATTTTGAGAGTAATTACACACCTGTGTTCAATTGGGAAGCCTGGGATATCTAGAAAGAGACTTAGAGGGGAACATTGCACTGCCTCCCCCTAATACAGAGCCTTCTAGAGAACTACTGCCTTGTAGACTACTTGAAACAGTGCTACTGCTTGTATTTGTACTGCAACTCTCCTCATCTATTCAGTAAAGAGACTTTATTTGTTCTAAAAAAGCAGGAATGGTCACTGCCTCCACAATCCGTCTGCCCCTTTCTCCAGTCCTTCTGCCTTGCACCCTGCCAAACATCCACCATCATGGTCACTCCAGCCACTATCTGGCAGGAGCTTCAAGCCCAGGGTGTGCCCTGACTTGGGATTAGCCACCATGAGGACTAACCACCCACATTTGCCTCAGTCACCACTCCTATCCTTTCCAGCCCTTCTATCACACTTCCCCTGTGGGCCAGAATGCCACATACACTATTTATCTGCCTCTAGCCTGGATACAAGATGAGATGCGGTAATGCATGGAGGCGTACAGGTTCCATATGGTAAACTGCGGCACATTTGCCTGTAGTTCTAGGTTTTTGAAGCTGGCGTCCCAGCTGCTCCCCTAAATACTTGATGAATGCTTGACTGGGCAGCAAAAACAAAGGAACCATTGCACTGTGGTGGAGACATTCCTGGGAAACCTTTACTCTGTGGGTGTGTGCATAATCCCGCTGAAAATTTCCAGTTGGAAACCCTACCATAAGAGGAACACATGTGGTGGCAGGATGTCCTGCATATATCACTGATCTGTTAGTGTCATTCATGTCACTATTAAGGATGACCAACTGTCATATGCGATCTCCCCAGATCATCACGCCAGCTGTTGGGGCAGTGTGTCGCTCCACAGCAAAGGCAGGATTGAAATGCTTGCCACAAGGCCTTTATATTCTAACCCAAACTTCATGGGATCCCAAACAGAACCTGAAGATGATGGTGGTTGGCATGTAATTGGCTCAGTGACACCAAATTTCCTTCTGCTAAGCACTTGGAAATGGTTTGAGCAGAGGCAGGGGTGTGTAATAAAGCTGACACCTTTGTCTGAATGGTGGACAATGAAATTATGGAATTTGCTCCACCTTGTCAGCGGATCAAACAGTGGATCCTCTCTACTGGTGCTCTGCTGTGAATGAGCCTTCACGTCTCATGCATGTTTGAGGCAAGTGATTGGCTTCAGTGGTGACCTGTATGCACCTCTGCAGCCAGGCAGATGACATCAGCAGAGAAGGAAAGCAGCTCAGCACTGGAAAAAGCAGGGGAGAAAATGGTTGAGTATTAATTAATTTGCTATTTTAGGACATAGCCATTGGTTAATTGTGGATGCTCCACCTAATTTGGATGGTGAGAAACAACAGTTGACCTCATTTGTAAAGTGCAGGCAATATTTTTGTAATTTTTCTTACCATTTTGGTATCGTATTGTATATAAATTCAAAGGAGAAAGCAGAAACGGTTCCAAGACTACAAGAACTTGCCATTGACTGCGTCTTGAACCCATGATCTCTCTTACAAGTCCTCCGCTATCAAGGCAAAACATGGTCTAGTCTTTGGACTATCTGTAAGTATCCGGCTAAGTAGCGTTTCTTCTTAATACATAGATATAAGCGGTAAGATGATGGGATCGCTGTCTTCCAGTAGAAATAGAATTTCCTTGCAGGCTTCTTTATCTTCCTTCTTCTGACAGCCGTCCACTTCTAATGCTGCTTAATCATTAGTAGCTGATGACTTCTCTCTTCACTGTCAGCAGTGACACATCATTAGTGTGTAATCTCACCTGCGTCTTACCGGAGACTGGGAGAATTTCACACGAGAAATAGCCAAAACCAGGGCCTTGATTTTCTCAAGTTTTCAAAGAGAACTTGTCTTTTAGCAGCTTCTCAAACCGAAATTTAATAAACATAAAAGTGTCAGCTTTAGCTGTACACGTAAATTCCTCCTGCAGGGTGTATTTCTGAGCTAGATGCCACATTAAGATGTGTTTACAGCTGAAATCTCTCCGTGAAGTGGAATCTTACAGGATGGAGCTTATTACGAGCCTCTAATAGGCATTTTGCTGTCAAAAAAGGGGAAATTGTGCGAGACGATTCCAGTTTTTATCTGTGGATTCATTTAAATGGTGTCTCCGTTGACTTTATCGTTATATTTCATATGGAGATCTTTAATATTGAGTAATGGGAAAAATATATGATATTGCAGGTACATGGAATTGTTTGAAATCAATACATTCTTCATATTTGTGGTGTAAGGGATCGCTTTCTCTTAGGGGGTCTTCATCACAAATTTCCTCCCAGAGGAACTCTTCACATCATATATCCGAGTTTTGACATCACTCGGTACTTTGAAGTCGCAGCTTCAACTCACACTGTGTTACATAACACAATAAACACTCGCCCGGCCAGGCACTCACTAAACAGAGGTTTCTCTAACTCACCTCTAAGACATCTAATTAACATTACAGTATTCACTTCAGTCCGACAGCTTCCTTGCTGTCAACCAATGCAAACCACCAGTCCTCGTGATGGAAGCAGTGAAATACCTTGGGGGGCTTGGGTCCAGTATTCCTCCTGACTCTGACCTTGTGACACCTCTCTTCCTTAGGAATCCAGGCGTCCCCCCAAACTCAGGCTTCCTCAGCCTTGGCGCTCCAGCCCTCCTGGCTGGAGCTACACAGAGCATCTTCAGGCCTCTGTTCCAAAAAAATCCTTAATCTCATGATCACCTGCAGACTTCTCACTGCAGTGGTTACCACAAGAAATGTCTTGACTACCGTCTCCTTCCAGACACGGAGTCATACTCTCTGAAGACCTTTCCTTGGGATCTCCAGCCGCAGAACATGAAACATTTTCTCCGCTCCGTAACTGCTCGACAGCTGCATGCTGTCGTGGTTGGTCGCACCTAGCAACCGTATCACGGCTCCTCTGCACCTCTTCTATAGGACTCTGTACACACTGGCCATAAACACTTGAACACTTGAGAGCCTCACCGCTCTCCATCTTACTCGCTTCACGTTAGCATTGGCACACATCCCCTTTTCACTCTCTTCAAGATCTCCACATCCATCTTTGACCCCTTGGACTTTTACAAAGTGTCCGCACAACATTGAAGCCTTTATAGCCTCCAGCTTTGCCTTAAATCGCATAACTGCACTTTGGATTGAACCAATCATTGTGGCCCTTTTTTCTAGCTGCTTTAAGTGCCACACCCACCTGGCATATTCCTCGCCGAGACCCATGGCAACAGACTTTTTAGCAACCAGTCCACTTTTAATCAGAGGCCACAGCCGCCAGGTGTCTCTCTCTCTCTAGAGACAATCTCCGCATTCACATTTCTTTTTCACTTGATGGGCTCCCCTCAGCCGCAGCAACTTCCACATAGGATATTTGAGTGAAGGGCTTCTGGCCATTTAAATCACTGCAAGATTTACTTGCAACATAGCAAAAGTGTCCAGATTTGCAACAGTAGCTTCATCCAGAGATTGGGCTTCCGGACCTTTACATTTCTCCACTAAAACCTTCAGCAGCACATGCTCTTTTGTCATACCGTTGCCCCTAGCAACACTTTGCCTTTTAACTTTCTGTTGCCCCTAGCAACAACATTGTGCCCTTTTAGCATGGACACATGCCATTAGTAACCTGCTGTTGCAATTTTAACATGGACATTGCACGCATGCTCCACCAATTGTAAGGGATCGCTCTCTCTCAGGGGGTCGTCATCACAAATTTCCTCACAGACAACAGATTCCATGTCCAAACATTGCTTTTATTTGGCAGTCATCACACCATATATCCAAGTTTTGACATCACTCGGCACTTTGAAGTCGCAGCTTCAACTCATGTTATCGCAACTTAAGCGATTCTGATCTTCTTTGTGTGGTGCAAAATCAATTTGAAGTATAGGTATGCACGTGCCATTCTACTTTCATAATGAGACCAGACACACAAGTTGGTTTCATGGAAAGATCTTCTCATCCCCTGAGCTTTATTCAAGATACGTTCACTTAAATAGCAGAAATGACATCACAAAAGGGATGTTCCTTAAGAAAAGGCTATTGGCTCTTTAACTTTATAGGAGTGGTTTCAGAAACTTCAACCCTGAGTTTATTGGTCGATTTGAATATTGCACTCTAAACTTCATCATCCTCTCACAGTCATTTTAGAACAAAGAAATGTACAGAGGCTCAAACAGCTGGTTAGCTGCCATCTTGTGGACTAAAATGTATACTACAGAATTTACACAATTAATATAAAAACCTATCTCTCACAAATCACTTCTTTTGCGGGAAATAGACCAAAGGTGAACAGGCAAAGTAAGGTACTATCGCAACGCCTTAAACAGCGAAGAGATGGACTTTCTTCCAGTTAGGTGTGTACCGGATGGAGAAAAGCCCCAGGGGTAGGTACTCTCACCTCAGTCAGTATCTTTTAGCTGTAGCCTTTGCTACAGGCCAAATCTCTGAATATCCTGGAAATAGATCAATACAGACACAGACATATTCACACTGTTCCACCTTAGTTCTGAATGTAGTCTATCCACAGTCTCTGAAATAGGTGAGATTACCATGGCATATGCCTTCCTGAAACCCCCATAGTTCTCCCATCATTATTACAGCATTCGCCTTCAACTAACCTAGTGGCAGCATTGTTGAACCCAGGAGCCATCCACCACAGAACCCAATCACACCTTCTCCCTCTTGATTTTCCCATGTTCTAAATGCATCCTCTTTAGGTAGAGTGTTCTCTGAAGGAAAAGTTTCTTACCAAACCTCCAGAGTCCATTCTCAATCATCACTTTTACCTTTACCCTTTGATGTTTCCTTTCAGCCTCTGTAGCCTGTATCTGAAAAAGACATACTTTTGGAAGTCTACTGGCCGTAACCCATTCTATATCGCACAGACTTCCACTTAGCGTAGACTTTAGGTAATAGTTTAGCCTTTACCTTCTCAGGCAGCATCAGGGCATCAAACATCTTTCATACACTCAGCATTCATTATTGATGGGCTTACCCATGGATCAGACAAAATCTCTGCTTCACCAGATTAGACCATAATAATGAGTGATACCGAAGGCATACCTAGATTAATATTAATGTTAGCAGTCTTAACCTCAGTCATCTTACAAACCTCGAGCGAGTGCCATTAGCTCTGTCTCCTGCACTAACATTGTTGGAGGGAGTGGTACTTTCTTGACAACATCAGTTTAAGTAGGAACAGCATATCCTGTCTGAGATGATACATCTTCCAAGAACCTGAAATTATCTAACAGAAACTCAAAAATTTGGTTATTAATTGGAGACAGTCATGTGAACTTGAATTTTTATTTTTATTTTTTTATTTTTAGAGGTGGGAAGGCACAAAAACTCCCTTCCCCATCCAGAGGCAGCAGAGTAGTCGAATTTAAATGTATGTACCTTTAAGGCAGTGAACAGTTGGTGAGAGGAGTAGGAACTGCATTGCTATCTATGCCTACACTCCTACCCTTAGCCATGAGAGATCATGGAACATGTTTTCTATGAGGCAATGTAGGCAGACCCTAAGCATTGTAAAGATAATAGGGATCCAGCATTTTATTCTGGATTGTTAATTCCCGATGGGCATTGCACTTGAAAGGCTGAACATTTGTAGCTCCTCCCATGGACGAAGTAGTGGGCAAGTACATACAAAGTCTTCCTTCCATCTTCTTGTTGGGAAAACACCCGCCTTAGACCATTGTTCAATTCAACTATAACAAAACGGAGGAACAAAATGGAGGGCTACAGTGAACTTCACTCAGGCCTAGCTAATACTAGACCTTTCCAGATTATCCTTAAGACCATGCACAAAGGCAGCACTTAAGATTTTCTCATTCATATCTAAGGTATGCTCAAAGCCCAAATCCACCAAACTTTTCTGGAGTCTAGTGAAAACTTTCTCCACACTCTCTTCCCTGTCCTGATGCATATCCAAACAATGTGACAGGCTAATCACCTAAATGCTTCCTCCCCCACCCACTGTTGAAGCTACAATCTTGAGAGAAAAAATCCCCAGTTCTACATTGGACTAAACCTTCTAAATCTCACTAACAACATGAGAAAACTCTCCATATTTTAACTAATTCTCTAAAAAACAGCATAGGCAAGTCCTCTGAATTGGGAATTCTACTCATCGAGTAAAATTGATGTTACTACTGGGGAAACTGGGTGCAGCAGAGTTCATACATCATAAAATTATGCTAGAAATCGAACATTTTCCTGTGACTGAAATCCACTCATGTCTGAATAAAGACTTAGAATGAATGCAGCCTTAAAGAGGACCTTTCACTAGTTTAAAAAGTAAAAACTAACTATATCTGTGGGCAGAGCGGCGCCCAGGGGTCCCCCTGCACTTACTAGTATGTCTGGGCACCACTCCGTTCGCCCGGTATAGGCTCCGGTGTCTGCAGCTCCCTCTGTTGTACTGGGCGGAGTTTTTGTATTAGGCGTGTCCCTTGCTGCAGTGCTGGCCAATTGCAGCACACAGCTCATAGCCTGGGACTCCTAGGCTATGAGCTGTGTGCTGCAATTGGCCAGCGCTGCAGCAAGGGACACGCCTACAACAGAGGGAGCTGCAGAAACCGGAGCCTATACCAGGCGAACGGAGGGGCGCCCAGACATACTAGTAAGTGCAGGGGGACCCCTGGGTGCAGCTCTGCCCACAGATATAGTTAGTTTTTACTTTTTAAACTGGTGAAAGGTCCTCTTTAAAATTGACTAGCTTGGTCATGGACCCTTCCAGTTGGTATTATAGGGATAATCTCTGCAGGCACATTTTAAACTAGTGGAACATACAACTGGGAAATGTTATTTGCAGACATCATTCGATCTAATCCAATTTTGGGACCTATAACATGAAAAAAGCCCTGTCTGAAAGATCTATACATAACACACATGTTAGTATCTTCAAAGTCTGCAGATGCATTACCAGTTACCAGCCCCCACTATAAGGGGGCTTGAATTCCAGAGAGGGGGACTTCACTAGAGTGCAGTAGGGAAATGGAAAGGAAATTAGAAGAATACATGATGGGAAGGGTTCCCTCTGGAGGAGCACATTCCAGAGGAAAAAAGAAAACAGGAAAAGTTATTGTGGAACTAAAAGACACAGAAAACCCAGTATGGGTTACAGCAGATTTTGAGAAAGGTTGATGGGATGCCACATGGCAACTTCTTTGTTCTATAGGATTCAAAATCCTCAATCTTACAATAGAAATGCTGATCATTTCTCCAACTTACTTCAAATTCTATCAATCACTTTCTTAGACAATTTTCACCATAACTCAGCTCACACCAGCCTATTACCCTTTAATTAGCTTTCCTTTTCCTTCAATACACTTATTCACAAACTTTCATTTAATCTCCCAGTGCTGGCATCTCACTAATGCACACACTTATGCTTTCAACTTTTTAACTGAAACTTTTCTTTCCATCATTAGCTGAGCAGCTGTTAACATCTCACCACTATATCATATGACATTAGAATTGGCCCTATTTATGGTTACACACAGATCAAACGATATCTGATTACAATCGAACCCGCTAGTTTAGAGCAGTTACACAAAGATCAAACGATATCTAATCACTGTCGAAACCGCTAGCTTAGAGCTGTTACACAAAGATCAAACAATAACTAATCACTATCGAACCTGCTAGCTTAGAGCAGTTACACAAATATCAAACGATATCTAATCAGTATCGAACCTGCTAGCGAAGAGCAGTTACACAAAGATCAAACAATATCAAATCACTACTGAACCCACAATTCCTTTGGTGAAGATCCTTGGTCCATTCACCTCTGTAGGGATACAAAATCTTAATAACTGCCTGTATTTGATGTTAATCCAGCTCAATTCCCATGATGAGGACCCCTGGTCACTACTCATAAATCTCCAAAACTCTCGTCATTAGAGTTTGGCTTAGATCCAATTCTATGTCACGGATATTCAGCTATCAGTTGTCTACCAGTTTCCGCTTTGTTCAAGCATGTCCTACCACACAAAGAAGGAATATACAAACTAGTTATTTCGTTCTAAAGGACAGATCAGATATCATTTGAACCCTTCTATCACGATAACACCAATTCAACTCTTGAGAATCTACTTGGACAAAAGGCTCAGAGAAGGTATGTAATAATTAAAGCTTTCTTACCTTGCTGCAGAGTGTGACCTCGTCTGATGGTTTTGTACAAGTCCTCTCATGACGTTTAAATTGGAAGCTACACAAGTGGCATGCCAACCCAGGGACGCCAATTTGTTATCGCAAATTAAGCGATTCTCATCTTCTTTGTGTGGTGCCAAATCAATTAGACGTATAGGTATGCATGCGCAATACTGCTTTCATAATGAGACCAGACACACAAGTTGGTTTCATGGAAAGATCTTCTCATCCCCTGAGCTTTATTTAAGATACATTTACTTAAATAGCAGACATCACAAAAAGTGTGTTCCTTAAAAAAAAGCCTATTGGCTCCTTAACTTGATAGGAGTGGTTTCAGCAGCATCAACCCTGAGTTTATTGGTGAATTTGAATATTGCACTCTAAACTTCATCATCCTCTCACAGTCATTTTAGAACAAAGAAATGTACAGAGGCTCACACAGCTGGTTAGCTGCCATCTTGTGGACTAAAATGTGTACTATAGAATTTACTCAATATATAAAAACCTATCTCTCACATTCACACTGTGTTACATCAACACAACACAATAAACACTCGCCCGACTAGGCACTCACTAAACAGAGGTTTCCCTAACTCACCTCTAAGACGCAATTCACATTGTACGGTATTCACTTCGGTCCAACAGCTTCCCTGCTGTCAACCAATGCAAACCACCAGTTCTCATGGTGGAAGCAGTGAAATACCTTGGGGGGCTTGGGTCCAATAGCCCTTCTGACTCTGACCTTGTGACACCTTTTTTCCTTAAGCATGACGGACGTTCCCTCAAACTCAGGCTTTCTCTGCCTTGCGACTCCAGCCCTCCTGGCTGGAGCTACATAGAGCCTCTGCATGCCTCTGTTCCAAAAAAATCCTGACATACATCTCCTCTCATAGCTATGAGGCCTGTCACTGCCTCACAGTGGATAGTTACATAGTCAATAGTCCATCAAGTTCAACCATGGAATGGGTAGGGATGTGAATTTTGCAAAAGGAAAAACTTCTACACCTTTTTGGCAACCCAGAGGGGAGACAAGGATGGGAGAAGTGGTGGCAGCTATGATGGTGGTAGTAGTATTCATAGTTCACGTCAGCAATCTCCATCTTTGGCTTTCCCCTGGCCATGCAATGAAGGAAGGGTGCACCCTTTTTTCTCTCAGGGCACACCCTGGACCTTTCTGGGGCTTCTGTCTGATGGTAGTTGGGGTGTCCTTGATGGTGAACAGTTGGCAAGGTACAAGGCAAGAGTATAGGAGCCGGGGCTAGTGGATTATGGAGGCAATAGCCAGGCTCAGTTTGATTAGAATTATGCCTTTTATACACTTTGCAGTCTTCTCAAACTGACCATGGGTTTGCAAGTCACTCAAAAATTTAGTAGGCACCAGAAGTCACAACCTGTTCCCCATGCAGCAAAGTCCAAGGTTATCTTTGCTGTCGCTGTTCATGCACTTGCACAGTCCTAAACAGTCTGCGGATATCGTTTCTGCTTTCTCTCAGGGTTAGTATCCTGACACAATTGCTTTTGCTCTAGCAGCTTCTCACTCCACAGGAATGGCATGGCTCAAAAGCATCTGCCAACAGCAAATAACAGACTCTAAACCAGACAAAACTAACTAGACAGGGGCATGGCCAGCACATCACCATGGCAACCTGGTTGGAATTGCTAGAGTTAATTACTTCCTTGACATATATTCAGCCATATCGGAATACACAGTGCATGGAATAAATGACATTAACCCATTTCGCAAAAATTAACCCTTTGCAGTGCTCAGCACAAGCACTATAACTGAGTTAGTCATTTTATACATGGGATGGTTTAGTTGTGTGATTGTTTACTAGGACTGAAAGGGTCACTTAGTTTTCAAAAAAACTTTTGATGTCATGGAGACATATCAAAAGTTTTGATCAGTAAGGGTCTGAATGCTGAGACCCCCACTGATCCCTAGAACGAGGAGAAAGAGAAGCGCTCGTATATCGATCTCTCTCTCCTCACTGCAGGAGATGGGTTCAATAGAAAGTTTATGGGCCCATATCAACTTTGTCCTCTGCAGTGAGCAAAGAGAGAGAGCGAAATGTGAGCAGTGCACTTCTGTCTCCTCGTTCTATCAATTGGTGGGGCTCTGAGTGGCACTGGTGACATATCAAAATCTATGATCTATCAAAAGTTTTTTCAGTATTTAGTGACCTTTGAAGGGAAACCTACTCCATTGTCATAACTTCCATAAGGTAAAGGTGGAGGACTGCATGTTTGGCACCCCTAATACATTTCTCTGATCATTGGAGTGATTAGGAAGAGGCCATAGCACTCAATGGATTTTCACAGCCTTTTCAAACAGATGATCAGCAGGGGTGTCTGGAATTGGACCCCCTATGCTTAAATATTGGTGGCCTATCCAGAATAAAACCCTTTAATAGTGTAGGCCCATCTCTGTCCCTCTGTGCATTAGAAAGTCAAATCCATGCCAGCTATGAGCCAGCATATATTTTAGCTATAGTTTACCCCAGTTTCTGGCATAAATTATAGTAAATTTCACAAGCAGTAGAAGGTCCATGTCTCACCCACTTTTCACAAAAGTAGAGATCATAGCGTAAAAGGGCAAAAACTGCAAATGTTTTGCACAATAAATTGAAACTGTTCGATGCCACTGTTCTGGGCCACGGACTTCATAAATTACTCTCAGTGTTAACAATTTCCTTGTTTCTTTTTAGAAATGTCGAATGCTAAGCAGTAAAGTCCATTAGTGAAGTACTGCTTACCTCACAAGATGGGGGAAAGGTCAGAGAATAGTGCCCAGTGCTCATGGGGGGGGGGGGGATCTACTCATTTAGTGTGCTGAGATGGCTGAGGTTGCATCTCAAAAACCAGGAAGAGTTCTGTTATAGCCCCACTCCTTGGGTTACGCCCCTGCTTACCATATAAGGTGCTGCAACATAAAAATAACCACACCGTGCTTTGTTGGTTTGAATGACTGAGAACCCGAGACGGTTCTTCTCACAACTCTATTAACATCACTAAGACGCTATTGCTATGTTAATTATGTAAAACAGATGGAAATTATGAATTGATTTTATTAGGCAATTCTAGAAAAGCAATAAACAAAATTAAATAATTAGTCAAAATCAGAATGGGCTCGCCGTCGGCAAATCCCTTGATTGCACGAGACAGCAATAGACGTGATTGATTTTATACTTTTACTTAAAGTCTCATGAACATGAGTTGACTTTCCAAGGTCAGTGCTGCTTTTATTGGTCTGTTTCCTGCCAAAATGAAAATGTCAAATGTAGTTTAATTAAGACAATGTGGCTGTTTACTTGTCTAAACCTTTATTATTGGCTTCATCTTTGGTATCATCTCTAGATGCGTCAAACCTCACTTAAAGGGGTTGTCCCATGAAAAATATTCTACATTTCTTCAAACCAGCGCCCGAATCTGAATACTTTTGTAATTGCATGTAATTAAAAATGTAGTCTGGCCACTGTATTATTCAATAAAAGCTATCTGTATAGCTCCACCTGCTGGTTGTTCGCTGAGGTGGTCGCACAAGCTCAGTTCTATACTGCCACCTGATCCATATCTATCGTTAGAAGCTAATAGTTACAGGGTGAGCGCTGCAGCAGAAAGGACATGTCCTCTGAGAAAAGATGCACCCTGTGAGCTGCAGCAAAAAGGATGTGCCCATTAACTGCTACAGAAAAGGCATAGCCTCTGAGCTACAGTAGAAAGGACACAACCCTAAGGTACCAGCCTAAAGAAAATCTAACAAAGTAATTGGAGTGAAGAATGAGGAAATATCTAGATCCATGTGAGGTACAGGTCTGGTAAGGCTTTGTTAGAAAGATCTTGTTATTTACTATATGATGTCTGATTTTAATTTTTATGCATTAATAATAGCATAACCCTTTTAACTATAAACCTCAAATCCTAGAACCCAAGTTGGCTCCTGTAACGTAAGGGGCCCTTGAGTAAAAGAGTTTCTGAATGTCAACCCAAACCTGAGCTTAGTGCATGTTGAGCCACGGACCTAAGAACACAACTGGACCTTGATATCTAGATGTCTAGATTTGCCTGTTGAAGACCCAGGACCTATCCAGAAAATAGAACATGTCACCATGCCAACCCTTTTCTCAGTGATATCCATATCTCTGGGCCATCCCCTTCTTTATCTGTGGACACAATAACATATCCCATATTCACTTGGTCTTCAAGCCCAAGAATCACTTATTATTATTATTATTATTATTATTATTACATTAAAATAATAGAAGGTTGACGATGAAGGCTTATCTCCTGTTTTGATGGATTCTTGTTCTACCATCGTTATTCCAAGTTTCTGTGTCTACGTTCTGTATTGTCTGTTAATTTCTAAGCTATCAGCGAGCAGTGGTACATTCTTGTAGTCCGGTTCTAGAATAATGTTTTACTTTAGTTTCTATTGTGAAATGCCTGAAGGAACTGCAAAGAATCATTGAAGTTGCTCCAAATTTGGCCTTCTGATTTCTAAATCTTTCAAAGTAGAGGATTCCTTTGGAAGTCGATGAAGTATGAAACATATGTCCCAAAGGCGAGTGCTAACAAGACAGGAGTTGACTTTCAATGATAATAAAACATCCAAATAACACAAGAAAGTGACAAAAAGGATAACATTGAGTCTTAACTCCTCACAAACCTAGGTCTATTGTGCGCAGGTCTTGTGTCACAGTCAGTCATTTAACATGTGCTAGGATAGATTGAAGCCTCTGGGTTTAGGACTTGAAAGGAGCTATTGGTTCATCTTATATTAAATGTTTGATATTACACAGTGACTGCTGACAGGGAGGAACACGCAAATCAATGCAGCAATGGGCCCTCGGCTACAGTCCAATTAAAGGGACTCAAATCCAAGCACAAAATCCAATGGGGTTTATTTGCCAAGACATGAAGCCAAGTTTATAATGCCTTCTATTCCATAAATATGAGACAGAGCATTTTGTTAAATCGTAGTATTTCAAGTAGGTTTATTATTTCACCCAACAAAAAAAAAGACAAAGAAACAATATGGCCACAATAACAGTCACTAAAGTTTCCTGGAAGGAAAACACTCTAGTTATACATATAAAGGGGCAAAAAAGAATAACACATAATCGGCAGCTTATCCGTTTAGACATCTGGGAAAGCCACTAAATTGCAAGGAGATGAAAACAATGACCAAATGTTAAGACCAATACTTCTTTTGGGTCAAGGTATGGTGGACTTGGAACTACTTAAGGAGTGGCAGCCAACTGAGTGGACTCTAGAGAATAGTGCTTTAAATAAGCAAATAGCTTTTAAATCCCTTCACTATTTTAAGTTCAACATGACTCAAGCTAGAGTCCAATCTCAGAGGACTCATAGATGATATAAAGGTTCTGAATTACATAGCATCATGGGAGGACAAATACTAGTAGTTGTAATAATGTGTGGATTGCTTAGAAGAGGGGAGCATTTTGGGTACTGGCTCATACACTCTAGGGGTTTCCCAACAATATGATGTAGCTGATTATGTAGTATCTGCAGAATGTGTCTGAGTAGTCTACAGTCGTGGCCAAAAGTTTTGAGAATGACACAAATATTGGTTTTCACAAAGTTTGCTGCTAAACTGCTTTTAGATCTTTGTTTCAGTTGTTTCTGTGATGTAGTGAAATATAATTACACGCACTTCATACGTTTCAAAGGCTTTTATCGACAATTGCATGACATTTATGCAAAGAGTCAGTATTTGCAGTGTTGGCCCTTCTTTTTCAGGACCTCTGCAATTCGACTGGGCATGCTCTCAATCAACTTCTGTGCCAATTCCTGACTGATAGCAACCCATTCTTTCTTAATCACTTCTTGGAGTTTGTCAGAATTAGTGGGTTTTTGTTTGTCCACCCGCCTCTTGAGGATTGACCACAAGTTCCCAATGGGATTAAGATCTGGGGAGTTTCCAGGCCATGGACCCAAAATGTCAACGTTTTGGTCTCCGAGCCCCTTAGTTATCACTTTTACCTTATGGCACGGTGCTCCATCGTGCTGGAAAAGGCATTATTCTTCACCAAACTGTTGTTGGATTGTTGGAAGCAGTTGCTGCTGGAGGGTGTTTTGGTTCCATTCTTTATTCATGGCTGTGTTTTTGGGCAAAATTGTGAGTGAGCCCACTCCCTTGGATGAGAAGCAACTCCACACATGAATGGTCTCAGGATGCTTTACTGTTGGCATGACACAGGACTTATGGTAGCCCTCACCTTTTCTTCTCCGGACAAGCCTTTTTCCTGATGCCCCAAACAATCGGAAAGAGGCTTCATCAGGGAATATGACTTTGCCCCAGTCCTCAGTAGTCCATTCAGCATACTTTCTGCAGAAGATCAATCTGTCCCTGATGTGTTTTTTTTTTGGAGAGAAGTGGCTTCTTTGCTGCCCTTCTTGACACCAGGCCATCTTCCAAAAGTCTTCGCCTCACTGTGCGTGCAGATGCACTCACACCTGCGTGCTGCCATTCCTGAGCAAGCTCTGCACTGGTGGCACTCCGATCCCGCAGCTGAATCCTCTTTAGGAGACTATTCTGGCACTTGCTGGACTTTTTTAGACGCCCTGAAGCTTTCTTAACAAGAATTGAAGCTCTTTCTTCGAAATTCTTGATGATCCTATAAATTGTTGATTGAGGTGCAATCTTAGTAGCCACAATATCCTTGCCTTCGCAGGTGGTTAACAATGGAAGATTTCAAGCATCACCCTCCTTTTAACATGTCAAGTCTGCCATTTTAACCCAATCAGCCTGACATAATGATCTCCAGCCCTGTGCTCGTCAACATTCTCACCTGAGTTAACAAGACGATTAGTGAAATGATCTCAGCAGGTCCTTTAATGACAGCAATCAAATGCAGTGGAAAGGTTTTTTGGGGATTAAGTTAATTTTCATGGCAAAGAAGGACTATGCAATTCATCTGATCACTCTTCATAACATTCTGGAGTATATGCAGATTGCTATTATAAAAACTTAAGCAGCAGCTTTTAAAATTTCCAATATTTATGTAATTCTCAAAACTTTTGGCCACGACTGAACAGGACTGGTCCACCAGGGATTCTATCATCAATCCTTTCACTGTCCTAGCCCACCAGAGTTGTTATCATAAATCCCTTCACTTACCAGCAAAGGTGTTAAAGGATGACTGTCACATTTAGACCCTAATTTCAGTTTTCATATATGTAGTTACTAATATGATAATATTCCTGAATCAATAACTATTAGACTTACTTACCCCTTATTTAATAAGATTCAGCCCTTAGCAACCAGTCTGCATAAAACTGCAATTTCACTATTCTGTTAAGATGGCCGCCCTCAGCCCTGAGGCTAATCCATAGGACGCCTGCACTGAAGTTAGTGAAGACCAGCTCTGTATAGGGAGGTCTAGCCGTGAAGTTCCCAGGTCTGGCTGAAGCCTGTAGTCCTTCTACAAGCTCTCCTCTTATCAGATAAGGCTGTCATTTATACACTGAGCAGCCGGCATATGTACATTCTCCAGAACTGCTAAGGGAGTGTCTGCTAAGCACAGGCATGTGGAGAAGTTCACACACAGAGCCCAGCACTGTTATCTCCTGTCAGAAAGAACCTGGCTTTTTATACATTCCCTTACAAGGATGACTCACTATCAGTTCCCAGTGCACACAGCGTGCTCCGTCCTCTATCTGGTAGACGGAAGGAGCATAGCAACCTGATTTTATCTCAGGTAACAATAGCCAATACTGGGGACTTTTAGGTGGCTTTTAGGGGTTATTTATTAAATAATCAGAAATTAAAACAGGGCCAACAAGATGATATTAATCACCAAAATCCAATAGTAAAAAAAATAATAATTTGACAGTTATACTTTAAAACTAACTCCTTCTCCATCCTGGCCCACCATAAAAACTTATCATTTTCCCCTTTACTGGTCTGGCCCACTAGGGGAGTTAGAATTGACCCATTTGCTTTCCTAGACCATCAGGGGTTTTATAATTACTTCATTGCTTCCCTAGTTCACTAGGGATGCTATCATTAACCGTTCCCCTGCCATAGCTCACTAGAAATATTATCATTCACTTGTTTACTTTACTTACCATGCATTGTATAAATAATGTCACCTCTGTCCTGACCGAAAGGGAAAATTCTCATTTCACCCTCCCTGCAATGGACCACCAGAGATGTTATCAATAAATCTCTTACTGCCCTACTTCCTCAGGGTTGTAATAATCAACTTCGTCGCATTTGTAGCCCAGTGGGGATGTTATAAACTAACTCATTCTCTATCCTGACCCACCAGAAAACAACTAATTTTTCCCTTTACTTTAATCCTACTAGGGAAGTTAGAATTTACCCATTTGCTTTCCTAGACCACCAGCGGTGTTATAATTACAACCCTAGCTCACTAGGGATGTTATCATTAACCGCTCCCCTGCCCTAGGTCACTAGAGATATTATCATTCACTTGTTCAATTTACATTGTCTACCAGGGATGGTATAAATAATGCCATATCTATCCTGACCCAAAGGGAAACTTGTCATTTCACCTTCCCTGCAATGGACCACCAGAGATGTTATCATTAAATATTTGACTGCCCAAGTTCAACAAGGTTGTAATCATCAACTTCTTCACCTAAGTAGCCCGGTGGGGATGTTATAAACTAACTCCTTCTTTCCTCTTTCCCACCAGAAAACGTATAATTTTTCCCTTTACTGTCCTGGCCCTCCAGGGATGTTGTAATTTTCCATTTCTCTATTGTGGTTCATCATGAATATTATACTTTTCCCTTTCCCTTCACTTGTCCACCAAGAATTTTGTCATTAACGGCTTCATTTTCCTAGCCCACCAGAGATGTTATCATTAATTCCTTCATTGCCTTAACCCACCAGGGATGGTACAATTAACCCCTTCAGTTTTCTAACCCACCGGGATGTTATAATTAACTCCTTCTCTAATCTGCCCCACAAGAAAACTTACCATTTTCTGCTGTACTGCCATAGACCACAAGGTATATTATCGCTGAAAAGCAAATAAAAATATCTGTTTTCCAGAAAAAAAATAGCTAAATATTTACACTTTTACAAATGTTATTTATTTTAATATAAGAAGACGTACATAAAGTTGTAAGTCTGCTGCCAAAAGAGGGCCCATATGCTGCTTTCACACAGGGCCCCTCAGTTGCCAGTTTTATCTAACCGGCATGGCACAACACAATATTGTTAAGAAATGATGCTTCAATATTGCAACAAATATGTGCATAGTAAAATACTTTATTAAAGGGGATTTCTGAGATATTTAAACTAACGACCCATTCTCTGGATAGGTCATCACTCATCAGTATCTGATGTTTGGGGATCTAACCACCAGGATTCCCAGCAATCAGCTGTTTGAGAAGACACTGGCTCTTACAGTAGTGCCATGACCTTCTCATAGCTTTTCGTAGGCTATGTGACGTCACGTTCATCGGTCACATGGCCTAGGGCCTCTGCCCTATTGACATTATTGGGGCTAAGCTGCGATACCAAGCACAGCCACTATCCAACGGATTGCACTTTGCATGGTGAGCCGAAAGAAGGCTGCAGCGCTACTGCGAGCACCAGTGTCTTTTCAAATAGCTGATCGGCTGGGGTCCCAGGTGGCAGACCTCCACCGATCAGATACTGGTGACCTATCCAGAGAATAAGTCATCAGTTAAAAAACCTAAGAGCCCCATTAAAGACTATATACTGCAGCAGCCTCCAAAAATCCTGAGATGATGTGAAGCCGTTAGAAGCTACACAACAAAACAAAACCTTTGAAATTAATATCGACTCTACAATTTAGCAAACAGACATGTCTAGATGTAAAACAACTAAAGATAAATGTATCCTCGCCGACACTGCAATTATTAGCAATTGTATGATACATGGCGAGAATGTAAGAGAGGTTCCGTCTCCGCCGTCAGAGGCAGGTACACAATTACCAGAGCCACCGGCCTTTTTTCATCAGCTTTTCAGGCTACGTTCCTTTTGTTAATTGGATTTGTACATCAGTATATAATTATGAACTTTCAAGATGAAGGCGTTCGGAAAGCAATAATTATTTCCATTCTGTGATTCTATTTTCTGGAAACATGGGGGTCAACATTAGAAACAGACAAGCCCTAATTAGCAATTAATTTGGAAAGTCATTGCACACAAGACAGATATCTGTGGTCTCTGATTGCGATTGTTTGTGAAAGGAAAGGGTTTTAATATAATATAATATCCATACCTGTCAGGGAGCACCGACAAAATGTGCAGAAATGGCCCTTTTATATAAATTTGCATCAACTCCATCCCTTTGTAGACCTATTTATGGGACTGTTCTCAGGAGCATGACTAGGGAAAATAGGGCATGTGCTCTTGTATACAGAGTTAGTATGACACAGGTACCTAAGAGTACACCATACAATTTATGTAGTATGTATGGGGAAAAAAAAAAAATAAGACATGGAAAATTTTACGCAATTGAGCTCAGATTGTCAAAGTATAAACTGCTAGTGGTGCTTGGTCAATGATCACACAACCAAGGTGATGCTCTCTATATGTTGAGGCAGGGTCATATTAATACAGAGTGGCATCTACCATTGCTGCCATACAGGTCACCACCACGATTACTGACTATAGCAGCTATAAATACAGAGGGAAACTGGGTCCCATACACCATTTTGCACAAAGTTTTCTTGCCAAAGGTTTTATTGTCTTGTAACCTAGTGGTAATGTTAGTGAACAAGTGGTGCATGAGCATTGCTCCCAAGAGAGGAGAGTCTGGAGGATCTATAGCTAAGACTTAGCAACAGAAAAAAGAAGAGTTGGGTGCAGCCCACGGCTTTGCGCATCTCATTATGGGTTCATCCTAGAGATAAAGAAGCAGGTCCAGGTGCCCTAAGGCTGTGTAGGGCAGAGACAGGGCAAACAAATGTGTACCACGATTATGCAGGGACAAAAGAAAGCAACTGACACCCAGTGGTAGCGAGCTTACAGCTAAGTGGAGATGGAGTGTGACCTGGGCCACTCTAACCATGGCTCCTGGGGAGCAAGAGTGAGACTAACAACCTCTAATGGGAAAGGTCTAAGGGCTGCATGTAGAGCCAGGGGCATGAGCTCAGAGGAGCATAGTTGTCAGTTAGACACTAAATAGAATTAGTGTGTGGACCCAGACGAGCTGGATGTGAAAGCTGGGAAGTTGCTCCTGCCATAGTAGAAACTAAACTCAAGTGCCCTAATGACACCATTGCAAGAAGAAAATAGGAACTCCCGGTAAATTAACCATATTCCTGAGGGATAAGTGCTTACAACTAGTGTGCAACTCTTTTGAAAGATGATTTACTCCTGGCAGTGTGCTGGTAGTGGGGCATAGTGTCACCTGGGAACTATGTTTACCACTTTTTGTAGAAAAAGGCACACCCTGTTGAACGTTTAAGAGACTGTGCCTATTTTGTGAGAGTAACTGCCAAGATTTGTGCCTCTGTTGAGCTGTAACTGTTTTCCTGTCCCCATATTGCTGCTTCGAGGCACAATCTTTGCATGAGGGACTCTTACAAATAACACAATATAAAGGGAAATAATCAAGTCCAGAAATAGTAAGTCTTCAACATTAGGAATGACCCCTGAGACATTTTGCATTAGAGTTGAGATAGAGTTGAGATTTATCTCCTGACGGATTGAGCCTCCCATATATCAGATCCCGTTGACTCGTCCAACATCTTTTTTATGGGCCATAACGGCTGATATTATGTTTCCCACCAAACTTCTACATTAACTAAAGCGATCATACAACTCGCGTACGAGTACTCAGAGACCGAATGTTCCATGGAACAAAAGAGGAACAGATGTTTAATGATTCCTCGACAAACTGGCTCCTCTGTCTTCCTCCTTGGTGAGCATTGCATTGGTCAATTGTCATCTCACTATCATTTGATCGAGGCTGGCCATGAAATTGTATCTGTAGGTAATGATGCATTGTGAGTTCCTAAGAGTACACTAGTGATGAAGAGGGAGAATGGCTCAAGCGCTTCAGTGCAGTACATGGAAGACTCTCAAGTGCTATCAGGATACAGATCTCATTGATAATTTAATTGTGTGGAAATGCTCACAGTGAGGAATTTGTAGGCATCGGCCATGTGATACTGTGAGCAGCCCGGACTGCTAAGTGATATAAAATGACTGTACATACGGGAGGAGCACTGGCTTATTAATAATGCATACATCAGGTCTTTTTCACATGGCTAGAAGTGCACAGTTTGCAGTTACAGATGTAGCAGAGCTGAATATTTGCCCCCACTCATTCATCCTACAGCTTAAACTCCCACATACATCTCCAGTTATTTAAATGCCATGCCATAAATTGTCTGATAGATATGGGACCCACACCTATCTTCACTACAGGGGTCCTCCATCCTGCTGTGAATGGAGAGGTGACTGCATGAACTCAATTGCTGCCGATGGTGGTCATGGACAAGTGGGGCCCCAAAGTTTGTATATCACCCTATGGTTATTTGCTACATTCTAATATAGGATCATATAGGAATGTAGAATGAAACCCTTTTGAGATGACTACCCAAAAAAGGTCTACTTGTTACACTAATGCTAGAAGTGGTGGACTGTTTTTTACCCCTTAACCCACATACAAGAATCTGATCTTTGTTTCAGGAAAACCCTAGGTCATTATGCGGGAGTAGCCTTGGATAGGTGGGGGCAGAACAGAATTATTCGAAGAGTAGAGGTCAACAGCAGTATCATGGACGAAAAGAGCAATAGAAGGTTAGAAGAAGCCAAAGACAGTAAAGTGTGAACCGACAGGTAACATAGTAACATAGTATATAAGACCGAAAAAAGACATTTGTCCATCCAGTTCGGCCTGTTTCCTACAAGTTGATCCAGAGGAAGGCAAAAAAAAACTGTGAGGCAGAAGCCAATTTTCCCCACTTAAGGGGAAAAAAATTCCTTCCCGACTCCAATCAGGCAATCAGAATAACTCCCTGGATCAACGACCCCTCTCTAGTAGCTATAGCCTGAAATATTATTACACTCCAGAAATACATCCAGGCCCCTCTTGAATTCCTTTATTGTACTCACCATCACCACCTCCTCAGGCAGAGAGTTCCTTAGTCTCACTGCTCTTACAGTGAAGAATCCTTTTCTATGTTTGTGTTTGTGTACTCCATGTGTGGCCTGACCAGTGATTTGTAAAGTGGTAGGACTATGTTCTCATCACGGGCGTCTATGCTCTTTTGATGCAACCCATTATCTTATTGTCCTTGGCAGTAGCTGCCTGACACTGGTTTTTGCAGCTTAATTTGCTGTTTATTAAAATTCCTAGATCCTTTTCCATGTCAGTGTTACCGAGTGTTTTACCATTTAATATGTACGGGTGACTTGCATTATTCCTTCCCATGTACATAACTTTACATTTGTCAGTGTTAAACCTCATCTGCCATTTTTCTGCCCAAGCCTCCAATCTATCCAGATCCCTCTGTAGCAGAAAACTGTCCTCTTCAGTGTTAATTACTTTACATAGTTTAGTGTCATCTGCAAAAATTGATATTTTACTGTGCAGGCCTTCTACAAGATCATTAATAAATATATTGAAGAGAATAGGGCCCAATACTGAACCCTGAGGTACTCCACTAGTGACAGTGACCCCTCCAGTACTGACCCCTGAGGTACCCCACTAGTTACAGTGACCCAATCTGAGTATCTACCGTTAATAACCACCCTCTGTTTTCTGTCACTCAGCCAGTTACTTACCCACATACAGACATTTTCTCCCAGTCCGAGCATCCTCATTTTATATACTAACCTTTTATGAGGTACAGTGTCAAATGCTTTGGAGAAGTCCAGATATACGACATCTATTGATTTGCTGCTGTCAAGTCTAGAACTTACCTCCTCATAGAAGCTGATTAAATTCGTTTGGCATGACTGATCCCTCATGAAGCCATGCTGATATGGCGTTATTTGCTTATTTTCATTGAAATACTCCAAAATAGCATCTCTTAGAAACCCTTCAAACAGTTTACCAACAATGGATGTTAAACTTACCGGCCTATAATTTCCAGGCTCTGTTTTTGGACCCATTTTGAATATTGGCACCACATTTGCTATGCGCCAATCCTGTGGAACATTCCCTGTTAGTATAGAGTCCGTAAATATCAGAAATAATGGTCTGGCTATGACATCACTTAATTCCCTTAGGATACGGGGGTGTATGCCATCCGGTCCTGGCGATTTGTCTATTTTATTCTTTTTAAGTCGCTATTGTACTTCTTCCTGGGTCAGACAGGGCACTTTTAAAGGGGAATTTACTTTTACATTCTGCATTTCATCTGACAGTTTATTTTCCTCAGTGAATATAGTGGAGAAAAAAATATTTAATAGTTTTGCTTTATCCTCGTCACCCTCTGCAACACCCCCCTCATTGCTATGTAGAGGGCCGACTCCTTCAGATTTATATTTTTTACTATTTATATAATTGAAGAACATTTTAGGGTTAGTTTTACTCTCTTTGGCAATTATTCTCTCGGTCTCTAGTTTGGCAAATTTTAGAAGTCAAAGAGGCAACACTAGAGGGATGTCAGTAGGAAATTCAAGGTCAGCAACAGGAGAAGACAGTAATTTGATAAACTCAGTACGGAACCTGAAGCAGGAACAAGGTTTTGGTAGGCCACTGAAGATGTCATTCTCATATGCCACGGAAAAAGAGAGCCTGTATGGAGTTTCTGGGAAGGAGAGGAGATAGCCTCTGCTGATTGCTTAGCACACCTAAAGCAGCCAGGGCAGGAAGAGAATAGGCAAGTGTAGTACCCAAGACCAGGGGATACTACAATAGGTTTGTCGTGTAAATGCAATGTAATGTAATGCTTTGTAATATTCATGTCATTTCACGCAATCTGCTATACACCTTGTTCACCAGCAGATGGGATACAGTTGGCATTGTTTGGTAACAGAAATGGAACTTACCATTCCATTCTTCCCCTCTTTGTAGGAATGGACTGGTCAGACTTGCTGCTAAGGGTGGGACTGAGCTAGGAAGAGTCAGTCTAAGAATGTAGAAAGTAATAAATGAGGGAGCAAACAATCCATCTCCTGCTCCTCCAGGCCAGGTGGACCACTGAGGTGGCTCATCGAGGAGGATTTAATTACCCCAGGGAAACTACAGGGACCTAGGCCAAGAAAGATTTGTAAACTACGGTGGATTTGTGTCAACAGAGTAATCAAGCAACCTCACTATCAAGACTCAGCCAAGTGGTGGGAAACACATTCAGACACCATCCCAAAAGTTCAGGACAGGCATAGCTAGAAGCCTGCATCAGACAGTGGACAACTACAGCCACTGATACCAGAGGAAATCCATAGGGAAGGGAATCCAGAGAGAGACTTTGTCATCTACCAAGTTTCATCTTCTTTGCATTGTCAGCCACAATAGTCCATCATCTGGAAGAGAGAATTGCACTTTGTAGGAACTGCTGTTTAACAATCTCTGGATTTCATCATCTCCCTTTTCACTGCCCTGAACCCCAGGGAGCGACGGATTGAGGTAGGAAACCATGGCACACCACTACATCAGGACCACTATCACTCCCATATTCTGCACCTGCTACTCCAGGGCTTTCTGCAGAACACATGAAGTTACCTGGCAACTGTCTGCCTGCTATGGCTGGGTGCGTGGACATCCACTTTGACACTGCACCGGAACCTTGAAGGGTGAGTAGCTTCTATTTGGGTGGTCTTCTCAAAGACAAGGCCAATACACACAGAAAATAGAAAAATACGAGCTAGATAGGGGGTGTGGGGTCTCTTTTGGAGAGATTTCACTATACATATGTTTTACATAAGCCTATGGTACCTTTAAACTTGCAACCAGGGAACCGGTGTAAACATTTTCCAGGCCTGTTAGAAATGTCAAGTTAATTACATCAGTAGAAATGCTTATTCTCTACAAATTGAAATCTGGGGAGATTAAATCAAACATCTTAATTGGTATACATTGATCACAGAGCTATTTGTCAACTCTGTTGCCAATAATGAGGAACCCTCAGTCGTATAATGAATAGGGACAAAAACGAGGAGTGGAATATCTTGAGTAATAAGAGAACAGACCTTGTATTTAAAGGGGATATATTTAACCCTATTGTATTTGTAAAACCATTTTGGACCTGGCAATGAAAGGACGACTAATTAAAAGGTTTAGTTAATTTGTTAATGGCTAAGGGAAGCCTAGAAATGTTTGGAAATGGAAATAACATGAACTTAGGTCTGAAAGTTCATGCTGTACATTGGTAACCTTGAAGAAGTAGACTTTCTCCACACTGTCACGGGATGTATATTAAAGAAAATAAATCTTTCCCATGAGCCTTTGCCACAGCAAATGTAACCTGTTGGGAGTATTAGTAGTAAGAGTGCTACAGTTGGTGTTAATGTGCCAGGTGGAGGTCACAATACTCATATGGTCCTGGTAGGTGGGAGAAGCTGGTTTCAACCTTCTTTAGTAAGGGCTTCATATTTTAAAACTGATAGTTGGGTAAAGGGCTTAGATCCCGTGCTGAGCCACGCCCCCTGCACTGATCACATGACAGTGATGTCACCCCAGGTCCTTCGGCTGTTCAACAGTTCGGGTTGGTGGCAGCCGCCCCTTATGGATTCCATATGCCGCTATAGTGGAATCCATAACGGGATGCACGACTTACCACAACCCGAACGCCGAACACCGGACTTTTTTTTAAAGTTCGCTCATCTCTAATACTGACAGGAGTCAGGGCCAATTCTAGGGGTTTCCTAGGAGGTGACCTTTTCTTTCTCCCTAGCTTTGAGGCCTAGTTGTTTGTCCTCTCCCTCCTGGTTGTCTATTTGGTGTTCCTCCCATACCTCATCCGTGACACATGGTCCTTCAGAAATGTTACTATTATATAATAAAACATACAATAGATCAAAGTGGTCCATCACTTTAAGCATTGCTTAATTTTACATATATACTGCTAGAAACCTGCAGGTTGCCCATTTTTAACTCTCGAAAACATCTTGTCCAGCAATTATAACCGATCAATACAATTTCTATAGCTTTCCACAATTCTCCATAATAGAGTCTACAGGCTTCTCAATATCCATTCATGAAGGGGTAGTGAATGATAAAACCCCTACTTTCACACATTTTCATGGCAGTGTGCACACCATCTTATCGTGGCAGTATATGTCGTCTTAATCCTGCCTAATAGGAGCACTTTATGGATTCATATCTTGTGGGTTTATCTACTAAAATACATGGACCATTTTACATTCTTAGCGATAATGGCCAATAACAATCTCTAACAGCTATCACACTGCAGTGATCAAACCTCCCACCGTCGGCAGCGTTTCAAGAGGGATTAACATGATGTGGAGGAATAACAGGAATCCATTAGAGGTTGTGGTACTGTGCAGGCTGTCAGAGGAAATCGCTCCGCACTGTATTTTGAGCTTGACCTTCTGCCATTCACATTTGCATCATGTACTTGAACAATCAAGCTGTTTACTAAGAAGCTTCACTTTCTGCTATTTTTTGCCTCATTTTCCACGTCTTGGGTAAACTTTGACTTGACCCTGCAAGCTGCCGGTTGGCTTAGTTAAATGTAATGAAGGAAATAACAATATTGTGCGGCTGAATGGTCCATGTGCTGCATGGTGTTGTTTTTCGGGGGATCAGAGTAACCCTTTCTATGTGGGTTGGGCCAATGCTTTCAGTCCAAAATCCAATTAGGAATAACAAAAAATTAAGTTGTGATAATGGGCATGAGAAGTATGGTGTCTTGTCCATAGGTTAAAAAATTCAGAAAAGGGCTGATGTTACCATATCGGTAAACCTGACCCATGGCTTGGGGAACATAGAATAGCATAAAATGGAGCACATAAATTTGTCTAGATGTTAATAGCTTTCTCATATCCCAAATGAGTACTTACCTGGGGGTCCTACAATGTGGTGATAACTGGAATTCCTTATCTTTTCTTTGAGCTTGTCATGGTCTGTAGAGTAAGCCTGGCCATACACATTAGATACTGTAGTTAATGGCTAAACGCTCTTCTGGTCTATAGCTAATCTTCCTGACCCATCTATAAACATGCACACTCGGCTTGGGGGGAGGGGAATAAGCTGCTGCCAGTCCGCTGCTGCAGACAGCTAATAAGATGGATAATGTCCCTTGAGAACAAAAGTATAGAGCATGTTCGATCTAACTGCCTGAGGCTACTTTCACACTCGCGTTTTTTGCGGATCAGTTCAGATAATACAACCATCTGCATCCATTCAGAACGGATCCTTTTGTAATATCTTTATCATAGCCAAGACGGATCCCTCTTGAACACCATTGAAAGTCAATGGAGGACGGATCAGATTTCTATTGTGCTAGATTGTGTCAGTGAAAACGGATCCATCCCCATTGACTTACATTGTGTGCCAGGGCGGACCCATTTGGCTCAGTTTCATCAGACGGACACCAAAACGCTGCAAGCAGCCTCCAGTGCGGAATGGAGACTGAACTGATGCAAATTGATGCATTCTTAGCAGATCCTTCAGAATGCATTACAATGCAAACTGATCCGTTTTGGACCGCTTGTGAGAGTCCTGAACGGATCTCACAAATGGAAAGCCAAAACGAGAGTGTGAAAGTAGACTAATCCTTCTCTTCCTGATATCTGGAGGCCACCATACAGATTAGATGGTTAGTCCCACTGATGTCAGGGGGTTCAGTTGACTTTAATGCTTATTGCTATGGAGTCTAGGACAGGGTTTTGCTATAAGGTCATTCTACCTCATTGTATGCACTTGACTGCAGAAGTGCAGCAGGAGCTACAGTGCTTACAGAGAAGGACCCAAGGCTGCGCAAATGGGAGAAGACCAGCTGGGCTCTGGTAACAATATTAGTTTGGATAAACATTCTCTGCACTCGTCAACCCAAGGGTTGGTTAGAGAGGGGGCTAATTGTGACTCTGAAAAACTCCCAAAGAGCCAGCTCTTCAGTCATCATGCCCCACTCTACTGGATCATGCAGTAGATATGAATTCAGTCCCTTCAAGCACCTTGGGATGAAATTCTCAGACAGAATTTTGAATGCTAAAAGTGTCTCCTTCAGAACAACATGCAAAAATAATTTACTATTTTCTTGCTGGGGTGTGCTGGTACAGTATATCCCATTGTTACACATCTGGGAGAAAGCATATGGCCTTGCCGCTAACGTACAAGTGCACCATCTAACACAGCAACGGTAAAGTATTCCTTCTCTCTAATCCAGGATTACGTATCTGACTTTTGTAATCTTGAATTTAATTAAAAATGCAATGAGGAAGGTCAATGGAGAGCTGTCACTGGTGGGAGCCATCGCACCAGAGTCAATATTTGTGTGACTCGATTAGGCAGATGTCCTATGGCCTCGTGCTGAATACAATATCCGGATAGTACCAGTCAGATGGCGTTTTTGCATATTAAAAAGTAGAAAGTAATTAAATGCACCACCCCAGTAACATTAGGCAGCAGTTACATATTATTAAGCTGATATAATACTTTGGATATCCAGGCTTTCCTATGCATGCTTCCAAAGGCTCATTCTGATTTTTTTGTCCTGTTTCAAACCTGGCAAGTACCGGCATAGAAGACTGGCTGGGAATCCCTGGTGCCATTGACCTACAACATACTTGCCAACTTTTCAGAAGTGACATCAGAGAGATTCTGTGACCATTGTGAACATTTCAGTGTGAACAATTCATAGGGCTATAATATTTGAAACAAGTAGTGCATACTGTATGTCCTCTAGATCAAAATCCAAAAAGGAAAAAAAAGTATGTGGGTTAGACCACTTAACCAGACCTACATCAGACCTCCTGGTTAAATTCCCAGGTGTCCTACATAAAGAAGACAAGACTCCCTCAATTATACATACCAATTCTGTAAATAAAAGCAGATCTAGAAACCAATACAGACAACTGATCACCAAAACAAATACAGACTCTAGACCAGTTTGGGCACCCGAGCCCTGGAAAAATTCTATGGTGTACCAATATGCATTAGATTTTTCCTGCCATTCATCAGCGCAGGACCCACTATGAACAGCACAGGGATCGCACTGAATGTAGGCAGACTATTATAGGCAAATGATTGAGTACATGGAAGATATACTGTATTGGATTGTAGTATTCAGGTTAAATTGCCATGTTGGCACTTTGCGATAAAAAAGTGGGTTTTGGATTTCAGTTTGGGCAATCAGTCTGTAAAAGGTTCCCAATCTCTGCCCCAGAGCATACCCTGTAAATAAAAACAGACACCCTGAACCAATTCCCTACAATAATGGAGACCCCAGCCAAGACTGCCTAAACTAATATAGATCCCAGACAGGAATGCCTAAGCAAATACAGACCCCAGACCGTACCCTGTAAATAAAAACAGACACCCTGAACCAATTCCCTACAATAATGCAGACCCCAGACAAAAAATAAAACCAGACCCCCCATATCTATTTAGACCATATCTAAATAATATATCTAAATAAATACAGACCTAAAACCATGCTCTGCAGATAATTATCTCTCCTTGTTCCTGAAGCTTGTGGTCCTGTCCACTCCTACACACCATGTTTACTGTAGCAGTGGTAAGAAGTGAAGAGTGCAGTGTCTGGGTGACTTGAGGGCTTTATCTCGAGATTTTACATTTTTTTCAGGAGCCTCATAGACATTTTGGAAGACAAAGGGGTTTTCTGGGATTTTCATATTGATGGCATATACTCAGGAGGATAGGTCATCAATATGAGGTCCAAGGGGGTCTAGCTCTTGGCACCTCTGCTGATCAGCTGGTTGAGGAAGCAGGGGGGCTGATTGGAGCTCTGGTAAGTGCACAGCGCCATCCATTGGATAGTGACTGTGTTCGGCATTGCAGCTCAGCTCCATTCACTTGAATAGGACTGAGCTGTGTTATGCCATGCGACTGATGAATGTGATATCATACGGCCAAGGAAGAGGCCTAATTGCCCACCAGAGTACCGTGGTCTCTTCATACAGCCAATCACCATGGGTGCTGCGAGTTGGACTTCTGCTGATATCATATTAATGTCCTGTCACAAGGATAGGCCATCAATATGAAAATCCCTAACACCCCTGGCTATTCTAAGATGGAATTGTCCACATTAGATCCAAAAGTTCATTACAAACCATTCCTGAGATGCAGATCACATTTGGTCCAAAATTCTAAAAAGTTTTCCTTTTTGCTCATATAGTTGGATGCAAGGGCATACATAACAGAGGCAGCCTTGTGGAGTGTCACACCGATGTCTATGCACGTTGCTGTCCTAGTGTCGCAAGCAGGCACTGGCGTGGCTCCCCTCTCCCTTTGTGTATTGGAACCAGTTAATCTTTACCTCTTGCTCCCTGTCCAGCTGCCTATTAAGATGCTAATCCTAAGCCTCCCTATTCAACTGGGCTATGGTTCCACCTCCTTGCCTAGTAACCAGCAAAGATGTGATTGCTTGACTACCCATGTATCATACCCTGCTAGTTTACTGATCCTGCTCTTTTCTGCTGCCCCGACATAGGTACTTATTAAGCTTTAACCTTAGAATTGCTATCTGGAATACACATGCACTCAGCCTGTCCTGACTGTGATCAGATAACTTCTTTTGCTTGAGGCCTTGGTCCTTTGCACCGGTGTCTCTTACCCTCATGGGTCAACTGCCCTCTAAACCTGGACTACTCCAGGAGGTAGACGCCTGGTTGGTTCCCTGCAGCGATGTCCAGATCCCTGTACAGAGGTTAAGGGGTGAATACCAGGGAACTGTCAGGACAACGCCCTTAGGTTTAGCCCAAACTCAAACTGGCGAGTTGGCACATTGGGTCCACACCCATTGCCAATTACATGGAGAGATGGAGCTCAGACTAATTAGTTTCATCCCCTTTGCCAGTGGGTGGTCAGAACCTGTTTGAGATTTTAGCAAACAAAAAGGTCAAGGATTGGTCTGACAGTCATGGACTGTGAAACGGAAAACAAACTCCAAGCCCTTGTATTCGGGGTGCCTCTCCGCTATGTATGCCTCTCGGTGGAGATCGCCTTTAGTTCAGTATGTGGTTTTCTAGTTGAATACTTTTGACTTGCACTTGGACTTTGTATTGCATGCTCAATCTGCCTTCAGTCATGTCTATCTTACGGCACTCTCGAAAGAAACTTTCTGTTTTAAACTTGTCTTTGTCCATGAAATGGAGAATCGAAAAGACAGATACTGTTCCAAAAAAGCAGAGCTTTAAGCTGCCGGGAAGGACATAAGGACACGTCTTCAGCACACCATAGGAATTAATCACGTCAACCTGACTGAACCGATCTTGATGCTTTTCGTATCAGGTTATTTTTGACAGCTGTCAGTGACTTTTTAGATGACTTAGATAATCGCGGTGACAGTCCTCCATAGGGGGTCTGATCTCTTTTGCATTAAATGACAAAAAGTGCCATATACATCCCACCCTCTATTATTCCAGCTGTCACTATAGTTTTACTAAAACCTTAAAGGGAAATGCACTATTAGCTTAGTAAGTCTTCAAATCTATTCTGAAGACCTAGGGGGAGATTTATCAAAACTGTGGTAAAGGAAAACTGGCTTAATTGCCCCTAGCAACAAATCAGATTCCACCTTTCATTTTTCAAAGGAGCTCTGAAAAATTTAAGATGGAATCTGATAGGTTTCTGTGGGCAACTAAGTCAGTTTTTCTTTACACCAGTTTTGAGAAATCTGCCTCATATTCCGTATGTGAGAAGTAGGGTTCAGCGAATCAAAGTATCCGAAGTGCACTTCGATTCCAATTTAATTTGCAGTGAAGCAAATTTCCTTGTGCTTCGTGGTAATGAATACATTTTCCCCAAAATACTGTTAAAAAAAAAACATACTCACCTCATCTATTTGCGCGCGAAGACCGCTGCGCAAATCTCGTGCACGGTAACATATGACGTCATCATGACGGCCAGTGTCACGCACAGATCGTGCACTACAGGAGATTTTGTGCAGTGTCTTCAATCAAGATGGCCACGGCGGCCTCTTCATGCTCAAATGGAAAAGCCCCTAAAAGCCCTCACTATTATTCTCAGATGCCGTGATCAATGATGAGCGCAGCATCTGAGGGGTTCAATGTGAGGGGCTCTAAAATCAGCGGGAAAAAAGCACTAATGAGGAATAAGAAGGGTTCTCACATGACCTTGAGAGGAAGTGGGGGGAGGGCTTGCCAAGCCAGCAGACAGCCTGGGTATGCCAATCAGTGCTGCAGCAGGCAGGGAGGTGCCCTAGCAGAACAAGCAAAATGCCATTCTAGACTCAAACATAGTAGAGCATAAACATTTATAAAATTACATTTACATTGAATATCAACCACTTGACTCTTAAACATAGAAAAACATATAAATGTATAAAATGACAGTTACATTGAATATTTTCCCACACGACCAAATATAAACCTGCTCAGCTCCTGCTGTTCCGTTATGTTCAACGTGGCATGTTCCCTTTAAGTCTAGACTCCCATTACAGATCAGGATGACATAACCCTAGCTCCTCAGCTCTGTATGCATGTGGGCTGTGAACCTAAACATCCTCAGATTTAACTTCAAAGAAGACGCATAAACCGGGTTGTTCATTTTTACAGCGCCTGCACCGTGATTTAAAGCTTTGACTCTATTCGGTAAATAGTTTTTTCCTTTCTGTGATGCTACAGCCTCATTATTTTGTGATGGCCATCCATAAAACACCATGAGGCTCACCTTAGCCCGAACAAGGAGACATTTCATAAGAAAACCTCCTGCACTTGTCTTTATGGGGCATCTGGCTTTTTAGAGGCCTTTGTTCATTTTTTACTGATTTCCATTTCAAGTTTGTGGTGTCTGGAGTGAGATGTATGGACAATTTATGCAGAACGGCTAAGCAAAAGGCATAAAAATATGTTGCGGCAGCTCAGCCCGTCGTGTGCACATAAATGTTCTCATCACTTATCACAATAAAAATGGTAATTAATTGCGACGCCCCATTGATGCATTTTCTTATCTTTAAACGAGAAGTCCCTTCAGATATCTGGAAACTTTGTACATTCTGAGACACAAAACATCATTTAATTCATTTTTTTCTTTTATTTTTCTTTTGAAGCCTGTGTGAAATGAACTGAAATTACATTTTATTTGGTTTATTTGAATTGATTTTCCGAGTGTCTGATATCAATGGGTTCATTGCTCGGGGGTTAAATTTTATAATGACTTTCTAATATGTACATTAGGAACCAGAACTTTAAAGTCACATTTGATTTGTGTTTATGTTTAGAACTTTTGATACAATGTTTATTTTTAGAGCATTTATAAAATTATGATGTTTAAAGTGTCTGATACAATGTTTATGTTTAGAGCATTTGATAAAATTATTATGTTTATAGTGTCTGATACAATTTTTATGTTTAGAACAGCTGATACAATGTTTACGTTTAGTGTCTATTACAATGTTTATGTTTAGAGTGTCTGATACAATGTTTATGTTTAGTGTCTATTACAATGTTTATGTTTAGAATGTCTGATACAATGTTTATGTTTAGAACAGATAATACAATGTTTACGTTTAGTGTCTATTACAATGTTTATGTTTAGAACAGCTAATACAATGTTTATGTTTAGAGCATTTGATACAATAATTATTGGGGTCATTTATTAAGACTAGTGATTTATACACTGGTCCTAACACCCCTGCAGCAGCGGTGGATGCGCTGATCCGCCGGCATACACCAAGCTGAAATCTACATCAGCTCTCTTGCTGGTTTAGATTTGAGTAATTTTCTATGCCAAAAACTGGCATGAGTGCTGTACATGGGTCGAAAGTTGTAGATTTTGATACAAATAGCCTTTGCGCAAAAACCTGCAACAGATATATGCCATAGAGAGGCATATATTTAATCATAACCCTATGTTTATACTGTCTGAGACAGTGTTTATCTTTAGAGCGTTTGATACAATGTTTCTCTTTTGAGCATCTGAATGTTTCTGAATAGATAATTGTTTCGATTCACTATTTGGCAAGAGATAATTGATACATTCAATTTTTGGGGAAAACAAAAAAAAATTGAAGGCAAAAAGATGGAATACTTTTCAGTATACATTTAGTGTACATACAATTTCAGTGTACATTTAGGGTATGCCCTAGTAAAGTATCCATTGCATATGCAAAACATATCCATGGACCCCCAAGCATCCGGTAGAGGCTAAAGAAAGTGTCCTTCTGACCTCCATCAGGCTTGTGCATGTTAATGCCATCTTTATGACTGTTGTAAGAGGGTGCAAGGTATCATATGCGATGGCAGGTACGTGTCACCGAGGTTGCTGGCCTCGGTGAGGTGAGAGCCGGGGTTTTTGTCTGCAGCAGCTTATGCTGCTAGACTTTGCTACTTAGTTTGGCTGCAAAGCTAATCCGGGCCGGCTCTTACTGGGAGTAGGTAAAGTGTAGGGTGGGTGCCTACTCCCCACGGTCCAGTCCTGGTTTTGGGCTGGATATAAAACACAGCCAGCAGCTGTGTCTGGGTGGTGATTATCCTGGAGCCTGCTAACAGGACTGTGAGGTTCTCTGTGCTGAAGGACAGAGCTCAGCAAGGTGGTGTTTCCCTGCAACCTGAAGGTGGAATCGCCCGCGGCTGGGCCGACTGCTAGGTGTGAACCCGCACCTAAACCACCCAGGTGACTGGACCCTGTGTTGGCCTGTTTTTGTTTTGCCACGTTATTTCCGTTGTGTGTGAACTGTCACCAAAGAGACTGTTTTTCATTTATGGTGTGCAAGTGTGAATAAAACACTGTTTGTTGCACAATCTGGACTCCTTGTTTTGCCTCTAAACTGCACCCGCACCGCTGTCTACCAGAGCGACTCCCCACACTGTATAGAAAAATGTAGAGACCACCTGCAAAAAAGGGATCCATTTCTTAAACAGGCAGCCTGTGGGTGATACTGGAAGCCTATACAATAGCATACATTGTAACCTTCTATCAGCATTAGGCCTCATGCACATGACCGTATGTGTTTTGCGGTCCGCAAACTGCAAATTCGCAAAACACGGAAGCTGCTCCGCAATCCGTAATTTGCGGAACGGAACATAGCCCATTTTAGAAATGCCTATTCTTGTCTGCAAAACGGACAAGAATAGGACATCCTCTATTTTTTTTGCGGGGCCACGGAAGAGCAATGGATGCGGACAGCAAACGGAGTGCTGTCCGCATCTTTTGCGGCCCCATTGAAGTGATTGGGTCTGCGCCCGAGCCGCATATTTTGGACCAAAACAACAGTCGTGTGCATGAGGCCTTATACAGTATTTCAAGAAAATCATTCTGTTGTATACCTCTGACAAAAGGCTCAAGGGTCACCGGGGTCAGACCCCACCAATCAGATACTGATGACCTAGCCAGAGGTTGGGTCATCAGAAAAAAGAAATCTCAGAAAACCTGTTTCATTTTCTTCATAGTTGAAAGTTCTTCATAGTTTCTTCTTGTAGCTTTTCAGTGCATTGGCATTAGTCTATAAGAATACAACTGTAACATTTGTCATCAGAGTAGGTTGTATTGGTCTGCATTGGAGCTGCGTTCACAAAACGGTGCAAGATTTAGGACCAAGACTAGTTTAAAAGGTGGATGCATTGCAGTAATAGAAAAGTGACATAGAAGTCAACAGAAAAAGGAAATAGTCTGGTACCGTGTTAGCCAATAGAAAACTAGTTTAGTGCTCTCATTAAGGCTACATACACACGAAAGTATTTTGTTTCCGTGTCCGTTGCGTTTTTTTTGCGGATAGGATGCGGACCCATTCATTTCAATGGGTCCGCAAAAAATGCTTACAGCATATCCGCATCCGTATGTCCATTCTGTAGCCCCGCAAAAATAAATAAATAAAGCATGTCCTATTCTTGTCCGTTGTGCGGACAAGGATAGGCATTATTACATTGGACCCGGAAAAAAAATGGATGCCATACGGACATCATCCGCAAAACACATACGTTCGTGTACATGTAGTCTAAAAGAAACAAAAATAAGACTATTGTTGTTTTGATACCTTTTAATGGCTAATAAAAATAGAAGTAATGATGTTACATAGCGAGCTTTCGAGACATCACCAGTCCCTTCATCAGGCGGACTACAAGAATTAATGAAGAAACAGCAATATATATATATATATATATATATATATATTCAAGAAGACCAGAGACATGGGGGAATGAATGGACAATTGAAAAGTCAACCAAATGTTTTAAAAAATATGTATGCAAAAGTAGACATTGAGGTCCTGTCCTATATTTTTGACTGTATAGGGTTTGCATGGTTTGAGTTATGCTCATATTATGCGATAAGGTACTGTTTTAGGGTAGAATATAACTCCCCATGATGGCGCCGTATAGAAACACACTGAGTTCCTTTGGTATCATAGGTTATGAAGCTGTTGTACAGGGTCTGGGCATATGGTACTGCACATCTAGACCATGAGTGCATGTAATGTATTCATAACGCATGTACATCGTGGCCATAGATGATATATCCCTGCAGACTCTGAAGAATTTCACATTTGTTCTCTGCAATTTGACTTCTCCATCAGACTCTTAAGGCATAATTCTTCATATTCTATAACTGCCACTGGCATTAAATGAGATTAATGATTTTTGTTCATATCCTACATTTAAGACAGACTAAAGGTCACTTTACTTTGCTGCTTCTAATTGTCAAATTCTATCTTTAATGAGAGAAAGGCCAATGGTAAAACCTCTCTGAATTTTTCTCTACCTTTAGAACAAATAGGATAATTGCATTATTTGCTAAGCATATATTATTTTATCACTAGTGTTGAATATTAAAGATGAGATATATGAAAAGCTATGGGCTGTAGGGATTAATGCTACTGCCTGAGGCTGCACTTTTAATATTAACATACAGGAATGAAGTTAAATGTATTATATGAAATACTTTTTGCCATATGCTTTTCTACAGCATGATGTGTAGTTCAAAAAATTAAACTAGAACTAAAATATTACTGTCCACTATGTACAAGAATATAACTACTATAATACTGCTCCTATGTGCAAGAATATAACTACTCTAATACTGCTCCTATGTACAAGAATATAACTACTATAATACTGCCTCCTATGTACAGGAATATAACTACTATAATACTGCCTCCTATGTATAAGAATATAACTACTATAATACTTCCTCCTATATACAAGAATATAACTACTATAATAGTGCATCTTATGTAAAAGAATATAACTACTATAATAGTGCTCCTATGTACAAGAACATAACTACTATAATACTCCTCCTATGTACAAGAATATAACTACTATAATACTTCTCCTATGTACAAGAATATAACTACTATAATACTGCCTCCTATGTACAAGAATATAACTCCTATAATACTTCTCCTATGTACAAGAATATAACTACTATAATACTGCTCTTATATACAAGAATATAACTACTATAATACTGCCTCCTATGTACAAGAATATAACTACTATAATGCTGCTCCTATGTATAAGAATATAACTACTATAATTCTGCTCCTATGTATAAGAATATAACTACTATAATACTGCCTCCTATGTACAAGAATATAACTACTATAATACTGCTCCTATGTACAAGAATATAACTACTATAATACTGCATCCTATGTAAAAGAATATTACAACTATAATACTGCTCCTATGTACAAGAATATAACTACTATAATACTGCCTCCTATGTACAAGAATATAACTACTATAATACTGCTCCTATGTACAAGAAGATAACTACTATAATACTGCCTCCTATGTAAAAGAATATAACTACTATAATACTGCTCCTATGTACAAGAATATAACTACTATAATACTTCCTCATATGTACAAGAATATACCTACTATAATACTGCCCCTATGTACAAGATTATAACTACTATAATACTGCTCCTATGTACAAGAATATAACTACTATAATACTGGCTCCTATATATAAGAATATAACTACTATAATACTGCTCCTAAGTACAAGAATATAACTACTATAATACTGCTCCTATGTACAAGAATATAACTACTATAATACTGCCTCCTATATATAAGAATATAACTACTATAATACTGCTCCTGTATACAAGAATGTGATTATTATATAGAGTACTGCCTCCTATGTACAAGAATATAACTTCTATAACACTGCTCTCTATATACAATAATATAGCTACTGTAATACTTCCCCTAATGATGATAATATCTATTAATTCAGCTTAGAACAGTTTCATATGGAAATACTGTGTTGAAATATTTTGATAGCACCTGGACCTATGAATAAAAAGAAGTTTGTGAACAGAAGATTAATGGATCTTCCAGTGATTATTTTTCTGTCTTCAGGGAAATGGAGCCTGAGCAGACATATGCCTATTGCTGTGGGGAGGTTTTCAGTATAAAATATAGGAAAATATGGAATATTTCTGTTAACAAGCTCATAAAAGGGAAGATGGGGGTTGGCGGGGAGCAGCCGCCATCTATTGATATATTTGCTTTCATTGTCTCTGCTTTATTCTCATTAATCTTCACCATTTCTCTAGTACAGTCACCGATAACACTGTTTGAATTACTGTCGGTAATGGATTTGGTGCCTTCGGGGTAATTACATCACTAACATATTATAAATTATAGCAGTTGTGCATCAGCCAATTAAAAAAAAAAAACTTTAAAGAGCACTTGTCATCAGGATCAACCCTATTAAGCCAGCCTACTGCCTGGTAGAGTTGATTCTTGGGATTAATTTGATATCTTGCTTGTGAGGGGCGGGGGCCTAGCCACTCAGTGCACTTCCACTTTCCCATACTGAACACGCCCCCTCACTGCACTGAATCCCTAATTTGCATAAATAATAAAAGTATGTTTTTCTCATCAATGCCACAACCGATTTTCACAATACAGTTATCATTTTATTTAGCAGGATCAGACCTACCAGGAAGTATGCCAGGCTTAATAGGGTTGATCCTGATGACAGGTGCTATTTAAGTTACTATAAATAATGCTATTATTCATCAGGATAAGTCTGGATAAAGCATGTGTCCCCTCTCTGAGCATGACATGGTGCATAAAGCTTATGGATCTCCAAAGTTTCCTCAGCACTGGTAGTGAATACTTGCTTATATTTCTTGATTTGGGATCTGATATGCTTCAAAAATCATAGTTTTATTTTTTTTAAGTAGAGCTCTCCAAAACACCCCAATGTCCCCTAACAGCAGTGCCTTTAAAGCCAGCCACTAAACAGTAACAAATATTGCTATCAGCAGAGAGCCACTAGAAAAATCCTGTCTTCCACAATCTTGAAATTCTGCATGTCAGTGGCTAACACTAGGGGGCACTCAGTACAAACTTGATGTCACGGACATACCGAAACATACGGTTATGGCCACACCCCTTTCCTCCAGGTGTTGCTTATGTGGTCATTTAACCTTCCTTATTTATAGTTGCTTCTCCCACTATGCTGTGTGGTTTATAGCATCTGTACCTCTGGATTGTTTGTTGTTGGATCTTAGCTGAGTTCCTGGTGCTTCCAAAGCCTCTTGGAAGTTAAGTCTTTCCTTTCCCTTTTGTATTTCTTTTGGATTCTGTGTGTTGCATTGCCCTATTGTTTGTATTAGGCCTGAAGTAGACTCCTGTTCGTCCTTCCTTTTGGAGGAACAGGTAGTCTCGTCCCTGCCATTAGTACCAGGGTCCTATAGGGCTAGTTAGGACTCTAGGTTTTCCTGCATATGAACTCACCTACATTTGGGGTCTGTTCATTCTGGTAGTCAGTCAGGATTTTGGTTAGGGTTTTCACATGGAGGTGTCCATCTTCCTTCCCTAGTTCTCAGGCCTGATTCCCTGTTTCCCTCTTTCCTCCTAGATATGCAGCAAGATCCCCCTAGTGTCAGCAGCAAGCAGCCTTTTTCAGGAGACACCCCTACACCCCTTTTTCAGGGGTGTCTGAGAGAATATGTATGTGCTAATGGCATCACCTTCTCCAGAGTGGAGGAAACCTGTGATCTTCTAAGAGGTCAGAAATCCTTCCTCTTCATCAGAGACGGCTATAAGACAGCCCCAGGAGTGTAATCTATGGGGTTGCAGAAGAAGCGGTTGAACCCTGGTCCTGGTGCCTGAGGTTGACCAAAGGCATTTCTGCCACATAAAAGGACCCTAATATTTTAAAGGGCGCATAATATGGATGGGGCAGTTTCTACTGCAACATGACTGTGAAAAGTCAAAGTTTCGTACATTGGTTTACTTTACTTATTGAAGGGAATCTGTCAGCAGTTTTGACCTTGCAAAGCTGCAGACAACAGTAGTTAAGGGCTGGGGAGTGCAGGACAAACATGACTTTTGAGGAGTATTTCTTATCAGGAGTAGTGTTAGTATGAACTTTTACTCTGCCAGCTTCTGCTTCTGCAAGTAACAAAGTACATAAGACTGAAAAAAGACATTTGTCTATCCAGTTCGGCCTGTCTTCCTGCAAGTTGATCCAGAGGAAGGCAAAAAACCCTTGTGAGGTAGAAGCCAATTTTCTCCACTTAAGGGGAATTAAAAATTCCTTACCGACTCCAATCAGGCAATCCGAATAAGTCCCTGGATCAACGATTGTTCTGACATGCATGTGAAATGTAATCATAAACACTGCTACAATGTCAAATTACTTACAGTGATCAGGAGTTCCTCACTGTCGCAAAAATTGCTGCCAACCATGTTTTCTATTCTCATCAAACTTCGGGTAGTTTGAAAACAGTTGCTAAACTAGTCCACGCCCATTTTGCGCCTGCGCAATATGCAAATATTACATTGGCGATTTTTGTAATAAATAAAATACTGAATGGAGATCGAAAATTCTCAAATATATTATGAATAATCGCCAAAATATTCGTGAAATATCGCAAATTCTAATATAGCCCCTGCCTTTCATCACTACTCAACAGTTCACAAACAACCGCAATAAACCTGAACCCTAGAAAACCTGGTGGCCATGCCATCATTCTCCACCTCAGCAGTAGCGTCCTGAGAAAACAGTCACAGGACAAATTGCACGTCATTCCATACAACATGCGTTAGGCATGCAAAAGGCAGTTATAACAGTGTAACGTTGCTCCGCCAAAGCAGAATTGTACTTTACAAGTCATACAAGGAAACAAACAAAATGTAACATAAAGAAACAAACCAGTAAAAAAAAAAACAGGTTCCACCATAGTTGTAAGATCTACGAATACTGTACTTTAGTCTAAAAAGGAAAAAAATAAAAATAAAACAATTTTCGAGCCTTTGCTATTGCAGACGTCTCCGGCAAACACAATGTAGGAATGCAATAGATTATTCTGTTTATTCGTAAGGAAGAGAAATGCTGACACATATTCATAAAAGTGAAATATGAAAACAAACTGGAAATCAATATATGTCACAAGTGATGACTAAAGACAAAATGTAAAGATGTGGCGTAAAAAACGCTCCGCTGTAGAAGCCGTGCGCGAGGAAAGTTAAAACACTTCCGTAGATGAGTATCTTGCTTTATATTTTGGGCTATAAATCAGGCGTCTGACAACGAGATACTTGTACTGTAAACTTCAGAGGTACATAGAGCCTCGCAATTTACTGCCGTTTATCGATAGAAGGAAATGTGGCGGAATATTAAATATCGCTCAATGCCGTGAGGAAATATATCCAGAGCAATACTCACCTGCCTGCACACTCTTCATAGGATCTGAAGGTAAACTCACAGCGTAGATGGTATTACAAGCAGAGGTCTACTCAGGTCCTCTCCTACTGATGGCGGTGTGGTAGATACCCTGGCCACCACAAATCTTAAAGAACATGGACACCTTTGCAACAAATCCAGGACAATATAAGAGTAAAAAAAAATGGCAGTACTCTCACAAAAAATGAGTGAAAAGAAAAACACCTTATTCACCCCGATGAGCGAACTTGTGTTATAAGCCTGGCGTACAAGGTTCAGGTTCAGATTATGTGAGAATTCCGTTATGGAGTCTGCTACCACGGACCATAACTAAGGGTCCATTCACACGTCCGCATAATGGGTCCGTATCCGTTTAGCAATTTTGCGGAAGAAGTGCGGACCCATTCATTTTCAATGGGGCCGCAAAAGATGCGGACAGCACCACCATGTGCGGTCCGCATCTGCACTTCCGTTCTGCGGCCCTGCAAAAAAAAAAATAGAGTAGGTCCTATTCTTGTCCACAGCCACGGACAAGAATGGGCATTCTATCATAGTGCCGGCCATGTGCGGTCCGCAAAATGCAGAATGCACATGGCCAGTGTCCGTGTTTTGACAATGACAGATTTTCAAGGAGACAGCGGGTTTCAGAGTCCAAACTGGTCTTTATTTGGTCACTTCAGCATAACAGAGTAGCATCAAAGTTCTAGCGTTACTTGGTGAGGTGAATTTATAGCACCAGCATAACATAAAACAAAAATAAATGCCTGCCCGTCTGGGCTCTACCTAATACACAGGATTGCTGTCTCACCTATAGAGTCCTGTTCACACCAGGCTTGACTCAGCCTCACGCTCAGCCAGTCACCAAGGTCTAACCACACAGGTCAGCTCTCCAGGCTGCATTCCCCCAGACTAACATTCTGAGGTCTGCTTTATTTCCCCAGTGATGATCCCTACAGGCCTCACCTAGGATCACCTCGGGCTCGGGGAAAACCTGTAATGGAGGAGCGTGGACTGGGAACTCCCTCTACCAAACCTATCTCCCAGTCCAAAGAAATCCAGTGCACATTAACGGATACAAAGAGCTCCAGCAGACTATGCTCTGATGAAGCAAATGCATCTTTCTGGATTTCCGCTACCTCACTCAGCTGAGGAACCTGGGTGAGATATGCTTTCCCTCCACTATTTGACTATACACATTACCCCAGTTAGTATTATTTGGTCACTGTATTTCGGTGTTATTTGGTCACTGTATGTTAGTATTATTTGGTCACTGTATGTTGGTGTTTTTTTAGCTCTGTATGTTGGTGTTATTTGAGCAGTGTATGTTGGTATTATTTGGTCCCTATATGTTGGTATTATTTGAGCAGTGTATGTTGGTATTATTTGGTCCCTATATGTTGGTATTGTTTGAGCAGTGTATGTTGGTATTATTTGGTCCCTATATGTTGGTATTATTTGAGCAGTATGTTAGTGTTATTTGGTCACTGTATGTTGGTGTTATTTGGTCACTAATATGTTGGTGTTAATTGCACACTGTATGTTGGTGTTATTTGTTCCCTATATGTTGGTATTTTTTGAGCAGTATGTTAGTGTTATTTGGTCACTGTATGTTGGTGTTATTTGAGCATTGTATGTTGGTGTTATTTGAGCACTGTATGTTAGTGTTATTTGAGCACTGTATGTTGGTATTATTTGAGCACTGTATGTTGCTATTATTTGGTCACTAATACTATATGTTGGTGTTAATTGCACACTGTATGTTGTTGTTATTTGGTCACTATATTTTGGTATTATTTGAGCAGTGTATGTTGGTATTATTTTAACACTGTATGTTGTTGTTATTTGGTCACTGTATGTTGGTATTATTTGAGCACTGCTAGGGAATGACCATCTCTGGAGGCCTCGTGGTTGGCTGCTGACTATAATGGCTCAACCCTGTGGCTTCCAAAGAAAGGTGCGTGCTTTGTTTGTTCATTTGGCTTTATTTGTTTTGTTTTGCTTTCTTTTGATCCAAGAGAATAAATATTCGGAAGCACAACTGACTGGTATAGAAAGAAAAGACGCAGTCATAGTAAACACCAGAGTGCAAGAGCTTTACAATATTTCAGCATCAACATGGAGAAGGTCTGGAGAGAGCAGGGAAACATAATAGAAAAATCCTGCCTATTTGTGACTCCATTAAATGTTTAATTGTTGTTCAGATCCCTCTGTGCATAATGCATTATAGTACTCAGGTGAGAGAATTTGATTATACGATGAAGTGTGAACCACAGCTTATTGTTTAATGCCTCCTATTATACCGAATGCAAAGTGCAGCCGCCACATAATGATCAACATTTATACAGCAGCATCATGTGCCTCACATAGAAATCTAAGCATTTACGCTTAAACCGATTCATTGCTTCATATTAGCCAGCATGAAAATATTAAAAGTTCACGACATAACCTAGGACCACTGGATAATGCTCCTTAAAGGGGATTTACAGCCACAGACTTCGAATGGGACATTGGAAGACTGGCAGTGAAATTTTATTTTTGAAGATTTATAAGATTTGCCATTTCTTTCCAGGAAACAGCGTGGATCAGTGACTCCATCTTAGCTGTATTGTCTGTTGTAGTCCAAGGTAGTCATAAAAGAACTTTCTAGCTCATCACAGGCTCAGGATACAGCTCTGCCCTTCCCGCCATGCTTTACATTGCAGCTTTTCTAATTTATATTGGGTGACCACTGCAGGAGACCTGTCACACACGATGTCATTGGCCAAGAGCAATAATCCCTTTAAGTCTTGATTAGCATCTTTCTTGGGTCACTCTTAAGGGGCCGATGCTGGGCACCAATTGAAAATATACAAATTGATTGGTAATCGTTTAAAGTGGCTTTTGCACAGCTTGATGCAAAAAAAATAAAATAAGGGGGATGAATGATTGTTTATTACGATCATTCATCCCCCATTTACATTGCATATAGTGGGAAGCACATCCTGTTCACATCAAGTGATGTGCTCCCAAAAAACAACAATTTCAGGTCCCATGTGAAAAATGTTCATTCCCATGACCAGGTCCCATGTGAAAGATGGTAATTCCCAAAAATTGGCCCAATCTTCAGGGGGTTTAAAAGGGCACTTAGTTAAATCCCAATCATCCCCTATACCCAATAAAATCCCAATTAGGGATGAGCGAATCGACTTCGGATAAAACATCCAAAGTCGATCCGCATAAAACTTCGTACTTTGATCGCACCGACGGTATGGGGATCCCCCACACTAACCTAAGACAAAATATACAATTTTATCGTATGATTTATAATGCACAAAGTCTTTATTGGTTTGTATGTAGTAGCTTTGTACATCCAGATACTATGTATACTGTATAAGACTGTTTGAAAACTTTAATTAAAACACTTAAAACATAAAACTTTGCTCTAATACTGTACGGAGCAGGAGCTCCGTACAGTATTAGAATGTATTGGATCCGGTGAGCCAAAGTTATTGCTTTGCGAAGTATCACAAGACTTCGTGCAATAACTTCATAAATTAATTTTCACGGTAAAAATAAATTTCCCGAACTCGGATAAGAAGGGAACACCCTCGCTTGATCATATAAGGCAACTGGAAGTGCTACCAGTCTCCCTTGGGTCTATCGGTAAGCAGAAAGGGTCTCTTCCAGGTAAAAGCTTCCTCCATAGTGGTTCCTCCTCTTCAAGGTAAAATCTTCCTCCCTCCTACCATTCACTCCCTTGGACATTTCCACCTCTTCCCTCAGACCCTACCCACACAACCTATTAACTACTGAGCCACCAGGGCCTTCCACTACATCTGGCTTGCTCAGCTCCATCTCTTCATTGGATTTCAATGTAAAAAAGGACCTGGAGTTCAACCACAATACCAACCCAGAGATGCAGCTCATCAATGGTGGCTTCTCTTCTTCTAGGTAAGAGATTCCTTCCTCCTACCAAGCTCTACCTTGGACGTTCCCTCCTCTTCCCTCAGACTCTACTCACACAACCTGTTAACTCCTAAGGTGCCAGGGCCCTCTCCTACATCTTCATTGCTCAGCTCCATCTCTTCATTGGATTTCAATGTCAAAAAAGGCCCTGGAGTTGAACCACAATACTAACCCAAAGGTGCAGCTCATCAATGGTGGCTTCACCTCTTCTAGGTGAGAGATTCCTTCCTCTACCTTGGACATTTTTCTCCTCTTCAATCAGACCCTACTGGTAGAAATGGTTAATTCCTGAGCCGCCAGGGCCCACCCTTACACCTTGCTTGTTCAGCTCCATTTCCTCATTGGATTTCAAAGTCAAAAATGACCTGGAGTGGAACCAAAATATCAAACCCAGAGGTGCGGCTCATTAATGTTGGCCTTACATTGCTCTTGATAAGATCAATCTTTCTTAATCTTTTTGCTTTGTGGGTGTATAGACCCCCTTTCCAAGGAGTAGAGAGTGAGACGAGGTTGCAACTCCTTAGAAGTGTAATTTGAAGCTTCTGGGCCAAAGGATAATATCTGCAACCCTCAGCTACCATGTGCCAAAAATTGTTGTGTCTACTTCTATTCCCATTATAACTTCTGCATCTCCATCTTCTCTGTTCAAAGCCAAACTTTCCCCGACTAAAACTTTGGAGTCTAACATTTTCATTCTGTATAACACGTACAGATAAGTTAGATTTATGGAGCAGCAAGTCTAACATCTCTTTCCTTCTGAAATTGATGCATGTGAAATATAATAGATATTTAAATTTCACAGCGTTGGGCCGTTTGTCTTTGTCGTAGAAGACAGAAAAGTTTGACCTGCAGTTTATAATAAAGTTAGGTGATGTCACCAGATCTATGGCTGCCAGCTGGGAAAATCTTTTCATATTACTATAAATATTATCTATGACGAACCATTTCATGGAATTATGATAGAACAATTCTAGACTTGAATCTGCAATTCTAATCATTCCTTAGGGCAGCGATCTCCAACCTGTGGTTCTTCAGCAGTTTTAGAACTAAATCCCCTAGCATGCCAGGCAGTCTTTGGCCAGTCAAGACTGGATTCTGGTTAATTATTTCCTATCCTGTGTAATATTGGAGAAATTTTGGTGTGGACAGAAACTTACAGATAACAGTTCTGCAGGGTCATGAAATCAGAAATGTGCTTCTGCTGTTCCATAGGCATTTCGCAAATATGTCTACCCAACTTAGACCCGGGAACCATAAGGTATTGGATCTCACTCCGATATGACCATGGCTAAGCAGACAGGGTACAAAATGTAAGATGTGAAGCTGATATATATCAAAAAATCATAGCATATCAAGTATATTGTTTTACTTATCGTAAACTGATCAAGAATTATAGCCTGTATTATACTCCAGAGTAGAATTCACAATTCTGTTGGCAAAAGTTAGTAAGCTTGCAAAGATGCACACTAGCAAATCAAGCTCTGGTCAGACACTAGGCAAGAAGGTAATGCTGAAAGATGCCTTAACGTCTGAGGAATTTTAAATGAGGTTATTGAGTATAATACAAGGTGTAAGTTAGGATCAGTACAGGATAAGTAATGTATGTACACAGTGACTCCACCAGCAGAATAGTGAGTGCAGCTCTGGAGTATAATACAGGATGTAACTCAGGATCAGTACAGGATAAGTCATGTAATGTATGTACACAGTGACTCCACCAGCAGAATAGTGAGTGCAGCTCTGGAGTATAATACAGGATGTAACTCAAGATCAGTACAGGATAAGTAATATATATACACAGTGACTCCACCAGCAGAATAGTGAGTGCGGCTCTGGAGTATAAATCAGGATGTAACTCAGCATCAGTACAGGATAAGTAATGTAATGTATGTACACAGTGACTCCACCAGCAGAATAGTGAGTTCAGCTCTGGAGTATAATACAGGATGTAACTCAGGATCAGTACAGGATAGGTAATGTATGTACACAGTGACTCCACCAGCAGAATAGTGAGTGCAGCTCTGGAGTATAATACAGGATGTAACTCAGGATCAGTACAGGATAAGTAATGCAAAGTATGTACACAGTGACTCCACCAGCAGAATAGTGAGTGCAGCTCTGGAGTATAATGCAGGATGTAACTCAGGATCAGTACAGGATAAGTGATGTAATGTATGTACACAGTGACTCCACCAGCAGAATAGTGAGTGCAGCTCTGGAGTATAATACAGGATGTAACTCAGGATCAGTACAGGATAAGTAATGCAATGTATGTACACAGTGACTCCACCAGCAGAATAGTGAGTGCAGCTCTGGAGTATAATGCAGGATGTAACTCAGGATCAGTATAGGATAAGTAATGTGATGTATGTACATGGTGACTGCACCAGCAGAATAATTAATAAAATACCACTGTACACTGAAAATTTGATGCAATTAAAATATATATATATTTTTTTTTATTATAGTATATCCTTCAAATAAATTGGTATATTAAGATAATAATTCATTTTTGCATATGTGACTATTTTGGCTGATGTTCGGTCAATATCCAGTGGCATTTCATTCACTATTGGACTCTGCATGATATCCATTGCACTTTGCCCCTCACCACTAGTTGTCCAATAACAGCCCAGCAACATTCCTTATCAGCAGAATAGTGAGTGCTGCTCTGGAGTATAATAGAGGCTATAACTCAGAATAAGCAATATGATGTAATCAATTTATAAATTGATCAATTCTGTGATAAAATGAAGGTTGATAAATGTAGTGCATAGTAGTATAGTCCTATTGATTCGTATACATATGGGCCGCAGTAAAAGCCATTTACTATAAACCCCCTTGCTTTTCCGATCCATTTCCAAGAAGCCAGCCCTGAGGCTTAGAGAATATAAACTCTTGCGATATGCTCCGGCCGCTGCGGACTTTATACCAAACACTCCATCAGCATTGACCTTTTCAAATCAACTATTAATGATACACATGGTGATTTTCCTCTACGACGTGAAAACCTTGCAAAACGCGCCCTATTATTCTGCCCTAATCCCCATAATTTGTAATCAGTATTCACCATGTGCTCACTGCAAGCAGATAAACAGAAAATTAAAAGGAATTAGCATAATATCACTTCACAACTGGCTGGAGAACTGTGCAACAAACAAACCTGCAAGGAGATCCAAGGAAAGCAACCAGCCATGCAAAGCATCAGACTAGCAGATCGTGTGCAGTAGTGACATTATTGGATTGTATGACCAAGCTCTACCAGACTCCTGAACGGCAGCCCAGCTCTGCCTTCATACACCCCCTGCTGCAGTGTATACCTGGACAGATCTGACTTTCAGGGCAGGGTGACAACCAGTCCTGGGGACTGTAAAGCCTAGCTCGCTAATTTTAGGTGAGGCACTAAAGGGACATTGATGCTGTGTAGGGGACACTAAGATGCCATCCTTACTGTATGGGGGAACTAAGGGAACGTCATTTTTGTGCAAGGGACACTAAGGTGCATCCTTACTGTGTGGGGGACACTAAAGGGTGCATCCTTACTGTGTGGGGGACACTAAAGGGGGCATCCTTACTGTGTAATGGGAACTAAGGGGGCCTCCAACCTGTATGAGGGACACTAAAGGAGCATGCTTACTGTGTGGGGGACAATAAGGGGACATCACTTCCGTGTGGTGGGCATTAAGGTGGAATCCTTACTATGTGGTGGGAACTAAAGGGGCATCCTTACTGTGTGTAGGACACTAAAAGAGCATCCTTACAATGTGGGGGACACTAAAGAAGGTATCCTTACTGTGTGTAGGACCCTAAAAGAGCATCCTTACTCAGTGTGGGACACTAAAGGAGGTATCCTTACTGTGTGTAGGACACTAAAAGAGCATCCTTACTCTGTGTGGGACACTAAAGCAGGTATCCTTACTTTGTGTAGGACACTAAAAGAACATCCTTACTATGTGGGGGACACTGAGCTCCATTCTTAATGTGGGGGACACTAGGGGGACATTTTTACTGTAAGGGGGGAACTAGAGGACAACCCCTCCTTGGGGGATAGCAATAAGGGCATCCTTACTTTGCAATGGACACTAAGAGCACATCCCTACTGCATGGGGACACTAAGAGGGCATCCTCTCTATGTGGGGGACACTAAGGGGTCCTTCCTATGGGGGCACTATGGGAGGATTATTTTTCTGAGTGGGCACTAAAGAGGCATCCACTATGTGGGGACACTATTACTGTGTGCCATACAAAGAGATAACTATTAAAGTGTGTGCGGAACAAAAGTGGCATTATTACTATGTAGGGGGTCTACAGTGGGGGGCAACTGTGTGTTACACAAAGGAGGGCACTATTCTCTTAATGTAAAAAAAATACCCTGACGTTGCGTTGTCCCTCTTTGCTTTCTTTCTTCAAACTTCAAATCAGACTGATTTTCTGACCAATGATTGGTCGGATGGCCAGTTAAATACACAAATCTTTTGTTATACACACCAACTATTGGTCTGATTGGACAGATATTGGTCAGATATTCTGTTGGTGTAATACAGCCCTTGGGACTAGCTATTTTCATTGACACCCTTACCAGAAACTATTCTCCTCCCATGTGTGAACTATACATATGATATCATGCGAAGGCGAAATTTACAACAATTTGCTTCTTGAAATATTTGCGAGCAGGAGGCTTTCCCTTCGACAGAATTACCTTCATAAACTCTCATTACAATGGGAGATCTCAATCACTCGGTGACAAAATGTTGTTTGGTTTGGACAGATGGGAGGCTTTTTGCATATCGCCGCACGCTTTGTTTATCTGCCTTTTACCGATTTGTATTTTCAGGGTTTTTTCTTTGCAGTGAATAATAAAAGCGCGGCAGGAGATGTTAGCATCCTTGTGCCGTGCCGCACAATCCATTGTTTGCATTCTTGTCTAACATGGGAGACAAAAATAAAAATAAAAAACCTAAAAAGCACAAACTCTGCCAGTAAAAAAATAAGCCGGCATTTTATATTAAAAGGGTCTTTAATCCGACCGGCATTAAAATGTCCCTTTTGTTTGGCACCGCCGTAAGACCCAGCAATCTCTATCAGCTGCTGAAAATGGAAGCCAGATCTTATTATCTATCGGGAAGAGAGAGCAGTGTCACTGAATGTCTATGCGCGCAGCTATTGAAAGGTGATGAGAGACAGGGGGAGAAAAAAAATCGCTGTTGCTTAGCAACTTCAGTTCCAGATATTCCTATGGTGGTGTTAACATAGGAGATATCAAACAGTTCTCCCTGTTAGAAAAGTGCCGGATAATTTTTTATGAAGAGCGATCAAAATCCTGGTGGCGTTTTTTTGCTATTCTGCCCTCTAGAAAATACTGCGGAATGATGAAGGCAACGACACAAATTGTGTAGAATCCTTTATTGCAATGTTGACTTTTGCAACATTGTAACAGGAGGATAAGACTTCTTACCTTTTCCGTATACCAGATCCCAATAAGTAGAGATGAGTCAATTAAAGGGGTTTTCCGGGTCTTCCTTATTGACCTTTCCTCAGGATAGGTCATCAATATCAGATAGGCGGGGGTACAATGCCTGGCACCTCCGCCAATCAGCTGTGTGAAGAGGCTGCGGTGCTCCAGTGAGAGCTGCGCCCTCCTCGCAGCTAACCAAGCTCACAGCTGTCTATTGGATTGCGGCTGTGCTTAATATAGCAGCTCAGCCCAATTCACTTGACCAAGTGACTGATGAAAGTGAAGTAACTGGCCTAGAAAGAGGCGGCAGCTTTCACTAGAGCACAGCTTCCTATTTAAAAAGTTGATCGGCAGGGGTTCCGGGAGTCAGACCCCAGTTGATTTAATATTGATGACCTATCCTGAGAATAGGCTAACAGTATCGAAATCTCGTAAAACCCATTTCAGATGTCCAGTTTATTGATCCAATCCCCTGATGCTTCCCATCGGGACATAAATATGTTTGGTTTTTAATTTTTGCTCAATTCTGAGCCTTTTCTAAATAAATTTATTAGCTTGAGAACCTCTTTAAAAGGGTGTTCTTATTAGCACAACCCAACGAAAAGCAGATCCTATGGGGGCACAGCTGTTACCACAGGTGGGAGCTACCAGAACCAGCACATTACACATGTCTAACAGAGTCATAGGGTGACCATGTCATGTAAGGTATGAGTCCTCCAAACACAGACACATTCCACCGCCGGTTTTACTATTGGGGTAAAGGTGCGCCAGCTGATCCTAAACTTCTCTTGGTCCTGGGGAGGCAATTAATATTCTTATTGTTTTAATAATTTGAAATCTTAAATTCATTATCAAATTGGAGGAGACTGTGGCAGAAGAGTTTCAGGATGAAGAGGTGTGGGGCTACACACGACCTGTCATACTAAGCTATCAGAGAGTGGCACCAATTAGTGTATACATTACACATCATACGGCTGCTAATTAGGATGTTCAATGTTGGACTGGTCGGCACTGCTGCAATAGTAGTGGCGGTGCACGTGTCTATGGGTCGGCGTCCCCAGGAACAATATAGAAATGAAGACCGGCACTCGCTTCTTTGGTTTTCAATATTGCTGCTCTATTGGTCACATAATATTCAAGTGACACGTTTCGGCACTAATTCGTGCCTTCATCAGAGTCATCTGATGAAGGCACGAATTAGTGCCGAAACGCGTCACTTAAATATTATGTGACCAATAAAGCAGCAATTTTGAAAACCAAAGAAGCGAGTGCCGGTCTTCATTCCTATATGCTGCTAATTAGGACATGTAACGCAGCCGCCCAATGCTCTTTCTCTATATTAAAACAGGATAACAGATCATACAAGTCCTTTGCACCACCTAGGTCTATGATCTGTGACTCCAGCGTAGCTCCATCGTCTGTTGGTGTCTGATGTGGTCATAAATCTGCCTTCAATCCCATCTCTGTACTTTACCCTGTAGATCTACCTGTTTAGATTAGCTGCTGCGTAGAAGCACAAGCCCACTACAAATTGTAGATTCACTTTTATAAAAAGGCATACGTATATATTACACATTTTTTATTGTTTTTTCTGCATTTTTATTTATTGTAACCCACCCCTGAGGAGGTGAAGAAGGGATAGGAAAAGCTAAGGAGAAAAGCAAGAACCCTAGTGCCACAAAACAGCAGTGCTCACCAGTCAGCCTCTGTGTTCAGATGACTATTAGTTAGTGATGACCGTCAAATCGACCGTCCAAATTAATTTTAGTCTGAATAAATTCTTCCTGATTTGACAGTGCTCTGATTGCCTGGAAGTAACTGTCTCTTTCTCTCTACTCTCTCTCTCCCCTCCTCTCCTCTCCACTTCTCTCCTCTTCTTGCCCCTTTTCTCCTCTCCTCTCCACTTCTCTCCTTTCTTTTCCTCTCCTCTTCTCTTTTCTTCCCTCCTCTCCTCGCCCCTTCTCTCCACTCCACTTCTCTCCTTTCCTCTCCACTTCTCTCCTTTCCTCTCCTCTTCCCTCCTCTCCTCGCCCCTTCTCTCCTCTCCACTTCTCTCCTTTCCTCTCCACTTCTCTCCTTTCCTCTCCACTTCTCTCCTTTCCTCTCCTCTTCTCTCCTTTCCACTTCCCTGCTTTCCTTTTTTTCCTCTCCACTTCTCTCCTCTTCTCTTCTGTCATCTTGTCTTCTCTCCTCTCTTCCTCTCTTCTCTACTCTCCTCTTCTCACCTTTACTTTCCTCTCCACTTTTCTTCTCTTTTCTCCTCTGTCCTTTATCGTTTGATTCTCCTAAAACAAACCACCCAAAATTCTGGTTCTTAAAGAATTAGAACTTTTAGAAAAATTAATTTCTGAATTTTGAAACCGATTGGCTCATCTCTACCATTAGCAGTGATATGCATAGTAAGGAATACAATTCCAGAAACTCAGAAAGACAATGTATGTCTCCCTCGCCTCCACCTTGTATTGAGCCCTGTGTTCAATAGCTTTAGATCCAGGAAGCAGCTAATTTCTATGGTTATTAATGTGTAATAGTAGTGCAATAAATGGCGTGATCTGTTATTACAATGAGCATATGTATTCACGCCCCAACATAATGTGGTAGAAATACAATGGATTCTTAATGCTAGTCTTTTCTCATGTGTTATAACACTATAAACTCTATATAGCAGTACAATGTAACCCTGGTAGCTATTCTTATATTGCTTATTCTTGCCTTTGATCCTGTTAATAGAGAACGTCTGTCATTCCTCCAGGAAGAAAATTCATATCTGTAAAGGATCATTTGACTCCCACACGATTTTCACTTCATATGAATTTCTTTATACATATTAAACCCGGAATGTCAGGGAATGCAGCTGCTATACCTAATTGTGGACCCGAGGTACAGAAAACATGATTACTTCTCTCCAGAACTAGACCTCTTGCGTCTATTCCATTGTCAATTTCGTCAGTTTCCTTCCTTTGACTTATTGGGATTGTGTGTATCTGGACAGCTTCTTGACTGCTTTTCCTGAGAATTTAGTCATCTTCAGCCTGTTTTTCTCCATAACAACTGGAATAAATGGAAACCTTAACTCCTGGAGTGTATTTGGACTGTCATATGGACATATCGAATTCAGCCCCTTGTCATCTTATCCAGTAAATGTGCAAAGGGTTAATCATGAGAGGCTATACATATCACTGACTAATACAGAGAGGAACATTTTGCTTTAGGGTCTAGAAGCACCGTGTAATAATTCCGACTTCCATGTTGCATTTGGATTGTTATATGGTTATTCCCACATGTTCTTATGTACTAATTCATGCAGGGAAAAAAAACTTCTGCTCTAACAGATGAAATACTGTGCATACTGCATACATTAGTATAGAAGGAACACTGAGGGAACATCAAAAACTCCTTAAAGGAGTTGTCCGCTTTTTTATATTGATTACCTACCCGTCAATATCAGATCGGTGGGGGGCCGACTCCCTGCACCTCCACTGATCAGCTGTTTGAAGAGAAGGCGGTGCTCATATGAGCGCTGCTTTCTCTTCTCCATTTACCTGCTCGCCATCGCAACCACAGCAGTGAGCAGTGAATAGGAAAGAGCTGTTTCATAGAAGTTAATGGAGATGGAGCCGTTGTAATTATATCTGCCTGCCGCTGCAGTTGCAATGGCGAGCAGGTAAACAGAGAAGAGAAGGCAGCTGATATAAAGGAAGCAGACAACCCCTTTATCAATGTCAGATAGGTGCAGGTCTTACCTCTGGAACCCACTCCTATCTCCAGAATGGTGTCCCCGTAGTGAAGGGAGAGCACACTGCACATGAACGACCAACCTTGGTTCACCACTATGGCTTTTTCCAGCAGTCCCATAGAGGTGAATGGAGAGATGGCCTCAGTTGTGCGGCTTGCTCTCTATTTACCGTTATGGGAGTTCTGAAAATAAGTCCCTTAATAGTGTATGGCGAGCATGCCGCACATGTGCAATGCCCATTCTGGAAATAGGAGTGGGGCCATTCTGTCTAACATTGATGGCCTATCCTAGTGATATGCTACCAATGTCCCAGAAGACAACACTGCTTTAAAGACTCAACCAGTCCCTTAGCTAGTTGTGTTATATAGTGTGACAGTCTTAACCCCTCAGCCACCATACCGCCCATAGAATAACCCAGTAGGTAAGGATGTTAATGAATGTCTATGAAATAAAGGAACTTCTAGGAAATGTCAATGAACCTCCATGAAATAAACTAATGATTGTCATCTCCAGTTTCAAAACACCTTTTATACGTTCGGCGAATTCTGAGTCAATAGAGTGTGTGTATGGGGGGGGTCCTGTGTTCAGGATCCCCAACACTGGACCAGAATGAAGAGAGCTTACAAAGAGCATCTCTTTCTCTGGAGAACCCATCCTTTCCTCCATTACACAGACATCCCATTGGTATGAATGGTCACCATATTATGCTTCATTTCCCCTGTGGTGGCGCTGCAGGAAAACTGAACATTTTCTAAATTTCACAACAGATCACAGTTGATCACAGCAAATGGATTCTTTGTGATTGCTCACTGTCGAGGCATCCTTCTAAAAAGTAGGAATTGTCCAAAGTGGAGAATGCATTTAATTCATTTCCACTTGGAAATCTAGATTAGAACTACTCTTGTCTGCCACCCCCACTGCTAACTCCATGTCTTGCAATTATCTGTAGATGAATATCAAGTCAACGTGACATAAATTATCCTATTGAATCCGTACAGACATCTTACTATAGAAATAACTCATCTCTCCATCTTAAGATGGTTTGTTAAGGAACTTCTTTGTTCTCGTCACAATGAGATTTTCTTACTGGACTCCTCCACTTATCATCATTCCTCCATGTCTTATAAATTGATTCTTATTGTCATCACCAATTATTGAGACACCAGAATAGAGTATTCCGAGTTTCCCACAGAGCCACGCCTCAGGGGGCACTTTTTTAAGTCTTACTATGTTGCTCCTTTCATTGATATAAATGGAAACCTTATTTAAAGTTTGCATTGCTAGATCTCAAGTTCCATGTGGGCTATCATGTGGTTGATTTCCACTTCTGAGCTTAAAGGGGTATTCCCATTTAGGTAATTTAAGACATATCAATAGAATATGCCATAAATGCTCAATAGGTGTGGGCCTCACTCCTAGGACCTGCTCCTTTCTCAGAGACTGGGCTCTGCAGTGAACGGAGAGCTCACGATGCAAGGCATCCTCTCCATTCACAGACTTCTGACAGGGGTGCATAACTAATGAGTCAAGGTGAAAAAATTGCCTCAGGCAGCACCAGGTAGGGACAAGAGGGGAGCAGCGGAAGGACCATGGGCAATGAGCGCTTCCATTGTGGAAACGCTCATCTCTACCTATTTAACTGCATTGCTGTACTCAGGACAGCAATACAGTTAAATGCTGCGACAGGAGTGATGTTTCCCTGACCCACCGTTTCCTCTAGTATGCTTTAGTCCTAGTTCTTGTAGCCTATCATCATAATGTCATCATTATCGCGCTGCCTGAGCCGGGCTGCATAAAGCTCAGAGCACACACTAGAAGAGGTCTGCGGCTTGCACTGCATCACGGACAGTAGAATGGAGGTAACTATTATTTTTATTTGGCAGCATGCTGGGTAGGGGTCATTATTTTGTAACTGGAGTAAGCATTATGGGGACATTGTGGCTGTAAGAAGCATTTGTGCACTCCCATACATTATAAGGGGGCCACTATGGGGACATTCCCCCCCATATAAGGGAGCATTTTTTGAACTGACACATAAGGGGACATTTTTTGTAAGGTAGAATTTTTGTACTGGCCGACATTATAAGTGAGCATTTTTGTACTGGCCACTACAGATACATTTGTTCTAAATGGGGCATTAAAAGGTTTTGTTTTGGTACTGGCACACGTCATAAGGGAACATTTTTTGTATTGGCACACATAAGAGGGTATTTTTACACTGCCACACATTATAAGGGAGCATTTTGTACTGGCAAGCATTATAAGTGGGTATTTTTTGTACAGGCACACATTGCAAGGGGGAATTATTACTACTGGGTAAAAAATTAGAGAATTATTACTATTGGGTGCACTATTACCACATAGTGCACTCTGGCAGAGAATTATTACTATTAGTGGGACTTTTGGCGAGGATTGTTACATTGGGAGGCACCCTGGCACAGTATCAGGTTGGCACAGTTATTTTTGAATGACACTATGTTTACGAGACTATAAGATTCAGGGACACTATTTGCTGGGCACAGTTATTTTTTAAGGCACCGTGTGCCAATACTTATTGAAGGGGAACTATCTGTATGGTAATAGTGTTTTCGGGGAGATTATTTGTTTCTGCAGTATAGTATTGGGGGGCACAGTATTAGAGGTGGTAGGATGGGGTGTTAAGAAGGTGGGGAGGATGATGGAAAAATAGTTGTCAAACTCTGCAGAGACAAGAGATGGCTGAAAGAAATCATCATGGCGGTCTGGTCTGAATGGAGAAGATAAAGAAAGAGAATTTCTACATCAGAGCAGACATCACTGGATGTAAGAAGTATCTGTCACTGTATTCTCCTGTATTTTTTGTAGCTCTGTATGTAATGTTTTCCAAGTATATTTGGTGGGTCTGGTCTGAGGTCTGTTCTGTGGTTCTTTTTTTTTTTTATAGGGGGTCTGTATGTAAGGGCTGTGGTCTGAGGTCTGTATTTATTTAGTAGGTTTGATATGGGGTTTTACTGAAGGGTGTGTTCGTTTTTCAGTAGGTCTGCACGTGTTAGGGTGTCTGGTCTAGGGTCTGTTTTTATTTAGGATCTCTCCTCTGAGGTCTATATTTATTTAGTGTGTCTGGTCTGGGGTCTGTTCTATGGTTCTTTTTTTTCAGGGGGTCTATATTTAGGGGCTTTAGTCTGAGGATTGTATTTATTTTGTGGGATTAGTCTAGGCTTTTAAGGGTGTGTTGTGTTTTTTTAGTTGGTCTACATGTATTAGGGTGTCTGGTTGGGGTCTGTTTTTATTTAGGATCTTTGTTCTGAGGCCTACAGTATTATTGTTTAGTGGGTCTGGTCTGGGGCCTGTTCTGTGGTTCTTTTTTCAGGGGGTCTGTATTTAGGGGCTCTGGTCTGAGGTCTGTATTTATTTAGTGGGTTTGGTCTGATGTTTTACTTAAGGGTGTGTTCTTTTTTTTTTTAGTTGGTCTCTATGTATTAGGGGATCTGGTCTGGGGTCTGTAATTATTTAGTGGCTCTAGTCTGGGGTATTTACTTTTGGGGGTCTGTTCTGTGGTTCTTTTTTAAGGCGTCTGTATTTATTTAGGAGATCTAGTCTCAGGGTATGTATTTAGAGGTTTGGTATAGGGTCCGTTTTTATTGGTATGTTCTGGGATATGTATTTGTTTAAAAGATCTTGTCTTGGGTCTGTGTTCATTTGGGGATATTATAAAGGGGGTCACATGCACTCCTTGCATTCAAATACCTTAGCTTTGGGGGTATAGCCAAGTTCGCTAAAACTGCTTTCCATCACCTCAAAGATGGCAACAACTTAATTGTACAACTGTGGATCATAAACTGCTGCTCTGAGAAGTGAAAGGTTGTGCAGTCTGTACTACAAATTACATGATACAAAAGCACATGGATGCAGCCTGTATGAAATAGGAACAGTTTAAGGAACCCTAGAGGATCACCTGCGATTCTGCAACATACACATCTCTCAACCTGTTATCTTCTTTGCTTTTTTATTTTTACATTTTTCCTTTAATTTATTTCTTTTTTTGGTTATCAGTGTTCCACATCCTGGCACCTTGGAACAAAAACTGTAAAAAAGTGTATATAATTTGTAGCTATGTACCATATTAAAACTATTTGTGAGAATCATCCCTGCAATCCTGAAATCACTTTTTCAAATGATACACCCGGAGTAAGTTGTTCTTCTATTGTTCGGCATACCTATCATCATGCTCAATTAGTTTGGAGGAAAATTGCTCGTAAGTAAAAGGAAATTATATGGTGCAACACTGTAAAGAAAAAAAAAGGAAGAAAAATGTCTTAACATTAGTATATATTCTTTCTTCTTCAATTCAATGTCAGAAGGGAAAATACTGTTTACATGAAATACAATGATATGAGATATATTGCTGGATGTTTGAATAGATAGATAGATAGATAGATAGATAGATAGATAGATAGATGATAGATAGATAGATAGATAGATAGATAGATAGAAAAAAGAAAAAAATGCTCTAGATCGCACAGCAAGTTCCACAATGCAAAAATGGAGTGCCAGTGGCTGAGAGGACAATCCCCTATGTCCACAAAAATATAACACAAAAAATTCCACAGCACTTCCTTATCAGTGAAAAAAGGTTCTTACTTTATTTCGGGTAAGCTGACATTTCGGTGCACTAATGGCACCTTTTCAAGCAGTGAAACTGCTTGAAAAAGGTGCCATTGGGTGCACCGAAACGCCGCTTTTTACCCGGAAAATTAAGTAAGAACCTTTTTTCACTGATAAGGAAGTGCTGTGGAATTTTTTGTGTTAGATAGATAGATAGCTAGATAGATAACTATGATTTTTGCCTGATCCCTCAGTGCTTTGCACCAGTGTCTCTGTCCCCCATCGTCCAGCTGTCAACGACACCAGGACTATTCCAAGAGGTTGCAGCCTGGAAGCTCATCTGCAGTGAAGGCCAGATCCCTTTAAAAGCTGAAAACCAGGGGACTACCAGGCTAACGTCCTTAGGACTACCTCAAAGTGAAACCCATTGGTTGATGCATCAGTTACACACCCACTGACCTTGATAGGTAGATAGACAGAAAGATAGACACAGATAGATAATAGATAGATTGATTGATTGATAGATAGATAGATAGATAGATAGATAGATAATAGATATAGAGATAGACAAATATATTGTAATTAACTTATCTGTCCAGGCTCCAGCGGCTCAAGCCTCTGCTTGGTCGCCTCGGGAGAGACGTGCTGCTGAGCCACACCCCCTTAGTAACAGGATGAAATGCTCTGTTTCTCCCCTCAGCGGGCATGTGCTGGAGATGAATAGCAGTGGGCTGATTAGCTAATTTGCCCTATTACTGTGTACTAATGTTTCTGACTAATGGAGAGCTGAGTCAATGGACCTATCAGATTCTGATCCAGGGACCTGGTTCTCTATTCAAATACCTTCCTGGAATACCCTATTCCCATTGATACTCTTGTTTGGCTCACTAGCTAGGTTCCTTGTTCCCTGTTACTATGCTTCCAACCTTTGCTTGTCTTCTGACCACTCTCTGTCTCTTGTTTGGTACTGCTTAGTCCGTCTGGTTTTGACCCATTTCAGTATGAAACTGCTTTGGTGTTTGTCCATCTCTGCACTATTTAGAGTAGGGACCGTCGTCCAGTTGCGGTTCTGCCAAGTAAGGCTTATACTGCAGGTAGTACCATTTGTTATATTATTTGTCCAACAATGGGTTATACCTTATAGATCTTTCTTGTATCACCTTTAATGTATGTGTGACACCTGCATAAATACATATCTTAAGAAATGATCTCCATAAATGACCATTAATTATAAAAATAGGGCTTTTTTGCCCCTTCCTCTCTTTCAAACCTTTATCCACTTATTTATTTATCTATTCCTACTACTATTTATTTCCATAAATATATGCAGGTGACTCACACATATACATATATGTATATAAACTTGAACCCATGCGTTTGTGGCAGACCTGGGTTCTTTTATATGTGACTCAAGTCAACGCCTCTATCTAGAATATATAACTCTATAACTATATATATATATATATATATATATATAAACCAAAAAGAAGCAGCAGCACAGTTGAAGGTGTGAACAGGGTGCAAGATCCTCTTGGGAACAAGGCAAATATTCCGGATATATATAGTCCAAAGATGAGGCAGCACTCCAGCATATGAAAAATAAGTGACCCTCTTTATTCCCCAGGCAACGTTTCGTTCTTCTCAAATTTTTATGATATATGTAGCCTTATATGTGGATCAGCCCCAGACTGTTTGTGCTGTTCAACTAACAACCTGGGTACCGTCATTTTACATAGATAACAGAACCTGCAGGACCTTTCTCCATCTAGCCAAGCCCGAACTCTGCAAGAACTCCCTGACTATCAGCACATCATCAGCTGACATCAGTGGGTGTGTCCTGCACCCGCCGTCAGCGAGGGATCCCCGAGCACATCCAGCATCTCTTGTGTGGATGCGAAGCGGGAGAGATCATGTCTCGGGCCGGCACATCAATCAGTTAGAGCCTGCCCATAACTACATCCCCTCCCCCTGCAATAGCGCGCCCAAACTTGGCTTAAATACAAATGTTTTTATAATGTGCTACATGTAAATATTGCTCTGATGAAGGGGGCCACATGTCCTTGAAATGCGTATACCTCAATAAATCTGTGTGACAGTACATGCTCTGCCTGTGACATTGTTCCTGACAGTGCCGAGCAAGTGGTTCCAGCATTTCCAGTTTTTTCCTCTTCTCACCTCTACTGCAAGTAGGTATGGAAAGCGGGCTGGGTTCTAGGTTCAGGCTTACTGCCTTTGTCTGTCCCTACCTACAGGCATTACAGATATTTGCTGAATGGGGAGAATAATAGGTTGACTAGTCTCAACCCACAAGTGTTTAGTTGGAGATGGCACTTTTTTAGACTAAATAAAATTCCATATGTATGAAAAATAATGAATAAATGTGTTACAATTTTATTTTTATTGGCGCACTGTACATCTAGCAAGTGAGAGTTGGTTAATGAAGAGGTTTGTAGGTCATTGACTCTCTAACTTAGGCTACTTTCACACTCGCGATTGGTGCGGCTCCGTCATGGATCTGAACAAAGCATCTATTCAGATAATACAACCGCATGCATCTGTTCAGAACGGATCCGTTTGTATTATCTTTAACATAGCCAAAACAGATCCACCTTGAACACCATTGAAAGTCAATGGGGGACGGATCAGTTTTCTATTGTGCCATATTGTGTCAGTTAAAACGGATCCGTCCCCATTGACTTACATCAGTTTCGTCAGACGGACACCAAGACGCTGCAGGCAGCCTATAGAGCGGAATGGAGGCAGAACTGAGTCAAACTGATGCATTCTGAGCGGATCCTTCTCCATTCAGAATGCATTAAGGGCAAAACTGATCCGTTTTGGACCGCTTGTGAGATGCCTGAACGGATCTCACAAATGGAAACCAAAACGCCAGTGTGAAAGTAGCCTTAGTATTTTCCTGGGTATGGAGCCTAAATAAAGACTAACTAGCTATTTTTTCTACATTTTTTAGACTGTAGTTGGTTTGATCTGTATGAAGAGAAACTACTAGGTTACAGTCTTATTTCTAGAGTACTTCTTGCAAATAACAAGAGGAAGATTAGAACTTTAGTTGGAGGTGGCTCCTAGATAGATCAAGATGGGTGCGTTTTTTGTTTTAAGATTTCTCCTTAACAAAGATAAATCCCTCTGTAGAAACTAGCAGGTTACTATATCTTACTAAGGTTCCCCTAAAAGGAATACTTGATGAACTGAGAGCTTGACCCACAACCTTGTAACATTTTTAGCTGAGGTTGGACCTAAAATATTAGATCATTAGACTCCACCTGTATGCTGAGTAACTAATTGCTGGGTTATACTTCCTAGGGTACAATACCTCTAGGAAGAAACTTGGTGACTTTAAGGGTTGAAAGGTTGACTGTCTACTCATCGTTGGAGATTGAAACTCAGTAGAGCAAAATGGCTAAAGACACTTTGTTTTTATTTTGTTGGTCTAAGGGTGACTCTGTCTATATGAGGAATTGCCTTGTTGCTAATTTATGTACTTAATACCTCTAATAAGGTCAACAGAGAGGTTGACTCTCAGCTCATCCCTTAGCTATTGGTTGGGAGTAGACCTTTAATAGAGTAGAATGGCAATGTTTTTAGACTAAAGATGACTCAATCTGTATGAAGAATTCCTACCTACTAGGTTACGGTTTTGGCACATTTTTTGCTCATCTTTTTAGACAGGCTACTTTCACACTAGCGTTTTTGCTGGATGCGACAGGATCTTTTGTTACTGATAATACAGCCATCTGCATACGTTATGAATAGATCCGGTTGTATTATCTTTAACATACCCAAGACAGATTCGTCATGATCATGAACTCCATTGAAAGTCAATGGGTGACAGATCTGTTTTCTATTGTGGCAGATTGTGGCAGAGAAAACGGATTCGTCCCCATTGACTTGCATTGGGGGTCACGGCGGATCCGTTTTGCTCCGCATCCCAGAACGGAAAGCAAACTACAACATGTTGCGGTTTGCTGTCCGTTCTGGGAACGCAACTAAATGGAAGTGAATGCATTTTGGAGCATTCTGTTCCGTACAGTTCAGTTTTGTCCACATTGACTGAATGGGGACAAAACTGAAGCATTTTTTTTCCGGTATTGAGCCCCTATGACAGATCTAAATACCGGAAAACTAAAACGCTAGTGTGAAAGTAGCCTTAATGTGTGCCTCCAGTTCTAAACAAGTTTTCAGTAATGAATAGTACAGGTGAATATAAAAAAAAACTTTATAAGGCTACTTTCACACTAGCGTTTGGCTTTCAGTTTGTGAGATCCGTTCACAAGCGGTCCAAAGCGGATCAGTTTTGCCCCAATGCATTCTGAATGGAAAAGGATCCGCTCCAAATGCATCAGTTTGCCTCCGTTCTGTCTCCATTCCGCTCAGGAGGCGGACACCAAAACGCTGTCTGACGCAGCAGAGCCAAACGTTTTTCTCTGACACAATCTGGAACAATAGAAAACTGATCCGTCCCCAATTGACTTTCAGTGGTGTTCAAGAAGGATCCATCAAGGCTATAGAAGACATAATACAACCGGATCCGTTCATGACGGATGCATGCGGTTGTATTATTGTAACGGAAGCCTTTTTGCAGATCCATGACAGATGCGCAAAAAACGCTAGTGTAAAAGTAGCCTAATATATCTTATTACAGAATTATGCTTCTTCCTGGGCTTCTCAGGGTGTTTTCTTTCTCTTTCCCTTGACTCAGCATTTATATCTAGTAGCTCTAGTCTCCATCTCCAGCCTCACACACAAAAGTAAGGAGGTTGCTGCCAGCTAGTAATGTGATTTATTACCTTACTCTAAGCAGTGGTAGAGCCTTTTCTTACAAGATATAGTAGAGTTAAAACTGCTAAGTGTAGCAGAGCTAAGAAACTGCAGTTTATGTGTCTATTATGTAGCAGTGTCGTCGTCCCCCCGCAAGAAAGAGCAAAGCAGCCTGATAAAAGCAGATAGAAGCATTTTCTTTAATAAGACATATCATAAAGTTTCAGATATGCACCTGTACTATTCATTTATGAAAAGTTGTGTTACAGCTGGAGATACGCTTTGACGAGACTACATCTGCATGCAATTAAAACAATTATTAAGTTATGAATTTATTTAGAAATGAACACTATAAATCTTTGAACGAGGAGGACTTTGCTTCACTAAGTCTATGTCCACAGACTGAACATTTATTAGCTTTGTCGTTTGCCCTCTTTGCCTTCGTATCCGTCTGAGTGATACTTTCCACCTTGGTTTGTCAACTTGAGATGAAACAAAAACAATGGAGAAGACACGAAACTGTTTGGCCAGCAATTTCTCCTTTTGCATTAATAAACAAATTGAGCAAGAACCGTTCAGTGCTGAATGTACTTTACATGAGAAAAAAAGAGGCAATTTGCATTTCTCTAACAAGTTTCTTCAATTTTAATCTATAAATCCAGTTTCTGAAATCTGTAAGCGAGGACTTCCCTTTCTTCAGATAAGAAATTCAATTATGTTTCCCCCTGAAAAGAAAAGATTTTGAGTGTAGAGTCAGCGTGCAGTTTTCAGGTCTGGTAAATATTGTTGGAAAGAAGACCGAGCTCGGGGGTTTTGAAAAGTTGGTGTTTTTATTTTAAATTATGCCTTCTTTGTCTCATATATCACGATTGCGGCATATGCTACATGACATCCAGCTGCTCAGAATGAATATACTGCGATTAGAGATGTCAAAATGACACACATGCTGTACTGATCCTGAGTTACATCTTGTATTTTACTCCAGAGCTGCACTCACTATTCTGCTCGTGCATTCACTATGTACATACATTACATTACTTATCCTGTACTTATCCTGAGTTACATCTTGTATTATATCCCAGAGCTGCACTCACTATTCTGCTGGTGGAGTCACTGTGTACATACATTACATTACTTATCCTGTACTGATCCTGAGTTACATCCTGTATTATACTCCAGAGCTGCACTCACTATTCTGCTGGTGCAGTCACTGTGTACATACATTACTTATCCTGTACTGATCCTGAGTTACATCCTGTATTATACTCCAGAGCTGCACTCACTATTCTGATGGTGGAGTCACTGTGTACATACATTACTTATCCTGTACTGATCCTGAGTTACATCCCGTATTATACTCTACAGCTATATTCATGATTCTGCTGGTTTGATCATACATTACTGTATGTTATTTATTACATGTCCTGTGCTGAACCACTAAAAAATATTTTCCTATACTGTAAAAGTGTCAGTCATTCCTATTCCTCTATGAACACATACTGTACATATGCACAACAATTTTCATAATGAATTTCTAGGAGACCTAAGAGCGCAATAGACAAGTTTTCAGCCTAATTGGAGAACTTAATTCAGTTAAAATTGATTTGGCCAAATCCAGCCTAAATCGAATTTTGACCAACTCGCTCATCTCTTCATGGCACCATGCAATTCAGTTGTCCAAAACCATCTTCTTGTAACATAATGCCTGGACCAGGGGTAGACGACCTTAGAGAGGTGGAGATCAACTTTTGAAATTTGGAAGGGTCTTGCAATTTACAGGAGCAAAAGGGGAATGTTTTGTATTTTATTGCTTTGCTAAAGTCTTAATGGACACTGTCCCTGGATGGATATTCCTGTTTAAATTCATTTTGGTGTTCATGGATATATAGGTGAATCCAAAGTTATACATCAATTACATCCAATGGCACAAGTGATTTCTTCTTTGGAGTCCATCTCTTTCCTCATCCTCTCCATTTGGCCCAGACCACCATAATTGCTTCTTCCAGTCACAACTCGTCTCTGCAGAGTTTGCAGTCCATACATTTGAGGTTCTTTACTTTTTGATAACCTTCCCACCTTCTCAACACAGAGTTCACATCTTAGCACCTAACCATGTCATTCGGCTGCTACCCCTAATATTGTGTTCTTCAGTCCTGTAACCCCAAATGCAGTGCTGCAGAGATAAAGGTAACATAGCTATAGTTAGTCCAAAAATATTTCCATATAGATAGTGCACAAAAATAATAGTGCCAAACACATAGTGCCCCAGAAATAATTACTGCCACAAATAATGCCCCATGAACAGAAAGTGCCTTGACAGTATTAGTGCTTCCAATAATGACTCTACCAAGCAGTAAGTGTTTCTCAGTAATAGTGCCACATAGTGCCAACTTAAAATAATTGTGCTCAACAGACATTGCACACAAAATAACTGTAATGGAGTTCCCCAATAGCACCTAGAAGCATGTCCCCACAGAAAGTGCTCACAAAGTGTCCCTAAAAGTAATTACACCAACCAGAGTGCCCCCAACAGTAATAATGCCAACAGTGTCCTCTCCACTCAATGTACCACGCATAATGTTCCCATGCTGTCGCCAAACACTAAAAGTGCCCACGTAGTTCCCTCTAAAAGAACTCTACCAAAGCAAAAGTCCCACATGGTGCCCCTAAAATCAATAGTGACCGCACATGTTTCCCATAGTACTTCCTAAAGTAATAGTGTCCCCAAGCGAGTAACTTACCCTGCGTACATTTGAAGATCACAGACAGAGGTACAGGTTACGGTCCTTGGCCTTTAGTGTCAGCCATCTGCATTATGGAGCAGGCAGACATGTGGACATAATTATGCTATGCTTGCCAACTGTCCTGGTTTGTCCGGAAGATTTTGGAAAAAGGGGAGGCCACCCTGACTTCTGGAAGAGCTGTTGTCAAATCTTCCAAGTGCTACATAGGATGTGCTGCCTCCTAGAAAGAAACCCTCTATGAACGTCAATGGTGACAGTGGTGTGGCTTATGACAAAGGAGAGTTGCCCAAGAAGGGGCAAGTCAGTGCCCAAAAAACTACCTCCCAGATGTCCACAGTAAAAATGTTGGCAAGTATGCATTCTTTCTGCCAATGCTTACTCTTAACACTAGCCCTTTTGTAGATGGAAGGTCTGGAGGTATCTGTGGTCTATGAGGTCTACAATGGTGGGACACAGAGCCAATGGCTCCCAAGTTACTTGGTAGTCATAAACTCCATCTACATCCATGTAAAGTAAAGTGGCACTTGGCCTGTGATGTGGAAGTTGTCAGTCATCATCCTGTCCATGTCGTTGATGGATTGCATCCGTTGGTCTAGTCTATGGACCCTGATGTATGACACGTTAATTCTTTAACTCATTTTTGATAAAAGGTGATGAATTTTCCATGGTTAGTATTTGATAAAAGGAGTGAAGTCTACAATCCACTTGGATTATTTTCATCTACTTATTTCTTATCTACCGCCATCCAAGCCGCTTTTCCCAGGCTTAAGAAACATAAAATGAGCACTTTTTTCTACTGAAAACTGATAAACCCAAACAGTTAAGATGGAACAAAGTTCACTGTAAGAGGTCTAAGGTGATCTCAAAACCTATTTCAGAGAAAAAGATTCTCCAGCCGGGGACCAGATTGAGGTCCAGTCACACGTACAGCCTGGATGGATGTCTTATTTGTATAAAATATAAAGGTAATTGCTTTTGAACCGAGCATGAACGGCTTCTTAATATTTCTGAAAAATCAATTTTATGGCAGATAGGAAAAGAATCTATTTATTCATTTAGTCTGATTTGGATTTGTCGCTCAGAAGATTAAAAAAAAATCATATCCCCAGCTTCAAAAAGAGAGAACGCTACCAAAATGTTTGCAGGTGGAATTGAAAAAAAAATATAATAATCATTTGTGCCATCGCTAATGTTTAACTCAGATCTACAGCTCTTGATATTGCTGAATTTCTGGTGGAAATCGAAGTGGAAAATTGCAAACTTCACAGGACATTCCTCTTGCAATCTCGATGTAATAACATTTCGTGACTGAACTTGTGCTTTCAAAGTTATAATTCCCACAACCGACTGAAAGATTTCAATAAGAAGCGGAGCTGCTCTTTGGTTTTAACTTAAAACTAGATTAATATATTTTAAAGTGAACGGCATGAAGGGCAAATGGTGCACTTGCATCAGGTCTCTGGCGGCAGCACCATTTTCAGCCGTATCGCCATCCTAAGGACTTAGATCAAGTTAATTAGTAAGGCAAAGTTGGGAAACATCAGCTCTCTGCTCCAACAAATACTCCTTCCCTTCATACCCTTGACCTTGAGTCCTGAGAGGCACCAGAAAGTCGATGCAGGCTTTCTCATTGCTGTGATGTTATTGTGCCTACCTGACCCGTGCCACTGACAGGAGTAGGCCACAGGTTAGAATAGACCCGTAGCTTAAGCAGCTAATGTGCATATTCATTTTATTTTTTTAGATGGTCATTTTTACTGTGTAGGCACACAGTTATAATGGAACACTGTAACTGAGTGGATTTTCACTTTTTTATCTCCATCTAACCCAGACCACCATGAAGACTTCTTCCAGCCACAACCCTTCTCTGCAAAGTTTGTTAGTTTTCCAGTGTGTTATCACCTTTTTTCCCCTGCAGAAAAACTTCCTATACTGGTGACCCTTTACAAGTACCATTCTACTGCTTCACTCAGCACTTTGTTCCAATTGCTCTGCTACTGTCACAAAGTGGTTCACTGTGAAAGTTGTGGCTATGTAGGCTGGCTGCATGCTTTCTTGTGTACTGGCTGCAGGCTTTTTCCTGTGTATGCTGGTTGCTTGAGGCTGCATGCTGCCTGCGATGTTTTGTTTGTGAACTGTGGCCTGTGTTTGTCTCCCCATGTCCATATCTCTGTGGCTCCTGTCACCGGTGCCGTGTAGGCTGGGTGCATGCACTTTATGTACTGGAGGTGGGTGTTCCCATGCATGCTGGTTCTGCGATGTGTGCTGGCTGTGGCCTTGTGTGTGAACAGGGTCTGAGTATGGATGCATTTGTGTTTGTATCACAGTGCCGTTCTGCCACTCGTTGTGTAGGCTGGCTTCCTGTAACCTCCTGTACTGGCTACAGTTCTCCTGTGTATGCTGGTTGTCATTTGGGGCATGCTGACTGCAGCATTCTGTGACTGGTGCGAACTGACACTTGTGATTGTATGTTCTGTGCTTCTGGTTTCTCCTGGTTCTGGTGGGGTTAACATTCCCTGGTCTGTTCCTTGGTGTGGCTTATCAGGTGCCTTCAATATTGCAGCTATTTCTATCTGTGAGCTGTGGGGCAGGGGGTCAGTTCTCTCTTGTGCCTTGCTGGGTGTAGCCCCTTGCTGCTGACCCAGTTTTTTTTTTTTTTTTTGCCTTCTACCCTTCTGTGTGGTGTCGCCTGGAAAAGTGTTGTTGTTGTTGTTATATACTTGTCCATACTTTGTCTGATCTTCTGTACCTGTTCTGTGACTTTATCTTGTCTGTTCCACGTATAGCCTGGCAGTGCTCCACTGCTTCTGATCCAGTCTGTTCTATGTATAGCCTGGCAGTGCTCCACTGCTTCTGATCCAGTGTATTCTATGTATAGCCTGGCAGTGCTCCACTGCTTCTGATCCTGTCTGTTTCAAATATAGCCTGGCAGCAAAACTGCTTCTGATCCTGTCTGTTCCATGTATAGCCCGGCAGTGCTTCACTGCTTCTGATCCTGTCTGTTTCATGTATAGCCTGGCTGTGCTTTCTGCTTCATTCCTGTCCTGTTCCTGGCTTCTGTGCTGATTCCTGTTTGTCTTATACTGTATCCATGTCCTGAGTTTGTTTGGGTTCCAGTCCTTCTATTGTCTGTTCCACTGGTGCTTGGACCAGTGTGTTTCTCTGCAGGTAGCGGCCAAGTGTACCAGGACCATCCTGGAGGTACAACCAGTGAGCCCTCGGACAAGTTTATCCCCACCACCAGGGACTCTGTGAAGAATGGGACTCACTGGCTCTTCGCCCTCTGGGGTTTGCCGCTAGTCTACCGTTGCACTTGGTTCAGGGGTAATGCTACCACTATTGCCTAACCTGCTTATCCTTTACTGTCATGTTAATTTATTACATGTGTAATGAAGTATTCTGTTGGTTCCTGGTCTGTAATCTGCCTGTGCCCTGTTTGCGAGACGCTCCATAGATCTGCCCGGTCCTCCGGAACATGACAGCTACATTTTCTTCATTCTCAGGGGGGCTTGTCCTTCCTTCTGTAGCTCAAGAGACATGTCCTTTTGCTGCAGCTGGGTAAATAGGGTTTCTGGCATAGGCTCTCTAGATCAGTGATGGCTAACCTCTCTGACACCCCAGCTGTGGTGAAACTACAACACCCAGCATGCTCCATTCATTTCCCATAGGGTTCTGAGAACAACCAAGCAAGTGTACATCTTGGGAGTTGTAGTTTTACCACAGCTGGAGTGCCGGAGGTTAGCCATCAAAGCTCTAGATTCTGTATTCTAGTTTTGTCTATGCCACTCCAGTTCTGGCATAGATGACCCCATACCAATTCTTTTACACCACCAAATTGTGGTACATAATAGAATAGAGTCTAAATATTGCCCCATGCCTTAAACAATGACATAGTCTCAGAGAGCGCCTAGAATAGTTTTTGCTAAAAAAAAATTATATATATAAAAAAATCCAGCAATGTATGAATAATTAAAAAATGATAGAGGAAAAAAGTAATTACAGATCTAGAAACTCCAGTTCTGACATGATTTGGACTTTTCTAGGTGAGTTTGTGAGTCCATCCCTTTGTAGTTAATAAAATAAATGGTTATTTTTAAAGGAGTTCAACACTTTGGAAAAGTCCCTTGACTGTAAACTGATCACAAAGTGTCCCTCTTCTGGGACAACAAATGATCAGTTGTAACCTGTGTGGTAAGCTAAATGTTCACACCCTCTATTTTAACTCATACTTTGCCAATGGAATGTATGAAAACGGGGTTTCAAAACTGGGCAACCCTCATAATTATAGGTGATGAAGCTTTGTGATAACCCAAAACATTGATTATCTGATTATCATCCATTTACACCTTCACTTGCCAGATTGGGTCATATAATCTAGCCATAGACCCACTGTGGACTATTTCAGGTCAAGCTTTGAAGGTCACCTTCATCAAGGAACATTTTTGACTCTTCATTACCATCCAATAGTCTTCAACTAATGTAGCTTAGAGATATGTATAAAATGTGAGCGCCCAATGCAAATGACCATGTATTTTATTCTGAAATGATGACACGATCCTTTGCTTCATGCAAAAAATGTTAAATATTCAATGTTGTACAGATGCAGCCGTTATGATATTGAACAGGGGCTGGTGACCTCCAGTGCATACCGAATGTCATTATAATAAAGAAATCGTGAGACGTGTTATGGAGAAATCATTTACTGCATGATAATTTGTGTATCCTTAGATTTCACTACCTGGAAAAGGTTAAGCTATTAATTTTATAATATGTCCTAATGGCCCGGGATCATTAGATTGCAATTCCGAACAAGTAATGAGTATTAACTGCAAAGGTTTTCCTGAATGATGAGAGTGCTGCCTACCAAGGACTGCGAGCCGGTTCTGGGCTAGTTATGTGTAGTCAAGTCATTTTTCTTGATCAGTGACAGCAGGTGCTATTGTTTTCCGAGGCTGCCGGAGAAAGGCAAGTTGTTCTCTTTTTAATAAGGGCGTGGTTGATTGAATGATTTGTTTCTCTACTGCCATGGGGAAATAGGATCATAGAAATTCTCATCATAAAAAAACAGTGTAGTCCAAACAACTATAAAACAGAGAAGATGTTGACAAGAATTTTTTTTTTTAATATTTGTAAATTTTTGACCTTTTTATGTTTGTATGTGAGATTATTTCCTTTAAAAATGACATGATCTGGTAGGAATTGATAAGTATGTCATCACTGGGTCAAGAACAATATGACAAAGATGCCAGAAATCATCTCCTAGAGTGGGGATCAGCAACCTTCGGCACTCCAGCTGCTGTGAAACTACAACACCCAGTATGCAAACATGCTCGGCTGTTCTCGAAACTCCCATAGAATTGAATGGAGCATTCTGGGAGTTGTAGCTTCATAACAGCTGGAGTGCCGGAGGTTGCTGATCCCTGTCCTAGAGTATCATAGATGCACTTAAGATCATCACATCTTTGGTGCAACATACAGTAATTTAAAAAATTATGGTGATGCATGAATACATAGAGAACACAAGCCTCTTTGGTATTGCTAGGATATTCCAACTACTGCAGATTTCTTAGGACTTTCTAAGTTCTAAGTTGCATAGATGCATAAGAGCATCTATATCAGTGTAATAGGTCCTACTGTGCCTCCAAACATTTCCTTTGATTCCTCTGATTGTAGACATTTTCCTTTTCTTCTCTATCCAGCCCAGGCCACCATAGAAACTTCTCCTAATGACTGCTGATTTTGCTGTAGACCTTTGGGCCCTCACTGCTGCAGCCAACTTCCATAGCAATACAAATAATGCAGACCCCAGAATAAATACAAACATCAGACTAGTCTAAATTATTTAGACCAGCCATATAGCAATACAAATAAATGTAAACACCGGATGAGACCTCAGAATTGTTACAAAGCAGATGGGGATTTACTGTGTCTGCTAAACAGATTTGACTTGGAGCTAATCATGAAAACGTTATCTAAGTGCTCTCCCTGATCTTCACCCTTTAACCCTTGTACAGGTATCTAGACTCTGTTGCAAGAGAACCACCAGGCTGCTACTTCTTAGAGTAGTCTTTGTTCGGTAGTCTCAAAAGACATCAGTACAAAATCTTAGTGGAGACAAGCCGAACTCAGGGTGGGCAGGGTTTGTGCAATTCAAAGGCAGTCCTAGAGTCGGGGCAGACAACTCAGGGTCATTTTGAAGATCAGGCAGTGGTCAGGTCATGCAGCGAAAGGTCAGATCTGGAGACAGGCATAAATTGGTACCCGAGAGAGTGAACAAGACAAGTGGTGCACCTTTGCAGGAAACTTAGCAACTAGAACCTATTGCTCCGGGATTCTCAAACAAGAGATGGTGCCTTAAATACCTTATGGTCCCCAGCCATAGGCTGGGGAAGATGTAGGTGCAAACTAGGCCTTGGAGAGCCAGAGAGACAGCATGTGTGCCCCCTACAGGCAGAGAGAGGAGGAACCAGGCAAGAGGCAAGCCTCAATTTGCATGGAATGAGTGGAGCAACACTACCTACAGTTCCCCTGGGAAGAAGATGAGGAGTGCCAGACCCCTGAGGAACCAGAGCAGAGAGACAGATGAGCATTCTGGCAGCTGGAGAGGGAGATAGCAACGTGGACCAAGCACCATTGTAAGAATAACTACAGACCCAGGAATAAATATAAGTCCTCCTCAACAAATAGACATCGAAGACCCCCTAAACTTGTACAGTCCCCAAGCGAGACACCCCCTAAACAGATATACACCAGAAAAGAACCACCAAAAGACTCTCTAAATACAGCCCTCCAAATCAGACTTTCTAAACCGCCACTAAATACATTCAGACCCTAATGCCCTTACATACATTTTACAGAATGTTAGGTAACCGATTCCTAGTTACATTATCCTGGATAGCTCCTTGAGCTTTCATCTCCCATAATTGCCCGAGCATCCGCTACTGAGTGACATCATCACACGGGTCCAGCAATGTCACTAGTTTAAATCAAAAAATTCTCTGCCCCACTAACCATGCCACAGACGGGGTGTTAAATGTCTCTTAAGGGGCTTTCCCAAGTGGAACAGGGCTTGTCTTATGGTAAAAGATATTGGATTCAAGTTTTGAATGTACACCCAGCCCACATAATTTAAGAAAAGGAAAAAGGTGATAGAAAAGTGAGCACAAACAGGCATCGTAAGCAGCTGTTTCCACTTGTTGTGAGTCACTCATTTTCACAATTGTCCTCTACTGATTTCTATTTTCCTGAACGGTTCTCAGCTGCGGTATCTGCAGATTAGCTGCTTTGGTTCTCTGTAAGTTTAATAGCGAAATGTCATGTTGATAAATGCACCTCACCTAGCAACAAGCCGAATTATAGATCACTTGATATAAAGCGACGGTTACAAAAGTTTGCGAATGTTTTGTAAACAGAGTTTTAGGATAATGTCTTTATGGATATTACATTTCCTACGATAGAATTTTACATTAAACATAAGTAGTAAACAAACCGTTCTCATAATTGTTAAAGTGAATTTAAATCATTGCAAGACATTTAAAGACCTGAGATTCACGGCCTCGAGTCGCAATGTAAATGGTAAATAAACAAGTCGGGCTAATGCGTTTCCGTTCTTTCCTCAGCCAATGACTCAATAATGTCTGTAAAGAGCTCTCCCTGGACGATTATGTCATTGAAGTCTGGTTCTGTCTGTAAATGATGAGAGTATTTATCATTCAGTGCCTTAAGCGTATCCATATCTACGAGCCATTAGGACTAGAACAGCAAATTGCATGATATAGATGAATACCAAACATGGCAGATGACCTGGTGCTGTCAATGATGTAATTCTGTAAAAGAAGTAAGATTTCTTTATGTAATTATTTTTAGAGGCCTTTGAAATGTTCCTTTCCATCAAAGTGATGATCTGATACTCAGACAATGTCCTTGTATGCCTCAGAGTCATAAAGAGGTAGCATGGTTCACAAGATTTTGGAGGTGGTCTTCTCTAGTTTTACTAGAGGTGATGCTTTCCCTAATATGGGTCCATATTGAGGTACTATATGGCGGCAGACAAGTGCATACAGCATCATAAAGGTGTGCAAATCCTTTTCTGGTGCATGAGGCCTTAAAGGGGTTGTCGAGTGATCAAAAATTGTAGTCAAAGAGGTCAGAATGGGTCAAAATCTAAAAGAAGTGATACCCATCTCACCATTCCCCCACTGCTCCCTCTCCGACACTTATTGGGTCCCCATGGGTGTCCAACTTCGGGTCGATCCTAACAAACAGGAAATACCAGGAGGAGCCTGCTTAGACAATCACTTGCGTAGGTGTATCACTGTGGCCAGTAATTGGCTGAACAGGTATTCCATGGCATTTCCTGTGCGAACTCACACTGAGCCCTTTGTATAAAATTTTTCCATTTGCCATTTCCCTTTGAATATAATTTTTCTCTGTTGGAGCCAGAGATATGAGCCTGGTCTTGTTTGAAAGCTAACAATCTAAGCTTTAAAATTTCTAAAGGCTATATTTCTCTACTTATGGCAGCTAATGTGTCAATGTCTAGCTGCTACAGAGCCCCAGATATGAAGGGTTAAACAGGTCTCCCGTTTAAGCTGGCTGTTATGTCAGCCAGGCTGGAGGAGGAGAGGGAACAGTGGAGGAGCTAACAGGCTGCAGAGAGGAGAGAAAAAAACATCCTCATCATCAAAAACATCATCATAATTGTACTGACCCAAAGATAAAATGAGCATATTACTTATACCACGCCATAACAATAACGACAAATCCCACAAAATAATGTTAAAATTGCAGGTTTTTTTAAATCTGTCCCCCTAGAAATAAAATAATAAAAGTTATTTAATGCATGATATGTACCCTAAATTGGTTAAAACAAAAATACAACATGTCCAGCAAAATTCAAGGTCTTATAAAGCTAAACTGAAGAAAAAAAAATAAAAATTATGACAACACAGGAAGGAAAATGTTACTGGACCTCAACCCCCTAGTGACCAGCCTGTTTGGGGCCTGAAAAACTAGTGCAGGCACTGAATAGGAGACCTGGGGTAGGTGCATGGGAGTGGCAGTGACCCTGATAAGATGTTGTGTCACAATATAGTCCCTCAGGTTGTAGTGGAAAAGTGGGGATCGGTGCAGTGGAAAAGTGATTTAAAGACTCAGGCCACAAATAAAAAAATATATAGCATGTAACATCCAGCAATAGTTTGGCCAAAGTACAATTTCTATCCCCAGATGATAAGGGTTTCTAACTTTTCAGGGTGTCTAACTTGTAGTCACTAATCGGCAGCAGGGTCTGTAAAACTGTGATTTTGCTGATCACTCTGCTGACTAAGCAAATTGATGTTTTTTTGAAAGGAGGGTCCATGACTCTGGCAATCTTCCTGGAGTAAGGGTCTCACAAGAGCACTCTCCATGGTTGGTAGGAGCTCTGGCATGTGCTTCCTATCTTCTACACTATCTCTCAGGAATTCCCCTCCTGGCATCAAGCAGAACCAGCCCACTTCTGCCAAGAGGGGAACAAGGTGGTTAACTTAAACCTGTTCCTGCCAACCACACCACATCTGCTGCAGTGCCCGGCTGTGTAGATACTGTTGGGTGGACCTGATGCAGACATTGAAGAGAAAACCTGGTGTAGGTGCTGAAGAAGAGACTTGGTGCAGGCACTGAAGGAAAGATCTCATGGAAACACTAAAGGGGTAAATTTGGGGCAGAGGCACTTGTGCCTGATATACTGTTATATGTGTTAAAGCTGTTAGGGTCAATAGAAGCACTTACCTATGTGGAAAATATGCACCCCATATTATTTACTACATGCTCCTAGTTTTTCTGCTGCTCCTCAGGGGAGGGTTCTAAATGTATTTGCACTTCTTAAAAGGGTTCTCCAGACTTTTAATATCGATGACCTATCCTCAGGATAGGTCATCAATATGAGATTGGTGGGGGCCCAACACATGGCACCCCCGCCGATCAGCTGTATGAAAGGAAGGTTCACAAAGTGCAGACATGCCTTCTCCCTGCTCGCTGCTGCTATGTCTATAGTGATCTGATATTCGATGACCTATCCTGAGGATATCATCAATATTAAGAGCCCTGGAGAAACCCTTTAAATACTGCAAGGTATATATTGCTGAGTAAATTGGGGAAATACTTCCTCTAGCATACAGTGATTACCAATGGTCAGCAATTGTGTATGGATCGCAGGGAATGGTTATCCTGCCAATCAATCTAATCTTATTCTGCAATATTCTAGATCAGGGGTCGAGAAACCTTTTTTGTACGGAGTGCCGATTAAAAAAAAAAATTAAAGTTGAAGCGATCGGTGTGCCGAGCCATACGGGAAAGTAATACAACACAAATATGTGACATAAACTGGGTATTTACTAGCTATGTCCCAAAATTCTCAACAACACTGCCTGACCTGCACGTCTTAAAGAAGTTTACAACTTTTCTGAAAAATAGATAAATAGTAAAGATTGTCAGTTGTCACAGCTCCTCTGAATCCTCCTAAGGGACCAGTATGTGGGGACCCCCCCTCCCACCAACCGTACAGTGGGGAAGAGCAGCCCTCACTCATTTTAGGTGACTGAGGGCTGCCCTCCCCCACCACTGTCCGACATACATTGGTACCTCATATACTGGACCCCCACAGAGCTGCACTAATCACACTTAGATCCCCCCCCCCCCCCCCCAGACTAATCACATTCCCACCATCCCCACCGCACCCCCAAAGTAGTCAGTTAGCTTGTTCCCCAATCCCCACAGAAATCATTTTCAGGCTCATCACTCAATCCCCCATAGTAGTCAGAAAGCTGGTTTCCATTCATAACTATCCCCCCAGCAATCTTGTTCAGGCTCACCAACCTCCCCCTCCCTTTAATCTGGTCACAGTGTTCGTTCCTAGTGATGAGTGGCATAAGCAATATTCGAATCCGTGATATTTAGCAAATTTTTGGCTGAATATTCGCCATAAATTCGCAAATTCGAGAATTCGTGATCTCCAGTCATTATTTACATGATTGCAAAAATCGGCAATGTAATATATTGGCGATAAAAATTTGCAATTAGAATATTCGCGATCAACACTAAGGGGTAGGCAACATTCCTATTGGTTGCTAGGGATGTTGCTAAGTGCCGATAGTTGCGTTAAATTCACGATAAATTTGCGATCAGAATATTTGCGATCAACACTGTTCTCGAACACGAATATATAGCACTATAGTCTAAATATTAGCGAATTCTCGAAGTGGTAATATTCATGATTAAAATTTGCGATTTGAATATTTGCGGTCAACACTACTCATTCTCCCATCTCCCTAAACTCACAATCCTGCCCCCCCCCCAATCCCAATCTGGTCACATGCTTGTCCCCTTATCTCTCCAAACTCGCCTTCCTCCCCCCACCGCAAATCTGGCCATATACTCATTCCCCAATCCCCCAAGCTCACCTCTTCCCCCCCAAAACTAGTGACATGCTCATCTCCCCAAACTCACCTTCCTCGCCCACCGCAAATCTGGCCATATATTCATTCCCCAATTTCCCAAGCTCACCTCTTCTCCCCCAAAACTAGTGATATGCTCATCTCCCCAAACTCACCTTCCTCGCCCCACCGCAAATCTGGCCGTATACTCATTCCCCAATCCCCCAAGCTCACCTCTCCCCCCACCCCAAATCTGGTGATATGCTCATCTCCCCAAGCTCACCTTCCTGCCCCCAGTCCCAATCAGGTCACATGCTGGTTTCCCCATCTCCCCCTCATCTCCCCAACCCCAATCTGTTCACACACAAACTCTCAGTACATGTAAATCCCTCTGGCAGTTATGAAGAGGTGGAGATGCGCAGCAGCGAGGTACACTAGAGGCGGGAAGCGTGAGGGGCGGGCCTAGCAGACGCATTGTTCTCAACGCATCTGAATAACTTTATGTTTAGAGGTACAGTGCGGCGGCTGCGCATCCAACAAATGGCGATAAGACTGAACTGTTTTGCTGTCATGTGGTGACAGCTGGCGTGCCAGCAGAAAGCGGTATACATGCCACTTCTGGCATGCGTGCCGCAGGTTGGCGACCCCTGTTCTAGACAATAAAATGAAGAACGGCTGTAAAATCTCCGTACGAAGCATTAGAAGCGCGTAGACAATAGCGCCTGGAGTCGGGCTGACCGGATGTGTATTTACACCGCTAGCAATGTACACAGCAGGAACCTGTAATCCAATTGATCCATTGATTATCCAGAGAAATAAAACCGTCCTCATCTCGACGAAGGACTATTTGATCCACAAGAGCAAATCCAATTTATTCTGAACGGTTCTCATCTTAAAGCAGAAATATAAATAAATGTCTTGAATTTCCTCCTGGCGTCTCAGGAACAGAACACTTTACCTTCTTTTTTTTTTTGTTCTCCAGGGGCCTTATGGAAAGCCTGCAAAAAAAAAACATCTCAACTAGCAGCCGATTATCAATATTAATTATACTGCTCACATCAGTTTTGAGGACATTACAGACTGAGGTGGAAGCGGCTCGCCCACATGAAGCGTGCGAACAGTGACCTCTGCTGCTCGCTCGCCATATCCTTCCATTACTCGTGTGTTCTCTGCATGCTGCAATAACTGGTATTTATGGAACATGGCTGCCCCGTACTGACTCTACCCTTAACGGGAACGGGACGTCATTGAATAAGCAGAAACATTGCAACGTCCGGTACGTCAAGCATTTAAAGTGCAACTGTCTCATAATATAGCTGCACTTTAAATGGTACAGTACATTTGCAAGATGGCCATACAGTATGTCCTGACATTCTGATATTGCAAAACTGCAACTCCCAGCATGCCCTGGCATCCCGCTGTTATACAACTACAACTCCCAGCATGCCCTGACATACTGCTGTTATACAACTACAACTCCCAGCATGCCCTGACATCCTGCTTTTATACAACTACAACTCCCAGCATGCCCTAGCATCCCGCTGTTATACAACTACAACTCCCAGCATGCCCTGGCATCCCGCTGTTACAAAACTACAACTCCCAGCATGCCCTGGCATCCCGCTGTTATACAACTACAACTACCAGCATGCCCTGGCATCCCGCTGTTATACAACTACAACTCCCAGCATGCCCTGCCATCCTGCTGTTATACAACTACAACTCCCAGCATGCCCTAGCATCCCGCTGTTATCAACTGCAACTCCCAGAATGCCCTGGCATCCCGCTGTTATGCAACTACAACTATCAGCATGCCCTGGCATCCCGCTGTTATCAACTACAACTCCCAGTATGCCCTGGCATCCCGCTGTTATACAACTACAACTCCCAGCATGCTCTGGCATCCCGCTGTTATACAACTACAACTCCCAGAATGCCCTAGCATCCCGCTGTAATACAACTACAACTCCCAGAATGCCCTAGCATCCCACTGTAATACAACGACAACTCCCAGAATGACCTGGCATCCTGCTGTTATACAACTACAACTCCCACCATGCCGTGGCATCCCGCTGTTATAAAACTACAACTCCCAGCATGCCCTTGCATGTCGCTGTTATACAACTCCAAGAATGCCCTGGCATCCTGCTGTTATACAACTACAACTCCCAGCATGCCCTGGTATCCCGCTGTTATATAACTCCAAGAATGCCCTGACATCCTGCTGTTATACAACTACAACTCCCAGCATGCCCTTGCATCTTGCTGTCCCAAAAATGTGCTATTAAAGGAAATCTATCAGCAGGAAAAATTCACCGTTAGGCTAGGCTCACACAGAGTTTTTTGATGCAGATTCTACTGTTTTTCAGAAAAAGCCAGAAGTGGATACAAAAGGAATCAGGAATAGAAAGGAAGCACTTACACTTCTTCCTGCCTGATCCAATTCCTACTTGGGCTGAAAAACCTGCTCGCAAAACTCCATGTGAACCTACACTTACACTGGGCACAATGTATTATAGGAGTAGCTCAGCTGAATGTGAAGATGCCTTTCACTTAGTGACCCGTTGCTTCACTTTGGAGAAAACAAGTTTTGAATCAATATGCAAATGAGCAATTAAGTGCACTGAAGGCGGGGCATGACACTCTGTGCACCCTTGCTCCTCCTCTTTCCTCTGCCAGCCCCTCCCTCTGTTACTAAACCTGTCCAGTGCTTAGCTTATCTTGGTCTCTGCCGCATAGAAAATCAACCCAATACATTGAACGGTGCAGAATGGTTCTGCGACAGTGTTACAGAACCCCAGCTCTTTCGTGTTGTGCAGCATAATGGCCAATTTATAGAGAAAGAGGGGAAAAAATATACTCCTAGCTATAAAAATTGGATGAGACAGATGTCTTTGAAACTACATTGAAAATTCTGCCGGTTCCTTGTTAGCACCAAGTACCTTGTTAGCGCTTGCTTAGCTCAGCTACATTGCAGTTTGTTAGCCTCCAGATCCAGCAAGCTTGTGTTACCCTGGGTTCAGACCTGAGCGTTCTTGTCGTGCGTATTTCAGCGCGTTTTTGCAAATAGGAAATGCGCGTTCGTACACGCGTTCTTGTGATTGACTACTGTGGTGTCAATCACAAAACGCGCGACAAACGCCCCAAAAAAAGCTCAAGCACTTGTTTATGCATTGGGCGTTTTACAGCGCGTTCAAACGCACTGTAAAACGCTCAAGTGAGAACCAGGGCCATAGAAAACCATTGGCTTTCATGTCTTGAGCGTTTTACAGCGCGTTTGAATGCGCTTTAAAACGCTCAGGTGTGAACTTACCCTAGGTACACACCTAAGCGTTTTACAGCGCGTTCAAACGCGCTGTAAAACGCACAACATGTGAAAAGCCATGCTTCCCTATGGGCATGGTTCACATTTGGGCGTTTTACAACGCGTTTGAACGCGCTAGAAAACGCCTAACGCTCTCGCTTCTACTTGAGCTTCTTTAGGGCGTTTTTGCGCGCGTTTCCATCCATAGGATTGTATTAGAACGCGCAAAGCTGAAGAAATGCGCGTTTTCTGTTCCAAAAACGTCGCTGGGTCGTTCTCCGACGACGCATCCGCAAGAGCAACACTCCACACACCATTGCTGCCACTTGCGTTTGTCTCCTAAACTCCACAGAAATCCACCAAATTAACCACACCAAACTCCAACAGTACAGCACTCTCAAACACACCTAATCAATAAAAATCTCAATTTGGCAAACATTCAACACCTTTCATATAGGTAGGCCTGCATTTTTAGTGGATCTTGCACCTGTCAATCACAAAAACGCGCGAAAAAACGCGCGTTCATTAATGACAAAAACGCGCATACAATCGCGCGTTTGTCGCGCGTAAAAACGCTTGAAAAAACGCACGCCTGCAAAACGCTTAGGTGTGTTCCCAGCCTTAGGGTTAGAGAACATGCAGCTTCCCTCACATCACAAAACCCTACAATGTACAGTGATAACACTACAATCTCACATAGCACCAAGACAATGTACTAAAGACACCGAACCAGCAGGCGAAGCAGCATATGCCCAACTTTGACCATTGTACGGTATAGATACAATGTATGTTCTATCTAGAGCAGGCATGCTTAACCTGCGGCCCTCCAGCTGTTATAAAACTACAACTCCCACAATGCCCTGCTGTAGGCTGATAGCTGTAGGCTGTTCGGGCATGCTGGGAGTTGTAGTTTTGCAAGAGCTGGAGGGCCGCACATTGAGCATGCCTGATCTAGAGGATTGAATCCCTTTATGAATACATTATATTAGCTACATTGTATCAATACTAGGTTACAGTGACAATTCTGCAGGCTGTTGCTGGAAACAGTCAGCAAGCTTGTTAGACACACCCCTAGCAGCTTAGCTAAAATTTTATAATGCAAGGAGCGGCTCCTATTCCTGAACTTCTAGAATAGTTAGTGTGAATACAGTACTTTACAGAATGCACACACCAGAGCTGGGGGATTTAAGGCTACATTCACAAGAACTCATTTTGTTTCCGTGTCCGTTCTGTGTTTTTTGCGGATAGGATGCAGACCCATTCATTTTAAAGGGTCTGCAAAAAATGCGGACAGCACACGGTGTGCTATCCGCATCCGCATGTCCCTTCCGTAGCCCCGGAAAAAAATAGAACATGTCCTATTCTTGTACGTTTTGCAGACAAGGATAGGCATTGTTATAATGGATCCGCAAAAAAAACAGATGCCATACGGATGTCATCAGTCGTGTGAATGTAGCCTTAACCTAAAGAAGAGTGGGTGCAGCTCTGGAGTATAATATAAGATGGAACTCAGGATCAGTACAGGATAAGTAATGTAATGTATGTACACGGTGACTGCACCAGCAGAATAGTGAGTGCAGCTCTGGAGTATAATACAGGATGTAACTCAGGATCAGTACAGGATAAGTAATGTAATGTATGTACACAGTGACTCCACCAGCAGAATAGTGAGTGCAGCTCTGAAGTATAATACAGGATGCAACTCAGGATCAGTACAGGATAAGTATTGTATGTACACAGTGACTCCACCATCAGAATAGTGAGTGCAGCTCTGAAGTATAAGACAGGATGTAACTCAGGATCAGTACAGGATAAGTAATGCATGTACACAGTGACACCACTAGCAGAATAGTGAGTCCAGCCCTGGAGTATAATACAGGATGTAACTCAGGATCAGTACAGGATAAGTAATGTATGTACACAGTGACTCCACCAGAAGAATAGTGAGTGCAGCTCTGGAGTATAATACATGATTTAACTCAGGATCAGTACAAGATAAGTAATGTATGTACACAGTGACTGCACCAGCAGAATAGTGAGTGCAGCTCTGGAGTAAAATACAGGATGTAACTCAGGATCAGTACAGGATAAGTAATGTATGTACACAGTGACTCCACCAGCAGAATAGTGAGTGCAGCTCTGGAGCATAATACAGGATATAACTCAGGATCAGTACAGGATAAGTAATGTATGTATGTACACAGTGACTGCACCAGCAGAATAGTGAGTGCAGCTCTGGAGTATAATACAGGATGTAACTCAGGATCAGTACAGGATAAGTAATGTAATGTATGTACACAGTGACTGCACCAACAGAATAGTGAGTGCAGCTCTGGAGTATAATACAGGATGTAACTCAAGATCAGTACAAGATAAGTAATGTATGTACACAGTGACTGCACCAGCGGAATAGTGAGTGCAGCTCTGTAGTATAATACAGGATGTAACTCAAGATCAGTACAAGTTAAGTAATGCAATGTATGTACACAGTGACTGCACCAGCAGAATAGTGAGTGCAGCTCTGGAGTATAATACAGGATGTAACTCAGGATCAGTACAGAATAAGGAATGTAATGTATGTACACAGTGACTACACCAGCAGAATAGTGAGTGCAGCTCTGGAGTATAATACAGGATATAACTCAGGATCAGTACAGGATAAGTATTGTAATGTATGTACACAGTGACTCCACCAGCAGAATAGTGAGTGCAGCTCTGGAGTATAATACAGGATGTAACTCAGGATCAGTACAGGATAAGTAATGTAATGTATGTACACAGTGACTGCACCAGCAGAATAGTGAGTGCAGCTCTGGAGTATAATACAGGATGTAACTCAGGATCAGTACAGGATAAGTAATGTAATGTATGTACACAGTGACTCCACCAGCAGAATAGTGAGTGCAGCTCTGGAGTATAATACAGGATGTAACTCAGGATCAGTACAGGATAAGTAATGTAATGTATGTACACAGTGACATGTACCATCTAATGTAAGGTTGTCTCTGAACAGGATTATGGTTTTTTTATGGGTAGGGGAGGGTGGAGAGGCTTCTCCTATGAGATCTGATAATGGCATTGATCCATATTCATACTTCACTTCTAAATTACACAAAGTAAAATGTGATAAAGAGTCAGGAGCCATGAAGCAGGTTCGTCTTACTCTTCAGTTTTCAGAAATTGCGAAATTCTCATTTAATCAAGAATAAGTGCATGGCGCTCCACGGAGGTTCAGCCTCTGATAACATTCAATCTGCTCTGCCATTTAATTAGAATACAGAAAAGGTTCAGGCCGTGCATTAAATAAAGTCTGAGCAAATAAACAGATAAATAAAGCAGATTATTCCCATCTTTAGTTATCTCCCTTTAATCATATGCAGATAAGCAGCGCGCCCAGACTAATGCAGAGATACCAGCCCCCCCCCCTCCCCGCCAGGGCGACAAGAGCAGCCGAAACATTCACAAAGATTTATGGAGAATATTTTGATATTCCAGAACCCCCGTCAGTGTATGCTGGGGAGAAGTGGAGGTCACAATCCAACTCCCCTATCTTAAAGGAGCGATGCATCAATTTAATATGTCATTATCTTATTGTGGAGGTCCAACCACTGGTGTTCTCATTGATACTTAGAAAGAAGGGAGGGGGGGGGGTCACAACACTTGGCGCAACACCTTACTTCCTAACCTAGCGCTTTGCATTCTCATCATAGGTCAGGTGTCACATTGGACTGTGGAACATTTATTCTGGACACTATGAGGCTACTGTGGGGCCCAATGGAAGAGAAAGGGCCCAGCATAGCTAGACGTAGCCTTTATTTATAGGTGCCCTATATAATATTAGCAAACAAGATCGTGAAGACTTCACTCAAAGACCATGTCCATGACCAGAAGAGATATGGAGCAAACATTCTCCAAGTCCTCCTGTGCCAACAGGTTAACGGCATGGCAGTGTTAACCAGTACCGATAGAGGGCACCATGTCAGTTCTGCTATGGGGCGCTCTTATGTCCATAGACACCCCTGGTTGGACCTCCACTGGCACAGACATTGGCCTACCTATCTGGCGTTCTTCCAAAACCTGCATCAGACCCATCCATGGTCAACTGGTATTGAAGTTCCGATCTAATGAAGTAAATGTGGATAATACTGCACACAACCTATGGACAGGTGTCACCTTGTTTTAGTAAGGGAAGTAGCCATCTTTTCTTAATCCTAAACCAACCAGATGTTAAAAGCACCGATACCCCCAGCTCTGACTCGTGTCCCAATTCTGTTTCTCTATCAGGAGCAGAAGGTGCAAGGTATCTTCAATCAATAATGATCGAGAATGGTCGATGGTCAAACCAATCATTGCTACTATGGTAAGTGGTTCATTGTTGTGGTGGGGTTATTGATTTTTATTTTGGGTCATGTGAGGACACTAAGAGAAGAACATTCATTCTCCATTGCCCCTGGTGGAAGTTGAGCCTAAGTCAGTGGTGCTAACCAGGGAGGAAGTTAATGGTCCCTCAAAGGAGTTCTCCGCATTGGACAATCCCTACTTATTGGATAAGCCCCTTGACTATAAGCAGATCATAGGGTTCTGAGTTCTAAACCTTACAGAGACCTGTTCTGTAGTGAAGAAACCACCAGCACCTAGACCTACACCCCATGTATGTATCTCTCAAGCCTCACAGTATAATGTACACCTTTCTCCCCTTGTTCTATTTGTTTTTATTTTCCAAAATTTTTGTGATCTTCTAGTTCTCTGTATCTTCTGAAGGACTCAAGAAGAAGCTTAAACAAGTCTACATCGCATGGAGTCTTTTAGACAGCAGATTGATAGAACTTCCTTCAGCTACTTTATTACACGTAGCTACTTGAGCTCAAAGAGTGGTCACCCAAGCAGGAACGCTTGTGGTTGCTAGGCAACCTATTGTCCCTATTCTAAGGGATGGGAAATGAATAAAGATCTGTCATAGTGAGACTGACCAACTACATTAGATATCTGTCAGCCTAATGCTCGTTCTCCTAACTCCTCCATAAACATGCATGCTTGGCTGAGAAGACCACAAGGGCAGAGCAGCTGAAATCCAACTGCCTCACCTTTTAGTCATATGCCATCAGTGGAGAGTCAGGAAGCTCTCCCATACCCGTTAGATGGTTGGCCGGTTCTGACGAATTGGCGGCCTGACATTTATCTAAGGTGTATGGCCATCTTAACTATACTCAGGGATCAACATAGGCTGGTGAGGGATCTCATGTCACCTCTGTGACCCCAACTGACCCCCCTATAACAGCCACACGTGGTCCTTTCTCCACCTATTCTCAGTTGTCCATGGAGATCCCAAAGGTGATGGTGGGGCATGGGGCAACTCGAAACTTACAGTTGGAGTCAGGAGGGCACCTGCGGCCCCCAGCCAATAATTAACTCTAGGAACTTCAGATCATAACTTAAATTCCTTGAGGAGGCCCCCTGGGCATTGGACCACCGTGAATTTTCCCTGTAGGAAAGCCAGTCCATCCCTGTGGTGGGGACCCACGTGTCCCGCCTATAATCCAGCCATGACTATACTATGTGCATTCAGCTATTACAGTGCACTTCCTAGTGCTGTATACCACATCGGCAAAATGCTTTATATAGACCCCGTGTTGATTAGTGATGTCGCGAACATAAAATTTTCAGTTCGCGAACAGCGAACGCGAACTTCTGCAAATGTTCGCGAACATGCGAACAGTGCGAACCGCCATAGACTTCAATAGACAGGCGAATTTTAAAAAACAAAGGGACTCCTTCTGGCCACAATAGTGATGGAAAAGCTGTTTCAAGGGGACTAACACCTGGACTGTGGCATGCCGGAGGGGGATCCATGGCAAAACTCCCATGGAAAAATATCTAGTTGACGCAGAGTGTGGTAAGTTGTAATCGCAATGCGATTAATACAGGTTATATTAATCGCATTGTGATTACAACTTAGATCTGAGTTCCTAATGGTTGTATTGCTAGAATATAACGAAGATTTAGAATAGGAACCCAGCTCTAAGTTGAATTCGCAATGCGATTAATATAACCTGTATTAATCGCATTGCGATTACAACTACTAAGATGGATGCCATCCTTGCTTTTTGATGGGAGGTGGGAGGGTCTGGGAGGGAGACTGATGTACTAGCCCTAAAAAGGGCTTTTTGGGGTGCTGTCAGGACGCAGTCCTTACAGCAGAGATCTGATGAGTCTTTCAGGACTGGAGTGGACACTGAATAAACTAGCCTAGCTATCAATTTCCCTATTAAATCTCAGCAGCAGCTACACTGTCCCTCCTCTCACTAAGACTGCAGCTTCCGAATGAATCTAAAATGGATGCTGTCCAGGAGATGGGAGGGTATGCTAATTGGCTGGAATGTGTCTGCTGACTGTGAGGTACAGGGTCAAAGTTTACTCAATGATAGGGGGTGGACCTAACATCGCATATGTTCGCCCGCCGCGACGAACGCGCACAAGCTATGTTCGCCGGGAACTACTCGCCGGTGAATAGTTTGGGAGTTGGGACATCATATTTGCGAACTTAACTTAGAGATGGGTTCATAATGGTTGTATTGCTAGAATATAACTAAGATTGGGAATTTAGCTCTATATTCTCAATCTTCGTTATATAATTCTAGCAATACAACCATTAGGAAACCCAGATCTAAGTTGAATTTGCAATGCGATTAATATAACCTGCATTAATCGCATTGTGAATTCAACTTAGAGATGGGTTCCTAATGGTTGTTGTATTGCTAGAATATACGTTATATTCTAGCAATACAACCATTAGGAACTCAGCTCTACGTTATGATCGCAATGCGAATAATACTTACAATTATTAATCGCTTTGCGAATCCATTTAATGCCTCTATTTGATTGAATATGACGGTTGACTATGACTACCACCAATGTTCTGCTGCCCCCAAGGCAAGATATCTGAACCCCCCAGGGGCCATTTGGGCGTTTTGATAAAACGCATAAACGCATCTGCGTTTTATAATTTTTCATTTTTAGTTTATTCTTTTGTGTATTTTGCCACATTTGGTTGCATATTTACATTTGGTATAGGCAAATATGGTAGTCTAGATCATTACTCTGCCCAAATCTATATTCAGCTACATGGCTTAGAAAATATGCTGTCAAACAATGATCCTAGACTACCATATTTGCCTATACCAAATGTAAATATGCAACCAAATGTGGCAAAATACACAAAAGAATAAACTAAAAATGAAAAATTATAAAACGCAGATGCGTTTTTATGCGTTTTTATGCGTTTTCTATTAAAAATGCCCAAATGGCCCCTGGAGGTTCAGATATCTTGCTTTGGAGGCAGCAGAACGTTGGTGGTAGTCATAGTCAACCGTCATATACAATCAAACAGAGGCATCAAATGGATTCGCAAGCGATTAATAATTCTAAGTATTATTCGCATTGCGATTACAACTAAAGCTGAGTTCTAATGGTTGTATTGCTAGAATATAACGTATATTCTAGCAATACAACAACCATTAGGAACTCAGCTCTAAGTTGAATTCGCAATGTGATTAATGCAGGTTATATTAATCGCATTGCAAATTCAACTTAGATCTGAGTTACTAATGGTTTTATTGCTAGAATATAATGAAGATTGAGAATATAGCGCTATATTTGTTATCTTCGTTAATATATTCTAGCAATACAACCATTTGGAACTCAGATCTAAGTTGTAATCGCAATGCGAATAATACAGGTTATATTAATCGCATTGCGATTTACAATTACTAACACTGCAGCTTCAGAATGAATGTAAGATGGATCCTATCCTTGCGTTTAGATAGGAGGTGGGAGGGTCTGGGAGGGAGGGTATGCTGATTGGCTGGAATGTGTCTGCTGACTGTGAGGTACAGGGTCAAAGTTTGCTCAATGATAAAGTATAGGGGCGAACGCGAACTTCGCATATGTTCGCCCGGCAGAGGCGAACGCGAACAAGCCATGTTCACCGGGAACTGTTCGCCGGCGAATAGTTCGGGCCATCTCTAGTGTTGATGAGGAAGACCCCCAAGCTTCCAGCAATGTATTATGATCACCTACATTCCTGGGATGAACCCCCAGGCTGCTCCAGGCAGATCCTCTGTGCTTTTTATTCTCTGGCAATACTAATTGAAGGTTTTATTGTGGCTTTCTGACAGGTGACCTAGTTTTGGCATGAAGCGCGCGGGGATAGTGTCCTGGGCTGAACACTTCGCAGCTATTTCAGTCCTGTAAATGCATTACGTTCTGAGGAAAATATGGGAAAATCCCAGAATCCTTAGTGCACAAAATGTATTCCTGACCTGGATACTGCGTGCTGTGTGAGGGCTGCAGGGGGCGCTGGGATTTACATTGAAGTCTGTGGCATGTTGCAGGCAAGAGAGCAAAATAATATTAAATCTACGGAAAGTGTGGCGTTTGCCATACGGTACGCCGCCATCCTAGGGTCGGATGGGATTTTCCAGGCTATAGTACTGATGGTGTGGGCAGGCGTCAGCATGGGATCTGCGGTGGTCCGATCCCTCCGATCCTCACTGATCAGCCAGATAATGGGGCCGCGGCACTTACAGGAAAGCCATGGTGCCTTCCGTGATGTTTAAAGGGGTATTACGTTTATAGAAAGTTATCCCCTATACACAGGATAGGGGACAACTATGAGATCGGTGGGGCCCTATCACTGGGACCCCCACAGATCACTAAAATGGCAGGGAGGGGGGGAGTCCTGAAATGGACGAAACGACTGCTCAGAAAAGCGCACCACCGCTCCATTAATTTCTATGGGAGCACCAGACATAGCCAAGTACAGCTCTCGGGGGATTTTTAGGGGGTTCCATTTTCGTGATTGGTGGGGGTCCCAGGAGTAGAGCCCCCACTGATCTGACCCTGTGAATAGGGGATAACTTTCTATAATCGGAATACCCCTTTAAGGCTTATTATTGTCACAGCTCTTCTCCAATTCATGTCTACCCAACCCAAGGTTCCGTCCCTACAGAACACAGCGCCACCTTTATCCATATGGCTGTGTCTGATACTGCGGCTCAGCCCTATTTGAAGGGTTTATAGAGGATTTTAAAAAAAATGGCTATGTTTTTCACAAAACAGCGCCACTCCTGTCCACAGGTGGTGTGCAGTATTGCATATCAGTCACATTCATTGAAAAGAAGCTGAGCCGCAATACCAGACACGACCCTTAGGACAGGTGCGTCGCTGTATCGGCAAATAAGCAGCCATATTTTTTCTGATGCTGGACAAGCCCCTTTAAGTGGAGCCGTAACACTAGCGTCTAAGGCTTATGAAGCTGTGTCTTTCAATGATATGAAAGTTTAGATCAAGTTTCAATTTAGGAGCAAACACTTTGCTTTCTCTTAGGTCTCATGCACATGACCGTATTTTTTTGTCCGTGTCCGTGTATGTGGAACCATTCATTTCAACGGGGCCTCAAAAAAACGGAAGTTACTCTGTGTGCATTCCGTATCTGTACGTCCACCAAAAAATAGAACATGTCCTATTCTTGTCCATTTTGTTACAATGGATTTGCAAAAAAAAGGATGCAACACGGACGTCACATAGATTTCATCCGTTTTTTTTTTCGGATCCATGTTTTGGTCGTGTGCATGAGCCCTTACCCTGATTTTGAATCATGAGATGGAAACGTCTCCATCCACCTCCGAAGCTGCGTTCAGACTTTTGATGGTTTGCCTAACCCTTACCAAAGAGCAATGCATTGTGGGAGCTCAGACAACAATTATCTCATAAGAGATAAACTGCGAGGCCACGTGATTGACAGCGGAGCTGCATCTCTCCGTTTCCAGGTTCACTGAGCAGAAATCGGAGTGCAGCTCTGGCAGTGACTAGAGTACGACATTTTAACATGCTATATCGGTAAAGAATAAATCAAGGCAACTGGACTTGCTGTAGATTTCTTGAAAACGTTTCTTCCAACGAGCTTTCTCAATTCTGAGAATTTTTTCTTTACAGATATACCATGACCTGGATAAATGAGAACCTTCACAGACATTTTAACATTCTGTAAGCAACGGAAGATCATTTTCTAAGAATTCTAACCGTTGCTTTATCCTATTGATGAATTTTATTTTATTTTCTTTACGACTATTTTGCCCTCTTTGTTCTTTTATTACAACGGAGACGTCTTCCGAGGAAATTGATTTTTGTTTACAGAAAAAAAAAAACGACGAATGCATTGTAAATGGCATTTTCTGTTCTGATACAAAGTTTCCCTCTTGATGGAAACACAAAACACATAATGGGAAAGTTTTAAGCCAAATGCTAGTGGGAATAAAATCTTATTTTACGAGAGCGCGAGCTGTTGCGGGGGCTAAATGAAGGATGCGAGAGAATGGCTGAGTGAGCGCTAGGTGCCGTACAAAGTAGGTGGGGTGTCCACAAATGGGAATGACCTGGAATGGCCAGTCACTGCCTCCAATCGACTGAAATACTCTGTGCTGCTGTAGTCCCTGCTATGTAATTCCATTTGTCAAACATCATGGCAATGCCCCATCAGATGCAACCCTAACATCATCACGAATCCTCCCAGATCATCGGCAAACTCCCCTCCTGAAATACTCTGCGCTGCTATACTCCCTTCTCCTTCTGCTATGTAACTATTCACCCCCACTGTCTGCCATCATGACACTGTCCCATCAGATGCAACCCTAACATCTTCACATGGGTGGATTGATTGTTGCCCCTTAGATTATCAGCACTCTCTTCTCCTGAAATAATCTGTGCTGCTGTGGGGCACACTTTCCATTATCTATTTCTCAGCTAACTTCTACCTACTTGTCTCCATTCTTTTACTCACTGTCAGTCACTGTCCCCGCAAGATCAGCATGTGTCTCTACTAAAATACTCTGTGCTGCTGGGAGCTCTGCTACTTCCTCCATGTAACGTTCACTTGTTTCCATTCCCCTGCTGACATCCTGGAATTGCCCCTGACACATGCATCCCTGGCTCCCCACTAGTGGGCACCCCAATCTTTTCCTGAAACACTCTGTCCTGCGGGAGTTGCCTCACTATAGATAGCAGAGTTATTTCATCTCGAAGTTCGGGAATGGGTCAATAAAACCTCTGCCTTGGGCCTCAGCATGGTGGCAGCAGGGGTGCACGCCAATGAGGCGAGGTGAGGCGACTGCCTCAGGATGGCCAATGGAAGCATTCATCTCTGCTCATTCTACTGAATCGCTGTTCTCAGGACAATGATACAGTGGAATTCCGCGACGGGGGCCTGGGAGCGATATCTCCCTGGACCACCGTTTCCTCTCATAGGCTTTAGTCCTAGTTCCTGTAGCCTATCAGAGGTCGGTGTCATCATTATCGCGCTGCCTGAGCCGGGCTGTATAGAGCTCAGGGCACAGACTAGAAGAGGCCCGTGTCTAGCACTGCATCGCTAACAGCAGAATGGAGGTAAGTAGTAGTGATGAGCGGCGGAGGCAATATTCAAATTCGTGATATTTCACAAATATTTGGGCGAATATTCGTTATAAATTCAAGAATTTGTGATTTTTTTCTTGATTGCGAAAATCAGCAATGTAATATGCACATATTGCGCACGCAGTACAGGCGTGGGTCACTTTTGCTACATTTTTTAAGCTACTAGAAGTTTCCTGAGACTGGAGAAAATGGTTGGCCCAGCAGAACAATAGCTTTATATGCAGATGAGTGCTCCGATATATTTGCGTTTGCGCAAATCAGCAATTAATGATGCCCATATTTTGGCGCAATGCAGGCAACTTCACATTTTAGCAGATCTGACTACATATTACTGATTGGTGCACTAAGTATTGTTGTGACATCACAGCTCTATATCTGTAGCATGTATGTATGGACAGCAGAACCGATCACACTACCTAACACCCTGCACTGGAGCCTATCAGCTACACTATATCACTATCTAACCTACACTGACTATCTCCTACTAACTATCTGTATTATATATATAAGCTAACTAACTAACTATCTAATGTAATGTGACATCACAGCACTATGTATGTAGCATGTATGTATGGAGAGCAGAACCTATCACACTACCTAACACCCTGCACTGGAGCCTATCAGCTACACTATATCACGATCTAACCTACACTGACTATCTCCAACTAACTATCTGTATTATATATATAAGCTAACTAACTAACTATCTAATGTAATGTGACATCACAGCACTATGTATGTAGCATGTACGGTATGTATGGACAGCAGAACCTATCACACTACCTAACACCCTGCACTGGAACCTGTCAGCTACACTATATCACTATCTAACCTACACTGACTATCTCCCACTAACTATATGTATTATATATGTAAGATAACTGACTAACTAACTAACTAACTAAATAACTATCTAATGTAATGTGACATCACAGCACTATGTCTGTAGCATGTATGTATGGACAGCAGAACCTATCACACTACCTAACACCCTGCACTGGAACCTGTCAGCTACACTATATCACTATCTAACCTACACTGACTATCTCCTACTAGCTATCTGTATTATATATATAAGCTAACTAACTAACTATTTTTATTATATATATAAGCTAACTAACTAACTATTTGTATTATATATATAAGCTAACTAACTAACTAACTAACTAACTATCTGTATTATATATATATATAAGCTAACTAACTAACTAACTATCTGTATTATGTATATATAAGCTAACTAACTAACTATCTGTATTATATATATATAAGCTAACTAACTAACTATCTGTATTATATATATCAGCTAACTAACTAGCTAACCATCTGTATTATATATACAAGCTAACTGACTAACTAACTATCTGTATTATATATATAATCTAACTAACTAACTATCTAATGTAATGACACAGTAAAGCACAGAGCACAGCAATGACACTGGTGTCTCTCTCAGATCTGCAAAATACTGCAGAAATCGGCTGCTGGGGAGGTTCTTATATAGTAAGGGGGAGGGAACTTTCCTATTGGTTGCTAGGGGTGTTGCTAAGCGCAGACAAAGACATTGCAGCCTTCTCATTGGCCCACAAGAAAGAGGCAGGGAGGGATCGTGGGTTCAGAGGAAAAAAAATCTAGAATATTCGCGAATTCAAACATATAGCGCTATATTCTAATTCTTCTCGAATTCTCGAAGTGGCGATATTCACAATTAAAATTCACAATTCGAATATTCGCGCCCAACACTAGTAAGTAGACAGATAGGAGATAGATAGATAGATAGATAGATAGATAATAGATATTAGATGGATAGAAGATAAATATGAAATAGATTAGATGGATACATGATATAGATGATAGATAGGCTTTAATCCCAGTCCCTGCAGCCTATCAGAGGTCGGTGTCATCATTATTGCGCTTCCTGAGCCGGGCTGTATAGAGCTCAGGGCACGGACTAGAAGAAGTTACGCAGAATGGAGGAAAGTATTTCAGTTCATTATTTTTATTTGGCGTCATGCTGTTGGGCCACAATGGGGTGGAGGTCATTATTTTGTAATGGGGGGAAGCACTATGGGGAAATTGGGGGCTCTTAAAAGGGGCATTTTTGTGACACACATTATAAAGGGGCCACTATGGGAACATTCATTCAACTGGGGCCACTAAAAGGGGGTAATTTTTTTGTACTGACACACGTTATAAATGGGTATTAGCATAGGGGGGCGCTGTTTCAATTTTCGCCTCAGGTAGCAGAAAGGCTAGGTGCACCCCTGGGTGGCAGATTAGAGGAGTGGACCTGCAAAGGTTGATGGGGACAAGAGAAGTATAAGTTTGGGGTTGGTGCTGAATTTGGAAGGGGCTGACGGGGCACGAACCCCAGCTCACAATGCTCCCGCCCCATGTTTTAGCAATCAGTGGTGGTCTCAGCACCCCCAGCCCCCCCCCCCCACCACCACCACCACCACCGGTCTGACATCTAATATGTCACCATGAGACACCAGAAGTTTTAGGAAGCGATACTTACGCTTTAAATGGCCTTTTCTCAATTTTCTTTTTTTGAATATAACGAAGTCTGGAAGTTAATTAGAATTTAGCAGAAAGTTCTGAAGTCATTAATCCTCCCCGGGAATCGTTATTAATGACATTTCTGCACCTCGTGTAAAGTCTCCTGGAAACTGAGTCCAGAGACGAGACTTTTCCTTTCCGCCACCATCTGGGCTCCGTCTATAACATTCAGGATGGCGCAGAAGGTTCTGCTCACGGTAAACTCGGAGGACGAGAGCGGCCGCGCTGCCCGACACGCTAATGACGCACAGGACGCCCCTGCTTCATGTTCACCCCCTCCAAGCTGTGAAGCAGGGAAACGCTGTAATGAGGTCGTCGTGAAGCCGCCGGAGGGATCAAAATGTGGACGACCGACTCGTTAATTTATGTAAATGATGCTTACCTGCTATAGATGACTGTAGATGGCTGGGAGTGCAGACCTGGAGAAAGATAGATAGATAGATAGATAGATAGATGACAGATTGATAATAGATAGATAGATAGATAGATAGATAGATAATAGACAGATGGATAGATAGATAGATAGATAGATAGATAGATAGATAGATAGATAGATAGATAGATAGATAGATGATAGATAGATAGGAGATAGATAGATAGATGATAGATAGATAGATAGATAGATAGATAGATAGATAGATAGATACGACATAGATAGATAGATAGATAGATAGATAGATAGATAGATAGATATGAGATAGATACGAGATAAATAGATAGATAGATAGATATGAGATAGATACGAGATAAATAGATTGATAGATAGATAGATAGATAGATAGATAGATAGATAGATAGATATGAGATAGATACGAGATAAATAGATAGATAGATAGATATGAGATAGATACGAGATAAATAGATTGATAGATAGATAGATAGATAGATAGATAGATAGATAGATAGATATGAGATAGATAGATCGATAGATAGATAGATACGACATAGATAGATAGATAGATAGATAGATAGATAGATAGATACAGGAGAAAAGAGGTCGGCAGCACTCAAAAAATAAAGTGAAAAAAATATGATTTATTACCCAAAACAGCAACGTTTCAGCTCTCACATTGGAGCCTTTTTCAAGCCATGTTCACATGTGCTCACACAACAAATATATAGTCATAGTGATTAATCACTATGACTATATATATTTGTTGTGTGAGCACATGTGAACATGGCTTGAAAAAGGCTCCAATGTGAGAGCTGAAACGTTGCTGTTTTGGGTAATAAATCATATTTTTTTCACTTTATTTTTTGAGTGCTGCCGACCTCTTTTCTCCTGTACTTAATTGACCGCGGTCCGGGTCTTTTTTGGGCGGTTTTTGCACCAGATTTTGCAAGTGTGCTGCTCACCATTTTTTCTTATTATTAGATAGATAGATAGATAGATAGATAGATAGATAGATATTGTGGCTGAGTTGCTAGAGCGCTGGAGTTTTGGGTTCAGATCTGACCATGGAGATCGTCTGTATGGAGTCAGTGTGTAAAATAAACAGATAGATAAAGGGTCTAACAATCTAATATCTCCGCACGCTCGGCTCTGCTGCGTCCCTACAGTCATTTTCATTGAAGAAAACAGCCTCAGTCAAAATACAAACCGTCCGTGGAAATTCTGGAAGCTGACAACCGTTCTATTATATTGTGCGGCTCTCACATGCATTTTCTGATTGGAGTCATTTTCCAAATTACTGCTATTTTGTTGCTGATCTCTGCAGCGAAAATGATATTTTTTCTCTTGTGAATCGACACTACGTCTTCAAATCAAGTCAGGTCCTAAATACAGCGGAGTCGGCCTCCTGACAACCACCGCACGCTGAGATTTCACTAATTCTGCGTCACATCTGGCAACCCTAAGGTCGTGTAAAGCCTCCTCCTCACGCAGAGCGAATCATTAGGGAGAAGATTCGGAAATGAAAGCTCTCAGACATTAAAGGGGTTGTGTCATCATAGAAAATGGGGGCATATCGCTAGGATATGCCCCCATTGTCTTATAGGTGCGGGTCTCACCGCTGGAACACGCACCTATATAGAGAACAGAGCTCCGCAAGGTGGTGGCTGGAGGACTCCGGTCCGACCACCACCAAGAAGTCTCCCGCACCGTGCATGAGCGGCCCCCACTCCAATTCATTTCTATGGGGCCGCCGATTTCGTGAGCCCATTAGAAAATGAATGGAGGGCAGCTGCGCATGCGCAATTCGCCCTCCTTCACTTGCAGGGCTCCGTTCTCGATATAGGTGCAAGTCCCAGCGGTAGAACCCGCACCTATAGGACAATGGGGGCGTATCCTAGCGATATGCCCCCATTGTCCATGATGAGACAACCCCTTTAAACTGCACACCCCGATCCTCCTACCTGCAGGGGACCCCACAAAGCAAGAATCAGTCAGTCAATACTGATTGCAGACATTTCTTAAAGGGGAAGTATCACTGTTTAATGTCTTGCAAATGCAAATGAAGACTTTGATGAAGCCGGTTATAATTGAAAGGATAATATTAATAACCCTTATTTTCTCTCTGCAGATCACGCTGTAACCTGACAAAGGCGATTACAGCACAGTGTACAGCAGATACAACGTATCACAGGGAGCTCAGCTGCTACATTGTACCTTTAAATATTTTCATTTAAAAATATATATATATTCTATGAATAATTTAAAGGAGATTTCCGGCTTTTTGCAAATTCAGCTTAATCGGTGGATAATGACAAGTTCTGCAACTTTCCATTATGCTTTGTGTTTCAGTTCCTCGCCATTTTCAAGATCACTGCTTGCTGTCAATGGAAGAAGAAAAAAAACATTACAACTGACAAAGCTACATTGTCTTTGGTCTGTATAGCCGTAGTACACATGGTGAAAAATTAAAGGAATAGCAGATACTTTCTCCCATGGCTATGTCTATGGAGAAACGGCAAGTAAAACACTACACCCTGCAAAACATAAGCTTAATATTAAAGGAGTTCACCGTGAATTAAATACTGATGATCCGCAGTATCGGTCATCAATATCAGGTGGGCCGGAGTTCGACTCCTGGCACCCCCACCGATCAGATCAAAGACTGTACGATCAATGCACAGGACAGATGATCACAGGAGTGCCAGGAGTCATATCCCCACAGTCAGATGTTGATGACCTATACTGATAGATAGATAAAAAGGTAGATAGATAGATAGATAGATAGATAGATAGATAGATAGATAATTATAGATAGATAAATAGATAGATAGATAGATAGATAGATAGATAGATAGAGGGTATAACAATCTAATATCTCCGCACGCTCGGCTCTGCTGCGTCTCTACAGTCATTTTCATAGATAGATGATCTGAACCAAGGTTCCATTCTGTTGAGGTGCAGTCTGCTATCCTTAAAATGTAAAGTACTAAAACTTCAAAGGCAACTTGCCCAACCCCAGTGTAAATAATTGGGATCCGCTGAAAACTGATCTGTCATAGCGGTCATGGGAAATCTAAGAGCTATGCCATCAAGCGTACTATCATAAGAAGTAGGAGACAACTGGAAGGGAGCAGGACTGCAAGATCAGACTACGCAGGGGACATTTGTAGTCTGTTACCATGGGAACATATGCTCTTCATTAGAAAATTGCCTAATTTCAATTGCTTTAGGCTAAAAAGTTTGGTTGCAAATGTGAAACTAAATTTACATTTTTTGGCTTATTGTCCTTTTAAAAACCATCTTGCATCTCCCCGACCTCACCGATTGCTTGGTATGCATGTGCAGTACTTATCACCCGTTGCAAATCCAAAGTGTCAGACCATGTATCACTTACTGACAAGATGGCAGATAAGATTGTGTTTCCACCTACAGCGACACAATTTTGCCAGTGAGATAAGCCCGTTGCGATCAGAAAGATAGCTTCGGCTCATTCTGTAGGTTAAGTATACCATGGACCTTTCCTTCTGAAGGTCGTTTCTTTCCGGTGACTCCTTCGAGAAGCTCCTGCTCTCGTGAGCGACATCCGCAGACTCATTTACCAGGCAGTGAATTCATTGATATAATGTTTTGATTCATGTTTCTTATAACTTTAATAGAACAAAATAAAATCTTCATCGCTCCTCAAGCGATTTCATCAAAGTATAATATTAACTTGATAACCAAATACAATTTACGGCCGGCGCTTCAAAAACCATATGCTGGGTTTATCACAGAAGGATGTCGTAAAGTTGATGATAGCTCCGCGCTACATCCCTCAAGATAAAGACTTTCCCGTCTAAACTTTTTTTGTGTATATATATATATATCATGCATAGCTACCTTTCCATGCATTTGGTCATGTTTTATAAGTGTATTTTATATACTTAAAGGGGTTCTGCAGTTTGTTACAACTGATGATCTATCCTCTGGATAGATCATCAGCATCTGATCGGCCGGGGTCTGACACCTGGGACCCCCGCTGATCAGCTGTTTGAGAAGGCAGCGGCGCTGCAGGAGCGCCGCCGCCTTCTCAGTGTTTACCACTGCTAGCGCCCCGCCCAGTGACTTCACGACTTGTATCAAGTGGCGTGGGCGAGGCTAATCTCTGTTCACTGAATGGAGCGCTAGCAGTGGTAAACACTGAGAAGGCCGCGGCGCTCCTGCAGCGCCACTGCCTTCTCAAACAGCTGATCAGCGGGGGTCCCGGGTGTGAGACCCAGGCCGATCAGATGCTGATGATCTATCCTGAGGATAGATCATCAGTTGTAACAAACTGCAGAACCCCTTTAATTAAGCACTGATTGGTTCTGTTCCCTTTAATATCACCTTCTATATTCTTTGTAATGTAGTTAGTTAGGGATAAGTATATAACATACACAAACCCCCCATTGTGCTGAGACGGCCACATTCCTGAGTGATTATCTTAGAGACATGTGTACTGCACACTGGACATCCTTAAGAGGAGGGACTAAAGAGTATAAACTTGGTGCACAAAGACAGATAATTGAAACTCTATTGAGAACACCATCCAGGTAGGATGTTGTAAGCTCACTATTTCTTTCTTGTATCACTATGGGTTGTCTCCCCCGTATTGTATTGTACAGGCCATGTGATTATTATGTATTCTGTATGCGATTTGTCTGCTGTACCTTATATTTATCATACTTAGTAAATATTTTTTATCACTTAGCCTGTTAAGCCAATTTATTCTCAAATGGTTGAATTCACGTTACAAATACTTGTAAGATGGGGCAAGCAAGCTTCAGGCTCCCCGGCCATTAGAGTTAGGGGTCCCGTTTTGCATGTAGTTTGTGCCTGGTGGGCTTGTGCTTTTTCTTAGGAGCCAATTAGAATAAGCCTAGCTGCAGTATAAGTCATAAAAATAGTGTCCCCTTTTACTTTTTGAAGAGATTTTTTGGGGAAATCTGAATTCTAGCACTAGAATGGGTGAATAGATGGCACTTTCGAGGAAAGACATACAGTTGCTGAGGTCACGACTTCCCAACAGGTCACGCCATCCCACTCATACTTGGTGTTACTCTTTCAATTACAGCATCGCTATAACAGAAGGGCAACTGAAGAAGTCTTTTCTTCACCCTTAGAAAGACCTTGTAATGTGCTGCTTGCAGATAACTGAAGGTTTTCTCGCTGGCTGATTTTTTAGGAATACTTGCACTCAGATGCAGTTTATTCAGCCTGAGTTAATAGTCTAGATAATGAGCTGAACAGACAAAAATAGTTCTCCCAGATGACTTCACTTGACTCTGCCGAGCAACTATTTTCTTGCTTATGGCTGGAGTAGAATAGCGTCTTGCTCTAACAAGCCCTGGTCACAGTCCGCGCCAAGTACCTCATCTATTAGAAGAAATCGGTAAAAGAACAAGCGTAAGATTGTAAAGTAACGGAGCCCCAACAACTGGTTAAATAATTTATTGGTAAAAAAAGGTATGTTGCTTAAAAATCCATTTTTGTGTGAAACGCGTGGGACACCTTTTTAGGCTGGATGTGTTAAGTAATGGAATTTGAAGAACAAAATGTGTGAAAAGGTTTTCGAACTGTGAGGTTCATTTAAATGTTCAGATACAATAATAGATGGATACATTACCATGATATTAAATCCTGCAGCCAAAAGAAGGACACGGATAAAACCTCATATGGATAGATAGATAGATAGATAGATAGATAGATAGATAGATAGATAGATAGATCGAAATAGATAGATCACATAGAGCTAAAATATTACTTGGGTGAATAAAATACCTTTTTTTTCCTGTTTTTTACCTATGTTTAAGTGTACACACCTATAAACACTGGCTCCTAATGAGTTAATTGCTGTGAGTAACAGATACTAATCATCACCCCAACATAAGAACACACAGCTCAATACATTTTACAAAAAGAAATAACTTTATTGTGCAAATATACAACAATATTAAAAATCCAATATTAGCAGCTAAAATACACAGAGAAAAGAATGGGACAGACACCATCTATGTCATATATCAGCACATGCAACTCCCAGATGAAACCAACATTTGAAAATTAAATTCCTTTCATAGCACCTAAGTCAGTGGAGGAGAGGGACATCAAACAGATCCCAACCAGTACTTTCTCCTACCTGAAATCAAGGTGAATCCAAGGAAGTATTACCATATGCCAAAATACTAATAAAGTGCAGAGTGTGTACAAATTAAGAATACATCCAAGAGTACTGCATACAGATAATACCGACCAGTGTAGTCCCAACCCCGATGCGCGTTTTGCTGTCGCTTCCTCAGGGGATCCCCTGTTTTTAGTAGTCATCCGGACTATACGCACATACGCTCACTGATGGACACGCACATATGGTCACTGATGGACACGCACATATGGTCACTGATGGACACGCACATACGCTCACTGATGGACACGCACATACACTCACTGATGAATATGCACATACACTCACTGATGGACACGCACATACACTCACTGATGGACACGCACATACGCTCACTGATGGACACGCACATACGCTCACTGATGGACACGCACATACACTCACTGATGGACACGCACATACACTCACTGATTGACACGCACATACGCCCACTGTGGACACGCACATACTCTCACTCATGGACACGCACATACGCTCACTGATGGACACGCACATACTCTCACTGATGGACACGCACATATGCTCACTGTGGACACGCACATACGCTCACTGATGGACACGCACATACGCTCACTGATGGACACGCACATACGCTCACTGATGGACACGCACACACGCTCACTGATGGACACGCACATACACTCACTGATTGACACGCACATACGCCCACTGTGGACACGCACATACTCTCACTCATGGACACGCACATACGCTCACTGATGGACACGCACATACGCTCACTGATGGACACGCACATACGCCCACTGTGGACACGCACATACTCTCACTCATGGACACGCACATACGCTCACTGATGGACACGCACATACTCTCACTGATGGACACGCACATATGCTCACTGATGGACACGCACATACTCTCACTGATGGACACGCACATATGCTCACTGATGGACACGCACATACGCTCACTGATGGACACGCACATACGCTCACTGATGGACACGCACATACGCTCACTGATGGACACGCCCATACACTTACTGATGGACACGCACATACACTCACTGATTGACACGCACATACGCTCACTGATGGACACGCACATACGCTCACTGATGGACACGCACATACGCTCACTGATGGACACGCACATACGCTCACTGATGGACACGCACATACTCTCACTGATGGACACGCACATACGCTCACTGATGGACACGCACATACACTCACTGATGGACACGCACATACACTCACTGATTGACACGCACATACGCCCACTGTGGACACGCACATACTCTCACTCATGGACACGCACATACGCTCACTGATGGACACGCACATACTCTCACTGATGGACACGCACATATGCTCACTGTGGACACGCACATACGCTCACTGATGGACACGCACATACGCTCACTGATGGACACGCACATTCGCTCTCTCACGCAGGCTCGTGCTCTTCTTCGCTGACACCAACTCCCACACACAGTAACTTTAGATCTAGGATTATTACATTCCTAATGCAGGATTGAGAATCTCATCTCTAAAAAAGAAACATAACCAATAAAATGACACACAATCATTTACCGGTCTGTGCAGGGTAACGGCTTAACTGCCGGAATATCGAAAATTGATAAACATTTATGCAGTAGGAGGTAAAGTTAATAAAGCCATAAACTACTCCCCCAGCCTCCATACCGAGAGCTGCTCAGCTGCTGCTCTTAGCCCTTAAAGGGCCACTAACCCTAAATCTGGAGCATGTAGTAGTGCAGCAGTGTCAGTGAATGTATGTGATAAAACAAAGGACAAGAACCTATGTGTTATCACATGCATGTGTCGGAAATGTTCAGTCTTTGTGCTCTCTGTAGTGGCTTTTTAGTATGTTTTCTACACTATTGCAACTTGTTGCTGCTGTTCTGCGCAATACAGGGGCTGGGGATCTGGTAGTGCTGCCTCAGCGCCTCCATTGTGGTCAGTGCTCTCTGTGTGCTTAGGGGTGCACCACCAATGAGGCCAGGTGAGGCGATCGCCTCAGGCAGCAAGAGGTAGGGGCAAGAGGCGGGCAGCGGAAGGGCCATGGGGAATCAGCGCCCTTTCATCATTTATACCAGCGTCACCATTAATATGGGAATCATCACTATTCAGTATGCTGTCTGCAAAAATGAGGATCCGTTTTTTTGCGGCAGTTTAGTATGTCTGCGCAAACTGGAATGCGTTTCATAGACTTCAATGGGGCCACGTCCTGAGTTTTACTGACAAGTATAGGACATGTTCTATTTGTTTTGCGGAGCCGTGGAATGGAAGAAAAGGGCCCCATAGAAGTGACTGGGTCTGCATCTAATTTGCATAAAGACAGATCCGTATTTTTGCTGTCCACATACGGCCGTGAATGAACCCCCTTTAATAAAATCAACATGATCATTGTTATTATAATCATTATTATTATCATCATATAAGGTTCCATTCACATGTCCGCAAGTGTTTTGCGGTCCGCAAGTTGCCGATCCTCAAAACACGGACACCGGCCACGTACGTTCCGCATTTTTCAGACCGCACATGGTCAGCACTATAATAGAAATGCCTTTTCTTGTCCGTGGCAAGAATAGGACATGTTCTATTTTTTTGCTGGGTGCGGCATCTTTTGCGGGCCCCATTGAAAATGAATAGGTCCACACCCGTTCCGCAAAATTGCGGAAAGGATACGGACCCATAATGCGGCCATGTGAATTGACCCTTATTATGATGACTATTATTTTTATTATTATTATTGAGTAAATCAAAGTCAAACGAATTGACTGAGTTGAGTAATCCGATATTCAGGAAAAATTTGATTCGCCGCGAAGCTGAATTTTCTCACGCTTCATGGTAACAAATCTATTGTATTATTCCTGAAATGGCGGTGAAAAAAAACATACATACTCACCTCATCCATTTGCTCGCAGAGTGGCCATCTTGATTGAAGATACTGCGTGAAATCTCACACGGCGTGACAACACCACACCAGTGTGATGACATCATCACGTCACCCTGCACGAGATTTCACATCACCGTTTAGCTTTCCATTCTTCTGATCCGTCAGAAGAAGAGAGAGAGAAAAAAACTGAATCTTGTAAAAAAAACGGATCCTGTTGCATCAGTTATACTTAGGATTGCATAGGATCCGTTTTTTTACAGGATCCTGTTTGTTTTAGTTTTTTTTTCTCTCTTCTTCTGACGGATCAGAAGAACAGAAAGCTAAACGGTGATGTGAACTCAGCCGAATTAGTAACATATCGAATTTCTTGTCGACGTTCGGTGAAGCAGCCGAATCGACTTTTTCATAACTTTATCCATCAGTAATTATTCTCATCATCATCATTGTCATCACTCGCATCAGCAATAACATGAACGTTATCAGCAGCGGCTTCATAATGAATGAAATCGTCACCACTGCAATTATAATTATCATCGCTGTCAATGTTCTTGACCTCGACCGGGTTTTATATGTTTTCACTGATTCTGGTTTCCATATGAAGAGTGACCAGCGCGTGCAGTTAAGGGTTAAATGTCTGGGGAGAAGGATGTCAGTAAGGAGCTGTAAGCCGCTCCCGTTGCCATAGAAACAAGAACTAATGATTTTTACCAATGCAAAGCACACCTCAAAGTTTCTGTAAGACATCAATATGATTGCAGCATTGTTTTGCTGCTTCAGAGATTTTTGCACCGACAAATGGTAATAAAAAACCGCAGCAGATGAAAGGAGACGTGTCCGGCCATAGAGGGAAGTACCGTCACTTACAGCACGTTACTACTGTGACAGGGGGCGTGAAGGACCCTCATAAATCACACTGAGGGCATGCCAAAATAACACAACAAATATTACTGAGCTAGAAAATCCACACCGCTCCAGCACCACAGTACCAACACCACTGCTCCAGCATCACCGCTCCACTACCACCACTCCAGCACTACCGCCCCACTGCTCCACCACCACCACTCCAGCACTACCGCCCCACTGCTTCACCACCACTACTCAAGCACCACAGTTCCACCACCACTGCTCCAGCACCACAGTACCACCACCACTGCTCCAGCACCACAGTACCACCACCACTGCTCCAGAACCACAGTACCACCACTACTGCTCCAGCACCACAGTACTACCACCACTGCTCCAGTACCACAGTTCCACCACTACTGCTCCAGCATGACAGTACCACCACCACTGCTTCAGCACCACCACTCCAACACCACGGCTTCACCACTCCAGCACCACCACCTACCCCACCATCACGACTCCAGCTCAACTGCCCCACCACCACCGCTTTAGCACCATCGCCCCACCACCATCGCTCCACCACTCCAGCACCACCACCTACCCCTCCAGCACCACAGTCCCACCACCACTGCTCCAGAACCACAGTACCACCACTGCTCCAGCACCACAGTACACCACCACTGCTTCAGCACCGCTGTTCCAGCACTACTGCTCCAGCACCACCGCCCCATCATGACCACTCCAGCATCACTGCTCCACCACCACCACTCCAGCATCACCACCCCACCCCTCCACCACCACTACTCCAGCACCACAGTTCCACCACCACTACTCCAGCACCACAGTTCCACCACAGTACCACCACCACTGCTCCAGCACCACGGCCCCACCACCACCACTCCAGCACCACCTCCCCACCACCACCACTCCAGAACAACCGCCCCACCACCACCGCTTCAGCACCACTGCCCCACCACCACCATTCTAGCACCACCGCCCCACCACCACCGCTCAACTGCTCCAGCACCACCGCCCACCCCTCCACCACCACTGCTCCAGCACCACAGTACCACCACTGCTTCAGCACCACCACTCCAACACCACGGCTTCACCACTCCAGCACCACCACCTACCCCACCATCACGACTCCAGCTCAACTGCCCCACCACCACCGCTTTAGCACCATCGCCCCACCACCATCGCTCCACCACTCCAGCACCACCACCTACCCCTCCAGCACCACAGTCCCACCACCACTGCTCCAGAACCACAGTACCACCACTGCTCCAGCACCACAGTACACCACCACTGCTTCAGCACCGCTGTTCCAGCACTACTGCTCCAGCACCACCGCCCCCATCATGACCACTCCAGCATCACTGCTCCACCACCACCACTCCAGCATCACCACCCCACCCCTCCACCACCACTACTCCAGCACCACAGTTCCACCACCACTACTCCAGCACCACAGTTCCACCACAGTACCACCACCACTGCTCCAGCACCACGGCCCCACCACCACCACTCCAGCACCACCTCCCCACCACCACCACTCCAGAACAACCGCCCCACCACCACCGCTTCAGCACCACTGCCCCACCACCACCATTCTAGCACCACCGCCCCACCACCACCGCTCAACTGCTCCAGCACCACCGCCCACCCCTCCACCACCACTGCTCCAGCACCACAGTACCACCACTGCTCCAGCGCCACAGTACCACCACACTGCTTCAGCACCGCTGTTCCAGCACCACTGCCCCATCACCACCACTCCAGCATCACTGCTCCACCACCACCACTCCAGCATCACCACCCCACCCCTCCACCATCACTGCACCAGCACCACAGTACCACCACTGCTCCAGCACCACAGTACCACCACACTGCTTCAGCACCACCACTCCAGCACTATCTATCGATCTCTCTTATCTATATGTCTCTTGTCTATCAAGCTGTCATAGGAAAACAGCAGATAAGACAGACAAAACAAGAAGACTTCTCATCGCTACTAAGGTGTGTTTTTGTTCTTTGCTCTGTCCATTTCTTTTGTGCTGCATTGCATGGTTTCCTAGGTTTACCAAGTGTATAGAGAACCATAGATAACAACATGTCCTAATACTGTATCTCCAAGAATCAACTCTGCTACATCTAGCACCCTCAGCTGCAATCACAAGCATTAGAAACAATATCTATAATATGGAGCTTTGACACTTGATTGACTAAACATGCTAATAAAAGTCTGTAGAGGTGAGGCCTGGCATGGTAGCGGTTAGTAACACGTACATGTGTCTACGCTTCTTCAGTTCTTCAGAAATCTGATCAAAAGGAAAAGCTGTGTCTATTGTGCAGGATCCATCTCATCACTAATAATATCTGAACAGATCATTTACATTTTGTTTTCTCAGATTTTTCTAAAATTAATGGGATTTATGCAAAAACAGCCGTAAACAAGTTTCTCGGAGGGACTGGCATATTGAAGAAACCTCGTAGAATTGGGTCACATATCATCCCATGAAATGTGGAGCAATGTGAAGAATGAAACAAGCACATGTTCATTTTTGTTGTCTTCCTTAAAGTTTTATCCTTGTTTGGAAGGCAAGTTCTAAAAATACAGAAGATGCAGGAAACTGGTGGAATAATAACAGATACGTTTCCTCGAGAGAATACATTGTATCCAGATATAACTAGATAATAAGTTTCAATGTTCTTAAAGGACAATGAATAGAAATCCCTGAACATTTCTCTACTATGAATTATCATGAGCTCTACTGTAAGGGGGCATGTTCTCCCAAAACATCGTGAGGAGTGGAGGAGGTGTGAACGATGTCAGCGTTCTTCATGATGTACCATCAATGAACTAAAGAAATAAAAAGAAATAAAAAACATTTAATCAGTTTCTATGGGGAGGTAAGTTCTAGACTTGACAGCGGCGATTCAATGGATGTTGTATATCTGGACTTCTCTAAAGCGTGTGCCACATAAAAGGTTAGTATATAAAATGAGGATGCTCGGACTGGGGGAAAATGTCTGTATGTGGGTAAGTAACTGGCTGAGAGGTAGAAAACAGAGGGTGGTTATTAATGTTACGCACTCAGATTGGGTCACTGTAACTAGTGGGGTACCTCAGGGGTCAGTACTGGAGGGGTCACTGTCACTAGTGGGGTACACAGGGGTCAGTATTGGGCCCTATTCTCTTCAATATATTTATTAATGATCTTGTAGAAGACTTGCAGGTGACACAAATTGTGTAAAGTAATTAACACGGAAGAGGACAGGATACTGTGTATAAATTCTACAGAGGACAGTATACTGTATATATATATATATATATATATATATATATATATTACAGAGGACAGTATACTGCTACAAAGGGATCTGGATAGATTGGAGGTTTGGGCAGAAAAAGTAGCAGATGAGGTTTAACACTGACAAATGTAAGGTTATACACATGGGCAGGAATAATGCAAGTCACCTGTACATATTAAATGGTGAAACACTGGGTAACACTAATATGGAAAAGGACCTAGGAATTTTAGTGAACCGAAAACTAAGCTGCTGCCAGGGCCAATAAGATAATGGGTTGCATCAAAAGGGGCATAGATGCCGGTGATGAGAACATAGTCCTACCACTTTACAAATCACTGGTCAGACCACACATGGAGGACTGTGTACAGTTCTGGGCTCCTGTGAACAAGGCAGATATAGCAGAGCTGGGGAGGGTCCAGAGAAGGGCAACTAAAGTAATAACTGGAATGGGGCAACTACAGTACCCTGAAAGATTATCAAAATTAGGGTTATTCACTTTAGAAAAAAGACAACTGAGGGGAGATCTAATAACTATGTATAAATATATCAGGGGTCAGTACAGAGATCATCACTCCCATCATCTATTTATCCCCAGGACTGTGACGAGGGGACATCCTCTGCGTCTGGAGAAAAGAAGGTTTCTACACAAACATAGAAGAGGATTCTTCACGGTAAGAGCAGTGAGACTATGGAACTCTCTGCCTGAGGAGGTGGTGATGGGTAGTACAATGAAGGAATTCAAGAGGGGCCTGGATGTATTCCTGGAGTGTAATAATATTACAGGCTACAGCTACTAGAGAGGGGTCGTTGATCCAGGGAGTTATTCTGATTGCCTGATTGGAGTCGGGAAGGAATTTTTTCCCCTAAAGTAAGAAATTGGCTTCTGCCTCACAAGTTTTTTTTGCTTTCCTCTGGATCAACTTGCAGGATGACCGGCTGAGCTGGATGGACAGACATCTTTTTTAAGCCTTATGTACTATGTTACTATGTAAACAAAAGGTTTTCTACCTGCAATTTGTGAGTATGACTTCTATTGCTCAGTCACATACAATATTGGCACAATGAGGTCAAAAGAAGACAGAAGTCTGCATGTTTGAAAGACTGTCAGTGCTGGGTTAAGCAGAGCTCCCGGTGTGGACTTGTATTTGCTACAGGTGACTGAAGTGCTACATGTTATAGAGGCACAGATATGTCATCAGAAAATTACCTATTATTTAAACCACATTTTTATGTTTTAACATATTTTTAAACGAAATTTTAAATTTTTCATGTCATCTAGAGTTAAACACAAATCATAAAATCCTGCAGTTTTGACACTGGCCACTAAGGACTCATGCACATGAAAGTATTTGCTTTCCATATCCATTCCGGGGTTTTTTTGCGGCCCGTGTGCGGAGCCATTCGCTGACTCTGTGTGTATTCCATTTCTGTATGTCCGCATGGACGTTCCACAAAAAAGATAGAACATGTCCTATTCTTGTCCATTTTGCGGACAAGGACAGGCTGATCTGATCTGAACTGAACTGATCTGCAAAAAAACTGATGCAATAAGGATGTCACATGGACATACACTACAGATGTCACATGTCCCACGGACCGCAAAATACATAAAAGCATGTGCATAAGCCCTAAGTCTAATTATAGGAGCCATTTCTTCTTCTGTACACATCAATTTTTTGCAGTTATCTGCTTATCTATACACAGAGGTGATATCATTACAGGCAGGATTAGAATGACAGATACGACCGGATCCACCATTCACAATAGGTGATTGTCAGGCCTTTACCTATTCTTTCCTTGCACAATGACCTCCGCACAGGTCACAGAGCATGCCCAGAAAACTGTACCATAGAAGTTAATGAGGTCCCCTCCTGACCATTGTGTCTATGGACCATGGGGCTGCCATAAAGCAATTTTCTTAATGCTGTGCAAATGCTGTTAAGAACAGTCAGGCAAGATGGCCGCCCCCATAATCATGTTCAGGAAATAGAATTTTAAAATATCTGTAATAAAAATAAAAAGATATGTGTTAATATCTGGTTTCAACTGGCAGGAAAAAAAGTTTGGAGACACATTCCCTTTAAGCACCCCTTGACCTCGGAAATAAAAGTAAACCTTTTCCTATAAATTTAATTTTCATATTAAATAAGAACAGTTTTTCGGGGGAGAGAAGAGTTTTTTTTATGTTCTTCTTACCTATTCAGTAAGGGAGTCTGAAATCTATCAAAGTCTGGAAAGTTTCAGCTCTATCATTGTTATCGACAGACAGGAACGTAACATTTATTGTATGTTGGGGACGATGAAGACTTTCATGTTTGCATGTTCGCGAGTAAATGAGCGTGGGGGAACAGCTGCGTCAGACACTTCTAGAAATGCTAAGCATCGTACAATGGCTGTTTGAGAGATAAAAAGTACTGATATGGGGAGGTGACAGATGGCAGACCCGCGTTGATGGGCTATAGGCTGTCGTTAGGTACCTTTAATTTGGCTATGACATTCCCCATGTTCCTCCGAGAGCAGACATTATGAACTTCTGCTCCACTGAATAAGCTTCTTTATCAACAATATTTTTTTTCTTGAATAATTTGTTGACCTTGCGTTTGTTGCAGGGTGAAATCTCGACGCCAGACGCTATTACTCCCATATTTAGTTTTGCAACTGAACATCTGTTTATTGGCTCTTTAAAGCACACTGCCAAATGAGAAAGCCATCGCAGCATCAAAATTGTTCTAAATGTACTTAGATAGATTGGGAACGCATGAGAAAAATATGGAAACAGGGATTCAGGCTGCAATAACCGGGATGTATTAGACAATCGCACCAATGAATGCAGAAGGAAAGGGCAGACCTCGAGCAGAGATGGATGAGATCTGCTGGCGCTAAAGGAGGAGAGGGGTGAAAAAATGTGACTAATAAAATGAGCAGGAAGTCAGGACCAAAAAAAGGTAAAGACGCAGAAGAAGCCAAAATTCCAACTGGAAACTGAAAAGTGAGAAGCGTAGATGTGCCATATAGGCCACCTGATATTGTTAGCCAAGTCTGTGGATTAACAATGCTGGCCTGGAGGTGGATGTGCCCTTTGCAGAACTTTTTATGTATGCCGATTTCACTCATGAGTTACCATATAGCCCCCACATAATACAAGAACAGGTGCCCTCCTGAATTCAACTCTAACGCCTTCCTCAGAATGGTGATATAGTTAAATACCGCAGTAGGGGTCGCCGGATTTTGTGCTGCATGGTGGTATTTGGTTCTGCTGGAGCAGTATATTGTGCTGCACTGTGGTATTTGGTTCTGCTGGGGCATTATATTGTGCTGCACTGTGGTATTTGATTCTACTGGGGCGGTATATTGTGCTGCACGGTGGTATTTGGTACTGCTGGGGCAGTAGAATGTGCAGCACTGTGGTATTTGGTTCTACTGGGGCGGTATATTGTGCTGCACTGTGGTATTTGGTTCTGCTGGGGCAGTAGAATGTGCAGCACTGTGGTATTTGGTTCTGCTGGGGCGCTATATTGTGCTGCACTATGGTATTTAGTTCTGCTGGGGCGCTATATTGTGCTGCACTGTGGTATTTGGTTCTGCTGGGGCAGTAGAATGTGCAGCACTGTGGTATTTGGTTCTGCTGGGGCAGTATATTATGCTGCACTGTGGTATTTGGTTCTGCTGGGGCATTATATTGTCCTGCACTGTGGTATTTGATTCTACTGGGGCGGTATATTGTGCTGCACTGTGGTATTTGATTCTGTTGGAGTGCTATATTGTGCTGCACTGTGGTATTTGTTTCTGCTGGGGCAATAGAATGTGCAGCACTGTGGTATTTGGTTCTGCTGGGGCAGTATATTGTGCTGCACTGTGGTATTGCTGGCCCCGCCTACATCTGTTACCCCTTACTAATTGTATTGGCTCTGCCTACTTCTGTTGCCCCGCCTTCTGTCAATTTGGGCCCACCTACAAGTTGATGCCTCTGTTAGGTTTTTCCAGAGCCACTTTAAGCTCCCAGTCCTCCCTGCCTAGAGGAGTGTCTTATAGGAGTTGTTTGCTTTAAAAAAAAAAAAAAAAACTTTTTGCAATTAGCAGAGGGTGAGCGTATTCACATTGAACACCCTCATCTACTAGTCACAGTGGAGAACAGCTACAAACAGCAGCTCTCACTTTCTGTAGAACCTGACACTTGGTTTCAACAGATACCAGGTACAGCTCCATTTCTGGTGTGGTGGTGCCGCAGTGATATTGATGCATGTAATATGAAGAATGAAGCAACTTTTCAATTAGACCTGAATCACAAACCATCTATCTGAATGTTACTTCTTACTAAACTAAGAAAAGTATGTCAGTAAGGCCTCATGCACACGACCGTTGGTGTTTTGCGGTCTGCAAACCACAGATTCGCAAAACACGGAAGCTGCTCCGCGTTCCGTTCTGCAATTTGCGGAACGGAACGCGGCCCATTATAGAAATGCCTATTCTTGTCCGCAAAACGGACAAGAAAAGGACATGCTCTATTTTTTTTGCGGGGGCACGGAACGGAGCAACGGATGTGGACAGCACACGGAGTGCTGTCCGCATCTTTTGCGACCCCATTAAGGTGAATGGGTCCGCACCTGTAAATATGCAGCTCGGACGCGGACCACAACAACGGCCGTGTGCATGAGGCCTAAGAAGTAGAGGGCAGACAGAGGGAGTATGACTGCAGAATCAGACTGCAAGGGGTTTGTTTGTAGTCTGTTACTATATATATGAGTCATTCCATTTTGATCCGTCTTAATAGAAGTCTATGGGAATCAGAACGGATGTGGTTCCTGTTATGCAAGAAGGAAAACAAAGTCCTGTCGACAGGACTTTTTTCTTCATTCTGCGTAATGGAAACAGGACAGATCCGTTCTGATTCCCATAGCCTTTTAAAGGCTTCCGTTCTGCATTCCGTCTTAATACAAGTCTATGGACAGCATAACGGATCCGTCCTTCCGTCTTATGGATTCAGTTATTTTTCGTTATAACCATGTTATAACGGAAAGCCATAACGGAATCCAGAACGCAGATGTGAACCCACCCTTACTGATACATGCAATTAGTGTTATAAGCCGGCAGATTCTCCAGTTTAGGTTTCAAACAAAGTTTTGTTTGTTTATCAATAAAGCTTGATTGACCGGTCCAAAAAACACAGCAATTTTCAGTTTTTTTTCTTTTTCATTTTTTACTACTTTCTCAGAGCTGTACATTTTTTATATTTCGGTTCACATAGCCACATGAAGACTTATTTTTTTATGGGACAAGTTGTACTTTCTAGTGGAAAGTTGAAAAACAATGCGAATGGTTTGGAATAGGAAAAAAGCTGAATTCTGCCATAGTTTTACGGGTTTCAAATGATACTTACTTTTTATTGTTTATTTATTTAGTTATTTGTTTATTTATTTATTTGAATTGGATTAATTTAATTTTATTTTGGATAGAGCAGCTGTGCGGATACTCAACCAGTGCTCCCAGTCTGACCACTGGGACCCCCATTGATCTACATTTATGCTTTAATGATTAGATAGGGGATACATTTTCCTACCTGAAATAGCTCTTTAAAATAATAATAATAATAATAATAATTCCTCTCCTCCTGACGAAGCAAACACACGAAACGCGCGTAGAGGGGGCGCCATTCCTGCACAGGAGCACTTTTCAAGGGTATGCTATCTCTATCTATTTATTTAAGCGATTTATGCTATATGGGTCAGCCAGGGTCATTTACTTTAGACAAGGATACAGCAGTTTATGTATGTTGATGCCTGTTGGTGCCATACCTGTGACTTGTCTTATACTAATGTTTAAAGGGCTGTACTATAGAAAGTAGGAGGACGATCCGATTTAGGACATAGTTAAGATTAACGTGGAGTAGCTACACTAGGTGTATTCACCCTGGGTACAACCTATTTGCAGGATTTTTTGTGGCGCTTTTATGAATGGTTTCCCATATATAATGAATTGTAGTGTATGTTTTTAATAATATTATCAATAAACGACTCATTTTAATGGAACTTTGTGCCATCCGTATTTTTGAGATATAAAATAATAATGTGTAAAAACATAGATTCATTCTCAGAACTCAGTAATGTCGCACCAAGAATTCACATTTTGGACGCCATTGAACGGAATTTGTATAATTTCTGGTGACATTTTTAAAGAGGACCTTTCATCAGGGTAAAAAATGTGTACTAACTATGCTGACATGTAGAGCAGCGCCCAGGGATCTCCCTACACTTACTATTATCCCTGGGTGCGGCTCCGTTCGCCCGGTATAGGCTCCTGTATCTTCTGGGACTTGGTTATACTAGGAGGAGCCTAGTACCACTTGGTTATAGTAGGCGTATCCCAGGATGAAGCGCTGGCCAGTTGCAGCGCTCAGCTCACAGCCTGGGAGAAAAAAAAACTCCCAGGATATGAGCTGTGCGCTGCGATTGGCCAGCGCTTCATCCTGGGATACGCCTACTATAACCAAGTGGTACTAGGCTCCTCCTAGTATAACCAAGTCCCAGAAGATACAGGAGCCTATACCGGGCGAACGGAGCGGCACCCAGGGATAATAGTAAGTGTAGGGAGATCCCTGGGCGCTGCTCTACATGTCAGCATAGTTAGTACACATTTTTTACCCTGATGAAAGGTCCTCTTTAAGTTTGCAATTTTCGGTTACCTCTAGGTAAGTTGTGGAAAGGGGGTGAATATTATAATTTTAGAACATTGATCTTTCTAGTTGACACATTAGTCCCTTGTTTACATGTATGTGTCAGGAAGGGTCCATAAAGCATGTGGACAGCATTAGCCACTTAGACAATACAATATATTTGCGTAACTTTTTGAAAATTGTATCTTTTTCTGTAGAAACTAAATTCTTTCTTCTTCTTGATTTGAATTTTCTGTAAAATGTGTCCTTGATCATTAGAAGTCAGCAGTTCTGCCGCAGAATTACCCAGGCTTCATTGACTGAGCTTTTCTATTCTCGTTTTCTTAAATGGATCTGTTGTCATCGAGGCAGAACCATTTTATGTCCAAACTATCCATTAAATTATTTATTAATGCTTACTGTGGGTCGGGAGCTCAAAGCTGTGTCCTCATATTCTCTGTGTTTTGCGATGGCTCGTTGGTTTAACCTGCTCAGTAATGATCGGCCAATGTTACTGAGCTAATAGCTACTTTTTAAAAATTAGTCAACTCATTAGTGTAAAAATTCTAACTTTAAAGCACTTGGTTATAATGGATACAGTCAGCAATTGGTTACTTAGAGGATATTCCTACATGGATGCAATCAGCAGCACCAACCTCTGGTAGTTGTAAGAATCTACACATGCATATTCTCCTAGCTTTGTTGGGTCTTCTAGCTGAGGCCAGATTGATCCCTTGTTCTTCACTGAAGGTTGGGGAATGGGAAGTGGTAACTCTTTTTGTTTTTTTTTTAAATCCCCAAATTACCACCCTATTGGTTTCCCTTTATGCAAAGTAGTACTAACCAATGGAATTATGACATCATCTGCCCCCTTATGGTGCTAATCATTTTGTATAATGTTCCTAAGTAACACTTTGAAGGGATATGTCTGAACGCAAGCTTGCTGACAGTTTCCACTAGTAACCATCCAAATACTGCCAAATCTTATTGAACTAAGGCCAGTTTGTCTGAGCGCTCCCTTCTGTTTAGCCCTGTACTTGCATTAGGCCAGTTTCACACTGGTGTTAAGCCATTATAGTAAATGGGGCTGGGCAGACTTCCGGCAGCTCACGTGTGCAAACAGTAGTACGAATCCGGCAGGCTGTTCCCCTGCCGAAACAGCCTGCTAGAAAAGCTTAACGTCAGTGTGAAACTGGCCTAATGCAAGTACAGGGCTGAACAGAAGAGAATGCTCAGACAAACTGTAAGGCTGGGTTCACACACTGCATTTTTGTGCATTTTGCCCGACAAAAGGGCATTTGAAAAATGCAACATTTTAGAAGATTTTGACTGCGTGGTTTCACAGGAGCTTTAATGATTGTCCTCGCATGCACCTGTGAGTGTCGCACACAATCAGGACATGTTTTCATCCCCTGGTGGCAAAAAAAAGTGTTCCAGTCCACTGACAGCAAGCAGAGATATTGCAAATGACTAGGAATTAAAATACTTAGTGAAAGTTAAAGAACTTTCTGTAACCCTCTGATGTGTCTCGTGCCCTTTTCTTTTGATCCCTCTGTAATTCCTACTTTACGATGTCTGATATTTCCATTTGGATGCAGCAGTAGCAAGATAAATCCCCCCACCCGTTGGGATTCTTCAGGGAGCTGAGATGTGGAACCACTATACCTTGGAATGAATAAGTAGCAGTCATTTATTAATCAGACCCGTTAGCTGAATTTAAAGCAGATTCTGATGGGCTGACAGCTTAATGAGAAACACATTCACCATTAAATATGAATAATTTACATTTTCAAAGTGTTTGCAATCATCCACCTCAGCCTGCTTACTGCTTCAATATATAACACAAGATTTAAAAAAAAGGTGTCTAAACAACAAATTCTCATGAAATGATATGCTTTTTAAAACTTCAGCTATAAAGTGTTGTCAGTAAGGTGTCTCTATTTAAACACTGTCCATTACTACTTCTGGTTCACCATCAAAATGCCTCCTCTGGGGAACCAACTAGAAAATTTACCAAATGGCTCAGCAGGGGCTGGAAAATAACTTATTCTTTATGCTCCACCCATGAGCACCTACAGCAACTCAGCAGGGTTTCCTGGGGTGGATCTCTGACTATAGACTGGCTGTTAAGATTGTTTTGTCCTCCATCCTTATGTGTGAGTGGGGCATAAGTTGACAGGCAGCTAAATTCACTGCTAGCAACATCCAGTTCAACTTTTATTGCAAAGATAGGGTGAAGCTAAAAACAGAAAGAAAACTTGCTTAGTATAGTGAATGAGCATGTGGCAATATTACACACATTACAGTACAAAGCTATGCAAAAAAAATGATGTGTATTAAATACAGGTTACATACAGTGTAGAATATAAACTTCCTGAACATCCTGCAATAATAACTAACAGCCTAAAATGTACCAGCGATGCCACATTTGGTCTGGAGAGGAGGATGATTACAGATGTGCTGCTTGTCCTTCAGAAGAAAGCTTCTATGAGCCGGGCTTCTGATGTCAGTAGGGTCATAGGTAATGAAATACAATGGCTTGCATAGGACATACAGGGAAATAAATGATAGCTACCTAGAACTTTTTGCACAAAAGGTCACAAGATTTCAAGACAAAATAAGCTCGATCTCAGGATATGTTGAGCCAAAAGAAAAGGTAAGGAAGTACTCATCTGTAAAACTACTGATGGTTGAAATGTGAGCTGGGGCTGTTCACAATATTCGAGGTTCCTTATGTGTAATAAATTGCCATTAGCAAATAGAGGAAGCCTCCGAGCACAGTGTGAATCATTGTAGGTAGACTCTAGATTTGTGGGTTCAATTATCGGTTGTGTACAGGGAAGAAATTGCAGAACATAATAAATATGAGAGATGAAATTGGAAGCTGGAGAAGAAAGATGTGATCCCTGAAGAACAGAACCAAAGTAATATGTGATTGTTAAAAGAAAACGTGGCCAATGTCAGCAAGTTTACTTAAATGTAGTTTGGATAAAAGATATTTTAACTGACAAATCTTGGCTGACAACAAGTCTTGGCTTTAATGATGCTATCACAAGAACCCATTGAATAGAAGAAGAGAACATCCTAACAAGAGAGTACTATGAACATAGAAGACATCTCAAAAATGTTACAACCCACGCAGACGTTCTTGAAGAATTCCCAAACTAAGGAATCATGAGAAAGTGTAAGGCATCCAAATCAACTAAAGTCCTCACAAGTCTCAGTCTTTGTCAATGTTATTTTCCAGCTTGGATCACCACATTACTCAATGGCTTCCGCTTATAAAGGGGTGTCCAAAGTGGGGGGTCCCCTACATTGCATTCATATGCTCAACGGTGACAGTGAAATAGCTAGGTACAGTAGCTAGTGTAAATGTCAAAGTCTTTTAGATATAAATAAGCAAATTTCCAAAAATTCGGCTCCAGATTGGCCTAATTAGTCATCCTATTCAATTGGGGTCTGAATAAATTGCAAGTCCCCCTTTGCCTATAATACTCTTACCCAGTCTCTTTCTGTTTCTCTCCAGATTATTGGAGCACTTGCCATCCAGGTTGAATTGCCAGGGAGCTACCCCTGGAGAAGTCTCTGTTAGCAATGGCTTGTGGATAGTTGTATCAAAGACACTGCAGAAGTCAAGGCAGGCAGAGTTCAGTTACAGTGGCAGTCAGGTGAAAGTTGGACAGGCCGGGTTGGTGTCAGCTGTCAGGAACAAATATCTTAGTGAACAATTGGAACCCAATAGACTTTGCTACTAGGCGATCCATGATGTGGTCAGGGCAGTTAGAGAGACTATGACATGTGGCCATTGGTTGGACCAGCAGAGCTTTGAATCATGATAACCCTATAAGAGGACAGAGTCTGTGTGCCAGCAGGAGGCAGAGGATATGAAGAAGAGGAGTGGCAATGAGTTGGAGGCTAGGTACAGAGAACAGAAGGAGCAAAGCTGCAGGGGCAAGTGGGAAGCAGACCAGAGAGAGTCTGCACAGGTGAGTGCCTGAGAAAACAGGTTGCAAGGGATAATTACAGCTTGAATAATGGAGACCAATGACCTTGGTAATTCAGCAAAAAAAAAAATTGCAAGTGTCCCGGCCATAATTCCTTGAGCTGCTTGCTCCATTTTATAATGTCTGTTGGGTATCACATTTCATTCTCCCCGAATGTTTTATATATATATTTTTTGTCCATTGCAGAAGTTCTCTACTGGGGATCCTCGCATTTCATCAATTCCTCATCAGGCACTCTATAGTGTAAATGGTGTGCAGTGTTTTATAGCAACCCAGGGAAGATATAAAGGACGGAACATTTGGATCGTGGCCCATGTCAACAATTCTCAGAAACCCATGTGGGTCAAAGCTAAATAACTTATACATATTTCAGGAGCAGTACCAGTATTTAATGATCCCATGACACACATCAATCACTTTGTAACAGTGCCGGTGACTGCACACAAACTTTTAATGGCTGCAATAAAAATTCTCAGCAGAGATTGCAGGAGCAATTATTCTTAAGTGTTAACGTTTCCCATGTAATACCGCAACCGTATGTAGTGTGTATACATGTAAAGAGAAATATGGGTTCTTGCTACTTGATGACTCTGAACCCTCCACTGTCAAACTCTTCAGTTCTCTCACCTTCCCCACTATGACACATTGCAATATCCCTTTTGATATACAGTTCTGAGCTTACTAAAAATTGCCCCTCACAAGGTTATCACAAAGCCCCAGCCCTGTCCTGAAGTACTCTTAGCTACTGAGATAGAATAACTATACATTCTCTTTTTACCTAACATGTCCTCTTTCTGGGACCCCCAAAAAAGTGTTTGGCCAGGAATTATAAAATGTATAAACTACCAAAAATGCTTGTGATGACTACGGGGAACTGTTGGGTGGGTTCTATAATCTGCTACTGCGAAGGACTGAAGGACCTGTGATGATGTCACCATCATGTGATCATTGGCAGAGCACAGCAGTGGAAAGGACAAGTGGTAAGGACCTGTGATGATGTCACCATCATGTCATCATTGCAGGCGGAGGCAGAGCTCAGCAGTTGAGACTGGTAATCCTGAGAAACCGTAAAAGTTGTAGTCCTCTCCTCTTATACTCCCTCTCAGAATTAGGGGAAGCAGGAGAAGCAAAACTCAGAAGGGGTCTGCTACAGAGACACTACAGGAGCTATGCCCAGATGTGCCCCTTCACAGTAGCTATGCCCAGATGTGCCCCTTCACAGTAGCTATGCCAAGATATGCCACCTTCACAGTTGCTATGCCCAGATATGCACCTTCTAACAGTAGTTATGCCCAGATATTCGCCACTTCACAGTAGTTATGGCCAGATTTGTGCTCCGTCTCAGTAGTTATGCCCAGATATGTGCCCTATCACAGTATATCTGCCAGATATGTGCCACCACACAGTAGTTATGCCAGATATGTGCCACTCCACAGTAGTTATGCCCAGATATGTGCCCCCTCCAGAGAGAAGTAAAACAACAACAACAAAAAACAGAAAATACTCACCTGGTTCCTTCGAAGATCACAGCTCAGCTGCCAGCACTCCCCAGCAGGATACTGTCACACACCGAGCTGCAGTTTAAGGGGAAGAGGATCACAGAGGCTGATTCCACAACTCACCCTACACAGACCAGCAGCTCCATGTGTGAGGGCATTGTGCTGCTGCTGGAGAGTGCCGTCAGCTGAATGGTGAAGTAGGAAGAGGACGGCTCTCTCCTTCACCATTACAATTAGCTGTCTCTGCATCCTGTGGACACAGAGACAACTGACAGCAAGACATACCTCAGCCATTCTGGGACCACGGGTCAGCCACTGAAATCTGGGACTGCCCTGCTGGATCCAAAAGAGTTGGGTGGTATGGCGATGATCTTTAAAGGGGTCCTCTCACTTCAGCAAATGGGATTTTTCATGTAGAGAAAATTAATATGAGGCACTTAGTAAAGTATTGTATTGCCTCCTTTGCTGGCTGGATTCATTTTTCCATCGCATTGTACACAGCTCTTTTCCATGGATACGACCACCCTGCAATCCAGCAGCGTTGCAAATGAGCAATGTATAATGTGACGGAATAAGTATAAATCTGAAGATATCAGTCCGTACCAGAGAAATAAGGGGGGAGTTGCAGAGAGTGATGAGGAGAAAGCAAAGCTATTAAATATTTTTTTCTCCACTGTATTCACTGAAGAAAATAAACTGATGAAATGCAGAATGTAAAAGTAAATTCCCCATTAAAAGTGCCCTGTCTGACCCAGGAAGAAGTACAGTGGCGTCTTAAAAAAATTAAAATAGACAAATCTCCGGAACCAGATGGTAAAACCCCCCGTATCCTAAGAGAATTAAGTAATATCATAGCCAGACCCCTATTTCTGATATTTAAGGACTCTACAATGACAGGGAGTGCTTCACAGGATTGGGGCATAGCAAATGTGGTGCCAATATTCAAAAAGGGTTAAAAAACAGAGCCAGGAAACTATAGGCTGGTAAGTTTAACATCCGTAGTGGGTAAACTGTTTGAAGGTTTTCTAAGAGATGCTATCTTAGAGTACCTCAATGAAAATAAGCAAATAACACAATATCAGCATGGCTTCATGAGTGATCGGTCATGTCAAATTAATTTAATCAGTTTCTATGTGGAGGTAGGTTCTAGCCTTTTTTCAGCCTTGTAAACTATGTTACTATGCATTTAGGTCCAAAATTCACTGCTGTCTAATTATTTGTTAATGCATGTCACGGCGCATGTAAATCATGTCACGGTACTCCTACCTGGATACCGTCGCTCCACAGGGTTAGGCACAGAAGAAACAAAGGGGATGAGTAATGGTGGAGGTGAAGAATAAGTCGAGTCCAGACCATGATAAAGTTCAACAGCTTTACTTGAGTAAACTTGCATCCAACCAATATTCAGGCTTTCTCTTGGTTCCAGAAGGTTTTGGCATAAACTGGCATAAACTTGATAACTTTGCTTTCTATCTAAACTCAGCTTTAGTCTGGTAGCTGGACTTTCGGTCTGTTCTCTATCTGTCGAGTGGGGTGCCTTTGGCTGTTGACCCCCGTCTGACACCTACCTGTAGGTAAATCTGTAAGGAGTCAGGGTGCTCCATGAGCTACTTCCCTTCTAAAGCGACTCCTGCTGCAGCAGAGGAACCTTCCTCTTGCTACTACATTATGGGCATATCTGCATCTCACGCTGCCCGAACTTACTAGACTTCCTGCAACCCCTCCATTTGGTAGGAAATGGTTCTAGCCCACTTCTGCCCAAAAGGTGGAGAATGGACTGGTATGTTCCATTCTACCTAAATATATCTCTCACTCTGCCAGATACACACTGCCACCTGCTTGTGAACCAGGCATATTACATGAATATAACAGTTTTATAACAATAATAGAAATGCACAGTGTAAAGGACCTGGAACTAAATACACAGATGGCATTATTGTTAGCCTATTAGAGACAGTAGCAGTGTGAAGGAATGGTAATACCTCTCGGGGTGTTACACATTATTAAACTGTATAAAACTGAGGAATAGAGTAAATTCTTCTACTCTTACAGTTCTTATTATTAACCTTATTATTTAGGCAACACAAAATGTTGTAGTGTCTTGCAACAGAGATTAGTGACTCTGTAGAACTCAGCCTTTACCTTACAGATTTAGGATAGGTCCATAATTCACTGTTGTATAATTATTTAATGCATCTGTGTAATGTTTGCAGCCGTATTTTCCTTTTCTAGAGCTTTGACTTAGCGTACGGCTGTGCAACACTACAGTCACCACTAGAGGGAGCCTAGGAGTAGAGATGAGCGAACTTTAAAAAAAAGTCCGGCGTTCGGGTTGTGGTAAGTCGCGCATCCCGTTATGGATTCCACTATAGCGGCATATGGAATCCATAAGGGGCGGCTGCCACCAACCCGAACTGTTGAACAGCCGAAGGACCTGGGGTGACGTCACCGTCATGTGATCAGTGCAGGGGGCGTGGCTCAGCACTGGATTTGATCCATAACGGGATGCGCGACTTACCGCAACCCGAACGCCGAACGCCGGACTTTTTTTTAAAGTTCGCTCATCTCTACCTAGGAGCTCATTGCAAATACAATCATAATTAAAGGTGTTTTTTCTGGACTTAGTAATAGTATTGAACTCTCCTCAAGGGCGAACTGGGAACTTAAAGTGGAAAAAATGCTAAAAGTGGCCCCGTTCTGTAGTTGGGTCCACATTGATGGAAGGCAGAGCTAGCAATATCATATTGTGGCACATTATACCACCCCAACAGAGCCAAAAACCACTGTCCATGACAAAATACTGCCAGCATCACAAAATACATCCCCCAAAAATTCCACTAGCCAGCCACCTGGGCATCCCCACGGGGAGATTTCCCTGTAAGGTCTATGGACAATCCACCCCTGCCTCACCTTATGATAGATCATCCATATCAGATCTGCGAGGAGTTGCAACCTGCCTGAACTAGCACACCTTCATACGCTTTGTAGCAAACAGGAAATGTACAGTGCATTACATTTTTTTTTATATATTGGCCAGCCCCTTTAAGAGTTTTGGCTTAAGTTTTTTAATTTATGAGTGGAATTTTCCAGTTTTGAGACAAGCTTTTCATTTTTCTCTTAAGTTTGATATTTTTGGCCAGGCTTTAGGTTTGGACTTTCTGCATTTTTACATTTAAAATTTTTTTTTACCTGTTTTAATTTTTTTTTATTTTTGACTTGTTTTATTTATTTTTTTCATGGTCATTTTCACATTTTTGGCTTAAGAGTTGAATGCTTCACCTGAATTTTTTATTATATCATCTCGCTCTCCGCTTTTTACTTGTAAGCGATTTTAAAGTTTGAATTAACAACTTTTCAACCATTTGTTGCCCCTGTAAACACCTGGCCGCTCTTTGGCTCTAACAACCCTGTTAATTACCTCTCCACACATTTGAAGTCCTTAAATTAAATTATCACATTCCTCGCAGCTGATGCTCAATGCATTTTTTTACTTACCTAAGCGATGGCGTGTCTTCACACGCCATGTGAGGTAATGTATATTTTTAGTTCTAGCCATGCGCCGTGGATACTATTATAGTGAACCAATCATGCCTGTGTAATAACAACTCAAATTAAGATGATAATTCATAATTTCTTCTCGGCGGTTATCTAGTGGCGGAGAACGCAGGGAATCATTAATTATAAATGATGTAATGCCAGTCCGTAATGAAATATTGGCAAATGAAGCCATAATCCAATAACATGTGATGATTCCAAACCTGCCAGCTGCCAAGCCGAGCTGCCAGATCTATAATTAAAATGATTTAAGTAACGTATACGGAGAATTTCAAGTCTTCCATCCAAGTCTGAACCCATGAAGCGACAGACTGGTAGCCTCCATTCTAGGCTGATAATTGAAGGATTTAATTTGCTTTTAATTTTCCTTGATCTTCGCGTTCTCTGCTTGTTAGAGAGGTGCTTAGTTTTATAGTGGCAGGAGGCAGAACTTTCCTTGCGAAGGACCATGCGAAAGGTTATAGCAGCAGAAGAGGAGTGTGATCATGTTCATGGAGGAGAAAGTGCCCTCACTTTAATCATTTTGCAAGGGTCAAGGGTCATGCAATTATGTACGGGCAGGACTAGAGATAGGTCAAGATGGGTAAAAATGATCGAGTCCCCGAAGAGTTTGCTTCATTATGTTTACTTGCAATGGACATAATGCAATGAAAACGTTCTAGTCTCCATGTATGGCACACTCAGTGATGTCACATTAAAGGGGTTGTGCCACTACTAATTGTTATTTTTGTTTAGCTCAGAATGAAAAGCTTGTTACTTGTACTTTACTTTCTGTTACAAAAACGCTCCAGTTGTGAGATATTCTCATTATTATAATGTTTAATCTGTATGGTTATGTGTACCTTCATTTGGTCGCACATGCTCAGTTCCTGTCACGCTTCGGTGTCGGAGGGAAACACCACACCGAGCATAGGAGGGAAGGGGGAAACAGGGAATCAGGCCGGAGAACTAGGGAAGGAAGATGGACACCTCCTAGTGAAAACCCTAACCAAAATCCTGACTGACTAACAGTATGAACAGATCCCAAATGTAGGTGAGTTCATACGCAGGAATACCTAGAGTCCTATCTAGCCCTATGGGACCTTGGTACTAATAGCAGGGATGAGACTACCTGCTCATCCAAAAGGAAGGACGAACAGGAGTCTACTTCAGGCCTAATACAAACAATAGGGAAATGCAACACACAGAACCCAAACACAATACAAAGGGGAAAGGAAAGACTTAACTTCAAAGAGGCTATGGAAGCACCAGGAGCTCAGCCGAGATCCAACCACAAACAGGCACAGAAGCTATAAACCACACAGCATAGTGGGAGAAGCAACTATAAATAAGGAAGTTTAAATGACCACATAAGCAACACCTGGAGGCAAGGGATGTGGTCATTACCAGAAACAACACATACACCTATTGATCCACAAGGAAGCCTGTCAGATCAAACCACGTGTTGCCAGTCTCACAGATCTCCTGCCACTCATGTATGTCCGGTACATCTGTCACAGTTCTATCCTTCAACAGCCTCCAGCTATATTTACTGTTAGAAGCTGTGAAAGTTACAGGGAGAGAGCTGGAGCAGAAAGGAAACACCCTTTCAGAAAAGACAAACGTTCTGAGCTGTGATAAGGAGAGAGCTGCATCAGAAAGGGCACACACCCTGAGCTGTAATAGGTTGAGAGCTGAAGCAGAAAGGACATGCCCTCTGAGCTGTTATAGTAAGAAAGCTGTAGCAGAAAAGATATGTCCTCTGAGCTGTTATAGGGAGAGACCTGCAGCATAAAGTACACAGACCCTGTCATTGTGCCACTCTGTGGTCTCCCCCTGATGCTGCTGTCACCTCCAGACTCTGTAACTGGACCACTCTGTGATCTCCTTGTGCTGCTTCCACCTCACCCCTATGTGATAGGGCCACTCTGTGGACTTCTCATGCTCTTCCCACCCTCCCCACTTCATGACTACGCCACTATTTTGCCTTTTGGCCTGGCTGACATCATCATTTATTTGACCCTTCTTCTGATCTGTCAGAAGGAAGGAAAAATGAGACGCACAACGGATCCTGTCTATATAACAGCTGTAAGGCCTGCATTACACGGTCCATATTTTGCATCAGAATTGGCTTATGATTTGGTAGCCAAAAGTAGGAGTGGGTACAAAACACAGAAGACAAATATTCCATTCACGTGTCATCTCTGTTTTGGATCCACTCCTGTGTTTTTGGTATTAGCAATACTGATGGATTACTGACCAAATGCTAACCAAGTAAAGGCGGATGCTCCACAGACAGGATCCATTTTTAGGGGGTATTGTTCTGATGGATCAGAGTGAGGGCAAAATAATCAGTGACGTCAACACAAACTTACTGCTGACACCCTCTCCACTCTGTGGGGGGGGGGCTCTACTTGTATAAATGTTTAATAGAACTGGTTCTGTAGAAATCTATGTGGAATCAGTGAATTAGTGTAAAAGGAGTGCGCTCTTTCACGCTATAGTAGGATCTTGGGCTTCTGCACGGTTCTTTATACCAGGCGCCAACATTGACCTTTAAGGATGAGTTTACACTTTAGTTATTTGGTCAGTTTTTGCCCCGTGACTGCCCAAATAAGTGACGTGTGCAGTGATTCTAAGAGCGACACCTGTCATCTACATGTCATACTGCATCACAGTATTATTTCACTACCACAGCAGACTCCCTATGCCTGTTACCGCAAGGCACAGTGTTCTACACCACTATACAGGCTCAGCCAGGAAATTGCCGTTTTTTATGAGATTCACCACAAATAAATTCGGATCGAACCACATTTTTTCAAAATATTGGCGAACCGGCCGAATCAAATTTTTGAGAAATTCGCTCATCTCTAATGATCATGTACTATATGATGTCTGATTTTCATTTTTTACATCAATAATGACTAACCCTCTTTACAGAGAAAATAAGCACAGCCATGTCGCAGAACAGGAATAAAGCACACAGTGATGTTCTAGTAGGAGGATAATATGCACAGATTTCTCAGTATGAGCATAATGCATATGGTGATGTCACAATATTGTGATAATAACAGTGATGTCACAGTATAGAAATAATAAACGCAGTGATGTCACCACACAGTTTAAATCAATGCATTCTTCAAAACCGCTTTTCCTTCCGGTAAATCTGATGCAATGATGTTTTGATACAGACGATGACATTAATCTCCACCAATTATCAGGCGTGCTGTCCTTATACTATATAAAGTCCTGCATTTCACATTGCCAGATAAGCTGGATGGCTGACATTTTATGTCAAGCATTCAGGAATATAAAGGTAGCAAAGTAATAGAATACAGCTCTTATGGTTCCTATGGCAACGGGTAAATGTCATTGAAGACCTTATGCTCAAAAATCAGCAAGATACAGATCAGCAAACACAAAGGCCAGAAGCTGCTAAATGAAAAATTGAAAACATTGTTGCGCTTTATATTTAGAGATATGAAGAGCACCCCATACCGCCAGCACACGAGAGAAGAAAGGATCCCTCCGCCTGCTCTTTCTGCAAGACTTTTGTGATTCTTGCCAGGTGGTCAATTAAAAGGCCGGCATCCAGAAAGGAAACTGCTGGCCATACCTTGACTTTATTTTGGAAGAACATTCAGTAACTTGTGCCGAGTGAATAGAATTCATAGAAACGTACTTCAGAGAAAGGACAGTTCTTGGTCTATTATTCCTCCAGGCATAATGGACACCACTAGGAATCCTATCAGCAATTGATTGCACATTCCTGCGCTCGTCACTGCTGAGATGAAGCTCCCCGTGCATTGCTCTGTCCACTTTGGTAAATAACCTCTAACATGAAGTGACTGCTAAACATGACTAGAATAAGATTCTTTTACTTTCTGTACTGGTTCCATATGCAAACCACTACTGCCCTCACCATTTTATCAGACTACACAAAGGGGTGTAGCTACCCAGGAAGCAGGGGAAGCTGCTGTTATGGGACCCAAACACAGGAAGGGGCCCAGGAGGAGGACAAATGGATTTATTCTCAGAGCTCGGGGAGCGTTGAGTATGGTGTTCCTAGTCCTAACACTGGTATTTCTCACCGCTCACTGGTCTTCTTCTCTGCACTAAGTCCTGGCAGCACACAGCTTCAGGGCGGGATGGAATATGCATAGGAGTGCTCTATGACCTGATGCTATAAGGTCACAGTCTCATGCGTGCCTAGACAGAGTGCCGCACAAATTGCAGAAGTGCCTGCAGCAGAAGAAGAGAGATGAATGTTTTTTGGTCTGCATTAAGGGTACTGAGGGGGGCCCTGTTCAAAAAAATTGGTGCATGGCCCAAGCAATTCATTTCTACTGACTACACACCTTAGAGGCAGGATAAGCCATCTGTCACGGACATTCCCGCGACAGGTGGAAGGCGATCGATGAGACTGGCAACACGGGGTTTGATCTGACATTTCAACACAAACTTACTGCTGACACCCTCTCCACTCTGTCGAGGGGCTCTACTTGTATAAACGTTTAATAGAGCTGGTTCTGTAGAAATCTATGTGGAATCAGTGAATTGGTGTAAAAGGAGTGCGCTCTTTCAGGCCATAGTAGGATATTGGGCTCCTGCACGGTTCTTTATACCAGGCGCTAACATTGACCTGTAAGGCTGGGTTCACACTTGAGTTATTTGTTCAGTTTTAGCCCCGTAACTGCCCAAATAAGTGAAGTGTGCAGTGATTCGCGACGCCTGTCATCTGCATGTCATACTGACTCACAGTATTATTTCACTACCACACTACCACCGCAAGGCACAGTGTTCTAAACCACTATAAAGGCTCACTGCAGCCAGAAAATAGTCGTTTTTAACTCGATTCGCCACAAATAAATTTGGATCAAACCCAATTTTTTCACAAAATTCACCGAATCGGCCGAACCAGCCATCTGTCACGGAGATTCCCGCGACAGGTGGAAGGAGATCGATGAGACTGGCAACAAGTGGTTTGATCTGACATGTTTTCCGTTTGGATCAAGTGACGTCTGTGTTGTTTCTAGTGCTTGCCACACCTTCTTTCCCCAGGTGTGGCTATTAGGGTCATTTAACCATCTCTATTTATAGTTGCTTCTCCCACAATGCTGTGTGGTTTATTCCTTTGGATAGATTGTGTTTGTATCTCGGCTGAGTTCCTGGTGCTTCCATTGCTCCTTTGAAGTTAAGTCTTTCCTTTCCCTTTTGTATTATGTTTGGGTTCTGTGTGTTGCATTCCCCTATTGTTTGTATTAGGCCTGAGGGAAACTCCTGTTTATCCTTCCTGTTGGAGGAATAGGTAGTCTCGTCCCTGCCATTAGTACCAGGGTCCTATATGGCTTGATGGGACTCTAGGTATTCCTTTATATGAACTCACCTAGCTTTGCGGTCTGTTTATACTGGTAGTCAGTCAGGATTTTGGTTAGGGTTTTCACTAGGAGGTGTCTATACTCCTTCCCTAGTTCTCATGCCTGATGCCCTGTTCCCCCCTTCCCTCCTATGCTCGGTGTGGTGTTTCCCTCCCACACCGAAGCGTGACACCATCACTGTGGGATCTGGGGAAAAAATGGGGAGTTGTAACTGAGCCACTTTGGCCCTAAGATGGGTCATCAATGAAGTCATCATAGTTCTACTGAGGAGCCCCTTGAGGCTTTGTTAGGAAAAGGCAGATTGTCTCTTGTTCGAAGGTTAACTTCATACTTGACAACTTTTTGAAGGTGGTCTGCAGGACACTTAAACTCAATTTTTTTTCAGGCTTGGACAAACTTATTTTTGAAAGATCCATCTGATTCCTATGTAGGGCCTGCCACTTTGACCCTCATGAACCATCATGCCTTTTCTGTGATGTATTAGGCCCCTTCAGAGGATATATGGCCATCAGGACTCAGCTAATGGTGCAGCATCAAGCTGAAAGAAGCCCTCCATTCACTGATTGTCAGATTTTCCAGCAGTTCCAGGAGTCCAGAAGGTCACCCCTTTTTCCTGGAGCCTATCAGACATCCTAGGAAGGTTGGCAAATGTTTCTTACTTTTTCCAAACCAAGTGTGTGGGATTTAGGGTAGAAATACAAAAGGCTTGTTTTAGGAGGCAGATGGCATTTTTATTTTGATATGAGATCCCCCTGAGGATCCCTGGACACAGAAGAAAGATTTTTATACCCTACTATACTGTGCTGCAAAGACAAAAAAGGAAACTTTTTGGAAAATGATGGTTTTCAAAGGTCTATTTATCAAGACCATCATTTTTGCTGGACTGTACTGAGATCCACAGTAAAATACCTTTGGCAAGATACTTTTCCATAAGTAAAAGAAGACAATTTATTTTCTGAATATATGAGTCTAAGATATTTAGAAATCTCCATACTGTTGTGTCAGAGACAGATACTTCTCATTTCCCACCATCCATGCTTTACATAGCAGCTGAAAGAAGCCCTCCATTCCCTGTGTGACAGATGTCAGCTCTTCCAGGAGTCCAGAAGGTCTCCACTGTTTCCTGGAGCCTATCATATGTTTAAGGAAATTGGATAAGTGGGATTTATGGTAGAAAACCAAAGGGCTTGCTTTTAGGGACAGATGGCACTTTGATATGATATCCTTCCTCCACAGTACACGCCCCTGAGGATCCCTGGGCACAGAAGAAAGATTTTTACACCCTACTATACTGTGCTGCAAAGGGAAAAAAAAGGAAACTTTTTGGAAAATGATGGTTGGCAAAATTCTATTTATCAAGTGCATCATTTTTACAGGACTGTACTCAGATCCAGAGTAAAATTCATTTGGCAAGATACCTCTTTCCATAAGTCAGAGAAGACAATTTATTTTATGAATTATCTTATGTGAGCCCGAGATCATCTGAAATCTCCATACTGTTGCATCGGAGACAGAAGCTGCTCCTCTGCCCATCATCCATGCTTTACATTGCAGCTGAAAGAAGCCCTCCATTCTCTGTATGACAGATGTCAGCTCTTCCAGGAGTCCAGATGGCCTCCCTTTTTTCCTGGAGCCTATCAGACATTCCATGAAATTGGATAAGTGGGATTTATGGTAGAAAACCAAAGGGCAGTTGGCACTTTTATATGAAATCCTTTCTCCACAGTACACGCCCCTGAGGATCCCTGGACTCAGTAAATGCTTTAAATTGCAGCTCTGATCATGTTAAGTTCATGAACACATGCTCGTCCAGAAGTCAGTGCATTGAGAGCTAAACTAAACTATACCACTAGTAAGAAAAAAAGAAGATTATTGGATAATTATTGCATGTATTCTAAGATAAACTAGTCGGGAGGTTTACAACAGTGTAACACGCGTACAATATGTCTGAAATTGTGTCCTACAGAAACAACAAAACATATGATGATATTTATAAATGAGTTATCACAAGAACTGATGGTGTAAATGATTCCACCAGAACAATAAATTCACTGCTATTTCACGCTTCCTGATAAATGAAATGCGACAATCTCATCCTCCATTGCTATTTGCATTTGGAATCCAGGTGTGTGACAGCAATTTCCATGGCATTACATAATTATTTTCTAAGCACCTGCATCTCCCATTCAATTTTATCTGGGAGCGAAAGAAGATTAAACTAAGGGAGGGTAAGGCACACAGACTGATTAGTCCTGGGTTTGACCTTTCATCAGAAATAATGTTTGTGAGTGTTCTAACCTCAGTCATAGAAAAACAAAGGAAAATCCTTCGGAATTAAAGCAGACTTAAATATATTTCTGGACCTGGTTTACATTTCCACCTGTCAAACAATGTGCCCTCAAACCTTCCTTCCCTTCACATTTTCTCTACCTTTATCCCTTACTTCTTCTTTGATTAATTCTATTCTCTTATATAACGCTGACATATACTGAGGGCTTTACAGACATTATCCTCACTCTCTGTCTCCAGTGAAGAGCACAATCTAAGATCCTGATTAGTGTTGGGCTCGAAAATTCGAATCGCGAATTTTATCGCGAATATCGCCACTTAGAGAATTCGCAAATGTTTAGAATATAGTGCTATTTGTATTTGCGAATATTCTAGATTTTTTTTCCTCTTAACCCATGATCCCTCCCTGCTTCTTGCTTGTGCAGCCAATGAGAAGGCTGCAATGTCCTTGTCTCCGTTTAGCCACATCCCTAGCAACCAATAGGAAAGTTTCCTACCCTTTACTATATAAGAAACTCGCCAGCAGCCATTTTTTGCAGTTTTTTTTTTCAGTTCCGAGAGAGCGAGCAGTGTCATTGCTGTGCTCTGTGCTTAACTGTGTCACATTAGATTAGATAGTTAGTGAGTTAGTTAGTTAGTTAGTTAGTTAGTTAGTTTATATATATAATACAGATAGTTAGTGGGAGATAGTCAGTGTAGATTAGATTGTGAAATAGTGTAGCTGCTGTCCATACATACATGCCACAAGTCAAGTTCACAACAATATTTAGTGCACCAATCACTAATATGTAGTGTCAGACCTGCTAAAATGTTAAATTACGAGTATTGCGCAAAAAAAGGGGAATCATTAATTGCCGATTTGAGTAATCGCGAATATATTGGAAGCTATTGTAATGTTTTGCCGTGCCAACTATTTTCTCCAGTCTCAGGAAACTTCTAGCAGCTTTAAAAATGTAGCAATATTGCCGAATATTTGCCCAAATATTCGCGAAATATCGCAAATTCGAATATTGCCCCTGCCGCTCATCACTGATCCCGATCAGTATGTCTTCAGACCTGTCTTCCTTCAAAAATCTGCAAAAACTATTTTTATTCTTCTTGTTTGCTTACTACTGTTGACTCCATTCTCTTTTGTGCACTTTTCACTTCCTATGTTCCTTCCTCCTTTCTTTCCTCCTTTCACTTCTTCTCTGCCACCTTGTTTTAATTCCATTCATCCTTCTTTTATTTCCCTTATTCCTGCCTTTCTTTATTAACATCCCCATGATTTCCATTCACTTCCCTTCCTTCCATCTTTCCTTCCTTTCTTCCTTTCTCTAGCACTGCTCTACTACCTTTTTACATATCTGTCTTCCTTTCATGCTTCCTTCTGTCATGTATGGCTACTTTTACACTTGCGTTTAAATTTTCCGGTATTGAGATTCGGCAGACGATCTCAATCCTGAAGAAAAACGCTTCCATAATACAACCAAACCCATTCCTAATGGATGAGGTAACAGAAGCATTTTTGCTGACCCCTGCCAGATCAGGCAAAAAACACAAGTGTGAAAGTAGACAAAACCACTCTATTTTCCCCACCATCCTTCCTTCCTCTGTTTTCCTTTATCCCCTCCTTTTCTTCATTTACTCCCTATTATCTCTATTCCCTCTTTCCTCTTTCCTCCTACTTTTTCTTCATTCCTTCCTTTACTCTTCTACGACCTTGTTGTATATCTATTCATCCTTCCTCTAATATCACTATTTCTTCCCTTCCTTCCTTCTTCCTTCCTTCCTTCTTTCTTTCTTTTCACATTGTATAATTTCTCCTAAACAGACTGACTCTTTTCCAAGGCTCTGCACAAACTGCTGTCATGTCGGGGTCACAACAATTTTCAGGTGAATCCTGATGAACCCCACCATTAACTTAAATGTAGTCTGTTGGGGTTCTGATATTCTGGCCATCAAAAATGCTGAACATCTTAATGGAAGCCTCCAGCAAACATCATGAATGCAAGTGTGAACTGACTCTAACCCCAATGACATGAAAGAAATGAGCATTTTTATGGAAATGTGTTCCTAGGAATTGTTTTATTATCTCTGTTTGCATAGATAGAAAATTCCCTCGGAGAGTTACAAGGCCATTTAAAACGGTGTCTGAAGATATTGGATATTTCCCTCGGCTCCTGCTTGTGATAACATAGATAATCAAGAAAAGAAGATATTTTTTTCACTGTTGCGGGATAAGTTGCAGCTTTTCTTCTGTGCACTGTGCATTCCTATGATCGATACAAAAAAAAGTCAATTTGATTGACGAAAAGAGTATTATTTTTATATGTTTTCAGAATAAAGCACATCACAGTGTGCTATATTGTACATTACATTTACTATGCAGCATTTGAGCTGATATCTCTTCTCTGCTATGATCAGTGACTCCAGCTTAGCTGCCCTGTCTAGTGGGGTCTGAGGTAGTCTAAAATTAGCTTCTTATGTTTCTCAGACATGCTTTCTAGTGCAGTTCTTCTCCATTATGATCAGTGGCTCCAGCTTAGCTGCACTTTCTATTGGAGTGTGTGAAATCGACCTCCAATCTTACCAGAGTGGATGCATGAAAAGTAAGGGCATTTTGGACATGCCAAGTCTTTTGTGTGGCTGTAGAGATTCTGCTATCACCCTAACTTACAAATGGTGGCCCAGGACATTTGCAGAAGCTGCCAAAACTGCAGTCTAACAAGAGCTGTAGATCAACAGGCACCAATAGGCATTATTTAGACTAGCTACCTATTGCAACTTGTGATGATGGACTATCTGATGGTAGAATAGTCTATGCATGGATATCTGTTGGTCATGGTGGACTACTTCACTAAATTTGCAGCAAGAGTCCCCACCCACTGCTGAATTGGCAGCAGAAGCCCTGTGGAAAAACGTCATCTTGCCTTATGGCTGTCCTACACAACTGCACTCTGACCAAGGGTGTTGCTTTGAAGCCAGAGTGATAGAATAGCTGTGTCGGCTGTACCAGATTCGAAAGACACGCACTGCACCCTACCTTCCACAGAGAAATGGTGCATGTGAGCGCCTGAACAGAACCCTACTACACCTGTTGTGAACATTGGAGGAACAGAACAAGGAGAGATGGGCAGACTATATTGCATAGCTTGCGTGGGTGTACAACAAACCACGCTCAACCAGTAGTTATTCACCCTTATTGCTGATATCCACAAGAAATGGAAAGTGACCTCTAAATATGATGATGCCTGCCAGCGAAGAAGGTGAGGGGTGGACCTCCAAGACTTGAATGGGAGACCATCGAAAGACGGCCCCCCGCACAATATCTGCAAACAGAAAATCGAGGGTGTTGTCGTTGTCCGTGAGAGATTGCACAATTGGACAGCCAGAAAGGCTGGGAAACTGCAGTTGTGGTAAGAGACCATCCCATGTGAGGTAGTCCAGCAACCCAATCCAAGCATACCAGTGTTCGATGTGAAACCTGAGGATGCAACTGGACCTGTGTGCACAGTGCACTGAAATATGCTCAGGCTATACACTTTTTCTAAAAAGGGGTCCTGAGTCTATACCGGAGAGCTCCTCTATTAGGCAATACTGTCTGTGGAAGAAAAATGGAGGGTACCACCTCAACCAGAGCCAGTCCCCTTGGAAGTATGGGAGGAACCAGTTGTGCAGCAAGAGGAGAATGATAGTACATCTTTTGAGAATTCATCTGAGCTAAGACATTCACAGCCTATTAACTTTGGGAGGATGCCTTCCCGTTATGTTGACTATGTCCTCAGTACTCAGGTTGCTAGAACGTACCTATGAAATACAAATTTACCAACAGCTAGAGTTTCAGAGGTTGCTGATCACTGCTCTAGAAAGGGGTCAGCAATCTCCGACACTCCAGCTGCTATGACACTACAATTCACAGCATGCATACTTGCTTTGGCTGTTATGCAAACTTTTTATAGAAGTGAATGGAGCATCTGGAGGTTACTGACCCTCTGCCTTAGTCTCCTGCACAATGTCAGAACCGATACCTCCTAAGGTTCCGGCAAAAAGAAAACTCCTGCCAATAATTCATTACATGCACCATTCAAAGACTTTTTAGCCCCATTGGTTTGTAGCCCCCATAGCTGAAGTAGCTTCTCTATTTATAGCCATCATGAAAAATACGTTGGCAGAGTCTTGGTAAAGACGGCATTCCCGATTGTGCCGTGTAGCCAATCAGAGGAGAAGATTCATGCTGCAGTCACAACACTGTAATCATTGCTAATTAGGGAAGGGTTTAATTCGGTCGCCGTATCAAAAAACGACAGGAATTGTCCTATTCACACATGAAAGGCTCCGCCATGAAAACTCCTCTTATCTATATTCTCTGCAAAACACAGAACCCTTTATTATATCGGGGAGGGGGGGCATTGCAAGGGAAGAGATAACAGGGATTTTTTTCTTTTTTTTTGGCGTCTGTTCTTTTGGAGCTGATGCTGCAGCAAAGGAGAGGATCCGTGTTTGGAAGAACTCATTTTCATGCTTCACAGGAACTAACCTTGTCTTCAAAAGCCAAGGTTGATGTTCCCCTTGCCAAATTAAATCGAAGATGTATGCCGTAATGAAAAGAGTAGCATTCCATGAAAACTTCTCCTTCCACTTAACATCGGCATGCTTTATTAACTATGCAAAATACGACATTGTTTGCACAACATTACACACCAGGAACCGCCGCCTGATTTAAGGGAAAAGAAAGCGACTAAATATAGACCCAACGTACGAGGGATGATGGTGGGGGGGATTGTTCTTCCATCCAGAAGAGATTGTAAGCATCAGTCGTGGTGAATGAGATCTGAACAGCCATTTACAATGGATAAGACATGCTTTATGTGGCTTTCCAGCCGGGGGTTTTCTCTCCATCCTTCTTGCTCAGTCTGCAGTAGCTGAACTAATTGCATTCCTTTACAGTGTCATTCACATGCAGCCTGATCAACTGCACAAACTTCAAAGATCGCCACTGCCACCATATGCTCCACCACTTCACACTTTATTGCAGTATATATTTGTAAGAGCTTTGAAGTGTGCCCCTCACCCCACAAGAGTTGAAGTAGGAGGCAATCACATATTCTATTCTGGTAGGATGACTGTTACGCAGGCATGTAAAAAATATGGAGGTCCTCTGGGTGCAATGATGTCTCCTTGGTGTTTATAAACCTGGTGTGGTTGGAGTATATGTTGATGATGATAATTATTGTTAGTTGTGGTAAAAATGGTATTTTATTATTTTATATTTATTAGTTGTTTTTGTATTGTTATAATTTATGATATGTTTTTATTTTTTATTATATGATTAATATTTTTTATTTTAACTTAAAGGGGTTCTCTCACTTCAGCGAGTGGCATTTATCGTGTAGAGAAAGTTAACACAAGGCACTTACTAATGTATTGTGATTCTCCATAATGCCTCCTTTTTTAGCTTGATTTATTTTTTCATCACATCATATACTTCTAGTTTCCATGGTGATGACCACCCTGCAATCCATCAGTGGTGGTCGTGCCTGCACACTATAGGAAAAAGTGCCAGCCTCTCTGGTGGCTGGGACCGTGGGAGCTCACATAGGCTCGTGTTATTTTCTATAGTGTGCAAGCACGGCCACCACTCATGGATTGCAGGGTGGTCGTAACCATGGAAACGAGCGGTGTATAATGTGATGGAAAAATGAAGCCAGCAAAGAAGGCAATATGGAGAATCACAATACATTAGTAAGTGTCTTGCATTTCTCTACATGATAAATACCACTTGCTGAAGTGACACAACCCCTTTAATGATTATTATATTTTTATTTATACTTTTATTCTAGTTTATTGTAGTTATATTACTGTTGTTAATAATAATATTTTATACTTTTTTTTATTACTATATTTTTTATTTTTTATTGTATTATTTATTTTATAAATATTACTATTGTAAATATTAATATTATTATCAATAATAATAACAACAATAATATTTCATGCATAGTATTATGTTTTGTAATTTAATTTACTGTATATTATTATTAATAATACTTTTTTAATTACTATATTTTTTTGTTTTTACTTGTATTACTTTTGATTTTAGTTCTATTATTATTACTCTATTTTTATTTTTAGTTATAAAATTATTTATATTTTATAAACTTTTGTTCTGTTATTACTATTTTTTTTATACTTTTACCATTATATTCTTTTTAGGTTTTGTTATTTTTATTATTCATCTTACTTCTATTATTACAACCATACTTTTTATATTGTTCTATTATTAATATTATTAGAAAGTTTAGGTCTATTATGAGTATACAATTATTTTGCCAAACTGTCAAAAAAAAGACATGGATCACATCCACGTGCCATGCTTTAATCTGTTGTCTATTAGCATAATTTAGCCACTTTGTATACGTTTTGATCAAAATGCATAGGCCCACTTCAAGGTGGCCTCTTTTAAGTGGGTCCCTACACTAATTTGGCTCAGTGCCACATGGCGACCACCGCTGGTGCAACATAGCACGTCAGGCAGTGAGACCTATCAGCACATCAACAACGTGAATAGACCTCCAATGCCCAACTCTCCATGTAGTCTCAGTAACCAGACTGAGACTAAGTATTTTTATTTTTTATTATTTTTTTAAAATGTATTTTTGTTTTATTAGATCATTATCATTTGTGGCCATATTTCTTATCAATAGTAGTCTCTGATTTCTCTAAAAAAAATGTCCAATGTTGGAAACACAAATATTGGCGGAGACATATGATCATGTCAGTTCAATATTCGCTAACATTATTAATAATCCTTGTTGGATTGAGTTTCTTTGGGCCCACTAGATGAGGGTTGTCTTCTGCTGAACCTTAAGGGTCCAATAATATGTCAGAACTTGGACTTATTGGAGGATCTGCTGTAGAACAGTCCAAGTCAAAATTCTTGATATGCCTATTGATACAATCATAATAATGTAACACGAAAAATATATTTTTGATACTTTTACTATTTTATATGATTATTATAATTTTTTTAGTATATTATTATTGTTAGATTTCCAGCTTCTTCTTTTTTTTTTTACTTTTTTTGGGCAACAGTAAAGTGAAAACAGAGTTCAGTTAAGGATATAATCAGGCGATTAGCATTAGTGATCATTGTACCTAGAGACTTGTGAATTATTCATGATCCCCAGCTGATCTGGACGCCTCGTGGGTTGTAAAAATTCTCTCAGTGCGTCCTGATTTTCTTTGATTTACATGATAACATCTTTCTAAAGCAGAATAGCACCCAAAATAGAACAAAAATTCTCCTTGTAATCATTAATTAAAAAATGCAATTCAAGTTGAGATATTTTAGAGTCACTTTTCCAAAATTCATGATATCCTTAGTCTGTTCAGGAATAGGTGGTAGGATGATTCTGGGGATCTGACAGGTCTTTATCTGAGGGCAGTTAAGAAAAGTGGGGGAGACGCTGAGCTCATAGATATGTGGTTTTCTAAAATATAATTCAGTATTTTAATGTAAAAACATGCTCAACTGAAAGCCTTTTTGATTACTGCTTTCCTCACTCACTCATAAAGAAAGCATGTGAAAACCTGCTTTTTCCACCCAATTCCGCCCTTATTCCCCTGCCCACAAATAGTGAAAGACTTGCCATAGCACAAGACCACAGAACTGGACTTTCCCAGGTCCTAACAATGGTTCTTGGAACTCGGATACCACCAAGATTTGCAGTAGGCCTAAATTTCACAACAACCAAACTGTTGCAAAAACCACATAAATGAAGCATGTTTCAATACCGGAACAAAAAACAAGGTAATAAAATAAACCTTGGAACTTTAGATTCCAGAATACACAGCAAACAAGAACAAGATCAGAATATCAGGATCTGGGAAGAAATACACATGGCAAACACTATACCCGGGAACCAGACTGAAGTTATATCTGACTAAAAATAGGCTCAAGAATCAGCACTTCACCCTAATCAACTATACATGGCATAGTAAAGCCAATATAAATGCAAGTGCCCAAAAAAGGTCATAACACTCAATTCCTCCGCCCACAGAAAGCCTCTGAGTGCTACCTCCCCTATATACACATAGAGAAATCATATGAGTCCCTCTTCCCCTGCCCTCTCACATAGAGTGGAATGAAGCCGTGAAACGAGAAGGCGCTCATAGGGTAATACGTCTAGGAACTGTGTTATTGTGCTATTAAAATATTAGTTGTGTGCTCACCTTGTTTATTTCTTTTTTGCCCGTTCTTTATATGTTGCGCTGTAGGGGGATAATCGGTGGATGCTGCCAGGCACGTCCAAAATTCCCGTTGGTGGCTGGCTGGGCCGCCGTACGGAATCTCGTCTATAGTAGAAGTTTCGCCTCACACATATGTAAGAGTGTTTAGCTTTATGGACACCTTTTGGCGCAATACACCTAGCCCAGATGGTAGTGTGCAGAGTAAATTTTATTTGACAACGCGTTTCGGGGTCTCGGCGACCCCTTTATCAAGTCTGTTTTGCTCGCCAGCGGAGTGGTGATAGAGGGTGCCAGTCACCACGTCGTCTTTACACCTGGTATGAGGAGCCGACTGGCGTGGTCAAGCGTCCTCCTCCACGTGGTCGGAAAGGTCCTCTCCAGCGCGCCTTTCCGACCACGTGGAGGAGGACGCTTGACCACGCCAGTCGGCTCCTCATACCAGGTGTAAAGACGACGTGGTGACTGGCACCCTCTATCACCACTCCGCTGGCGAGCAAAACAGACTTGATAAAGGGGCCTCTCACATAGAGAGCCAGGCTTCTTCTATTATAAAGCATGGGGGAAAAAGCTGTCTAGCTGTTTAATGAGTTTGAGGAGCACCTTGTATCCGGTATACAACCTTGAACATTGTGAAGTGGAGGATTGGTACCACACATTGACCACTAATCCAGCAAAAGACCCTAGCTCTGTGATGGCTAACCTCCGGCACTCCATCTGTGGTAAAACTACAACTCCCAAGATGCACACTTGCGTGGCTGTTCTCAGAACTCAACAGAAATGAATGGAGCATGCTGGGAGTCGTAGTTTGACCATAGCTGGAGTGCTGGAGGTTAGCCATCACATCCCTAGCTTATCTGCAAACAGTTAGATCCAGCAGATCTTAGTTCTGATTTGCTATAGTTAAACATACAAAAAGTGAGGGTCCAGTGTGAACTAACTCCATTAGGAAGGAGAGACATTTTGTATCCTACTAGGGACATGTAATACCCTCTCTACATCTCTGTCCTCGGTGTAATCTTTCTTAATATCAGGCATATAGATACTAATCATCCAGTGTGACCTGTATGCATTATCATCCTTTCATTGGAGATGCTCAGTTTGAGGGTTTGTCCTTATGAAGGAAATATCAGAAACGTTAATTAGCTTTAAATTATTTAGCTTCAAATATTTGTTTATATAAATTCATAAATTAATTGAGCAAATTCAGTTTCTACCCCAGTCCTAGACCCGTCTGACCGAACTTTTACAGAATCTAAGCTTACCTTTATTTGATAAACTTCACCTTGGATATGCCTCTACTTGCTGGTGCCTCCACGATCCTTAAAATCTTGTCTGTGGCTCATCAATGTTTTCCGCACCATGGCCTTCATGGGCACCTAATGTACAGGTAACTACATACAACGTAGCTCCATTATGTGGAGCTATTGTACTGAAGTTCCCCATACAAGTGGTGGTCACCATGCAGAACAAACTCTGAAGTGACCTCTTTTCATTTGTTTTCAAGTTAGCAGGGGCCTCAGTGGTTAGATCCCCATGAACAAGAAATTTATGGTATATGCTAGAAATATAGCATAGCATTCCACAATGGGAATACCCAGCCATCTAACTCGAAAGCCCTTTTCTTGTCCCAAAGTACCAGTCAGGAGCAAACAGAAGAGCAAGCCTACCTAAAGTTCTTGAAAATAGTATTTTTCTTATATACTTATACACGGAGTCAGAGCTAAAGTTGAGTGTGCAAAGTGGTTCTTGGAAGGACAGGCATATTTGGCAAACTATTAACCAGCCCCTGAATGGGACTTTGACGGATTTCTCAAAGTGCCTCCTAGTTCATCTATTTCCAAACACAATTCTACTAGATGTGTCTATAAAGAAATAAAGATAAAATTTTATTAACTCATTAATAAATTGTTCCCTTGTTCCTTTTCTTCTGGAAAATGCATTAAATGTGGAAATGAATAATTTGTCTCATTTGGGTTACAATTATTTTAGCAGTATATTAATTATTACATAATAACTCGTGATTATGGTAATTATAAGATTCATTTAATCAGATATGAAAGAAATACTAACTATAATTAAAGGGAGCCATCATGTCCACCCAGCCTCCCAGAATACCTCACAGCTATGGTCATCATGTCCCCAGTGAGGTTTTTGAGAAGTTCATCCAACTTTGCTGCAAAACCACTTTATTTCCACCCCACATGCCGAAAGTAAATGGACCATTTGAAGTCAAGGGGGAAACAGTCTTGTAGCTCCACGTCAAACTTGCCATGCTCCCATCTTGTCTCTTCACTCTTGCTGGACACCTCTGACCTTGTGTATGTCAGACCTCAGATCCTTTCTGATGAACAAAAACACAGAAATGTCTATCAAGAGTGAAGAGGGTTACAGAAGCTTGATATGGAGCATCAAAACTGCTGCCCCTTGACTTCAAACAGCCACCACAATGGAGTTCAGGGGCATAAAGTAGTTTTGCTGTAAAGCTATTCATCTGACTAACTACCCAAAGACTTTATTTTGGACATGGTTACTAGAACTGTGAGGTTCTCCAGGCAGATGGGGGCCATTAGGTAGGTGACAGGTTCCCTTTAAAGGGGTTGTAAACCTTTTTTTTTTTTTTTTTTTTTTTTACAGCACCCCTTCTTCCCCCATTCTGGCTAGACCTGCAAAACGAAGCATGCTCACCTGCTCCTTGACACTGGGTCCTGAGTCCTTCACTCCCCATCTTTGGCTGCCTCGCTCAGGTCCCCTGCTGTCAACATTCACTTTCATGGATGGCTGCAGTGGTGACCTGACCCCCTCGCATCATGTGACCAATTGACATGACACAAAGGGGACAGGTTACCACTGCAGCTAGTCATTGGAAGCAGCAGCACCAAAACTGATGTTGACTACTGGGGAACTGAATGAGGCAACCAAAGCCAGGTGTGGGGAGAAGGTGAGTATGCTACCCTTTGCAGGTCTGGCCAAGATGGAGGGTCTGTTAAAATAAAAAATGTGGCCAGTGCCACCACCTTTAAAGTCTTCACTGATCTGCTCCTAAAGTTGCACATAAATCAGATAGTGGGAAGAGATGGTCAATAGAAGCTTTTATATGTTATGTTATTTTTGGGGATGAAATGATATGGAACTTTTAGAAGTCATTGATCAGCCATGGGGTCAGATACCTACACTTCCAAATCAGCAAAAATGGTGCTTTTTGTGCCAAATTTACTAATGTGATGCAATTGGCAATCTATATGGTGCAACTTTTTTCTCCATTATGTGCATCCAGCAGAACATATGTAGTATTTGTTGTCACAACCAAAGCGATGCTGTGCAATTATTATAACAAACAATGGCACTCTATGATATTTGAGCAGCTTGGCTGTTGGGTCAAAGTCAAATAAGAAGCATTCTAGGTATATAACCTTGGTGCGCCACATTGGCAGCACCATGAGAGTCATGCACTTTATCTTTCAAAATGTATTTATTTGTATAATAGCAGAAAATCATAGAAATGTACATAGCATATATATGAATACCAGCCTCATGCATTTTAAAGGGTTTTTCAGGGCTTAGATATTGATAACCTATCCTCAAAATGGGTTGTCAATATCAGATTGGTGGGAGTCCCACACCCAACAGTCCCACCAATCACCTGTTTTAGACAGCTCCCAGTGTCAGAAACTATCCAGTGGATGGAAGGTTCCCTCCAGTGTGTAGCTCTGTTCCAACATTACTGCAGCTCAGCTGCCATTGACTCAGTAGACAGAATCTTCTGCTTCTTGTTCCATCCACTATATAACTTCTGGCACTGGTTGCCTGCAACAGCTGATTGGTGGGACTGCCAGATGTCAGACTCCCACTGATCCTATATTGACGACCTACTAGTCATCAATATCAAGGTACCAGAAGATCCTTTGATATCGTTGAGCTGCAGTAACAGATAGGTCCCATGAACAAAAGCAACACTGTTTTGGGGAAAACTCAAATAACCCCTTTTAAAAATTGGTTATACAGCATTTGGCTAATTTGTAACTCGGGCTTACTATATTTTTTGTATAGTTTGTGCATTTCCACCATTTACATGATCAACTTTTGTCTAAATTTGGCAATTATTCAATTGTTCTGCAGCACCACCTCAGGGTAAAAGATGAACTACACAGTGTCCAAATAAATGATTGGGCTCTTTATGGATTGTATAGATGTGCCTGGTCCTTCAGAGCAAGAGATACTCTTTGTGATCAGCATTTGGTTAAGGATCCTGAATAGGGGACCCCCGCTTTTAAGAATTCCCTATCTTAACTTAGGCTTTGTAAACAGACAACCCCATTGACAATAGTGAATAGCTATCCTCTATTACTGCATCTTCATGACATAATTATCACATTGCCGTAATCAAAGAGAATATCGGATATATCAGTGAAAAATAAAATTCCCCCCGGTGACATTTATTGCCACCCCGATGACTGTAAACAATTTCTGTTTGGAACATATAAAATGCACAATAAAAATCAAGTCAACTGGCAGACCATAAAGTAGTTCATGGAACAATACGTGGAGTTCAACAGTTCAGCAGTAATACAGGGGGATGCATTTTACATCATAATTTCACGCTCCAATCTTGACCTGATATGTTGGGTGTCATGTAGTCTTCCTTTAGTGTCACGTTAGGTAGGGATTAGTGCAGCCCTGAACTCCACCCGCACCTCTATCCCTACCTACTTGAAAGTTCTGTCCTAACCGACGGTGTACAACTGGGTGGCAGTCCCTAGTTTAAATACATGCAGGGGCTTAAGGAAGGAAGAAAACTACCGTAACCAGAATCAAGGGAGCCAAGGTCCAAGCCAGGAGGAACTCAGGGACACAGAAAAATACTAAATCCAAGTCAACACAAGCCAAGGTCAGGAACCAAGTGGTAACAACAGGACAAGGGAAATAACAATAGCGAAGTCAGATACAGCCGGGGTCGGAAGTCAAGAGGTCATGTAAGTACCAGGGAAATCTCAGAGACGAAGTCCAAAACTAGCCAAAGTCAAAAGCAAAGTAGTCACGATATACAGTACACTAGTGTGGTGGTAAGACCAATCACAGGCAACCTGTGGCCAGAAGGCTGCCTGTTAAATAGCCCCAACTGATGAGTCACATGACGTGGCCAGCATCACGTGACTCGCATCACGCACCTCAATGCAGCTGAGCGCCAATTCAACACTATCGGTGCTCAGCTCCCCTGCTGCTCATTTGTCTAGGGGATGAAGGACGCAGGCCACGCTGAGAAGGCAAGCGCGGCCAGGTTCTCCCCGCCCCGCCGTCACCATAGACACGAGGTCACCGGCCACAAGTGGGATGCCGGCGGCGCTGCAAGGAGATCATGCGTCATCGGCTCCCCTTTACATTTAGAATGAGAAACTGCTTTAGAAAGTGATATGTAAAGGATAACGGCATAAGAAAGACCATAAAGAATCCCAGTCAAGAATCCCACTTTTCTGTGAATTTCATTAAGGACTCCAATTTCTCATAATTTCTCAAGTTCTCAAGTTCTTATTGACAGCAAAATTTACATCACAACCATTAGGTGGCCACCTATAGACACAAATAGCAAAGACAACTCCCCACCGAGTATCGCGAAGCTGGTCATCTCACCGTCCACACATCCCTGGATATGTCGAGTGAAAAGGAAAGGAATGATATATATATATATATATATATATATATATATATGGATATAGCAAGATGGCTATTTAAAGGGAAACTCCATTTTCATTCTGTTGTTGGCTAAGCAATGGCCATAATTTGTTCTGAGCATCAGCTAAAGGCATACATGCATACATGGGTCGCCACTTTCTGGTGACAAATGCAGATCCCTATATAATTGTGAAGGTTTGTAAACACCGGAGAGAAGATGACTGGGGCTCACCTACAGCTGGAACACGGTTATAAGATATGATATTTAGATGATTATTTCTATATTACTAATGAGACAATATAAGTGGCCAGGAGGGATCTGGTACTATTGCACATAATGTCTTCTTCTTGGTTCATGCACGGCCACCTCTAAATTCACTTCTGTGGGAGTTCCAGAAATGGAACAACATTGGCTCACAGAAGTGAATAGATGGAGGCCACGCTTGTGTAATGTACCCTCTTTCACTTTAGGGATCCTGTTCTAGAGATAGATGTGGGTCCCAGAGGTGGGACCTGCACCCATCTGACATTAGTGGTATATCCTAGAGATAGGCCACCAATGTCTTTAAATCTTTCCATCCATGGCACAGTGAAAATTTTTGGACCATGTTTGGACCTATGGGACACGAGGAAAAAAATGAAGATAACTAAAGTAGTTTTTGATCAGGCATTGAAGAATCCTGGGCGATTTCAGCTTTGAAACCTGCAGAATCATGAATGAGGCTCTAAAGTATAATACATAGGATCCGTATAAAAGCATAAAATAATACACGAGCAGGAAAATATATGATTTTGATGAGAAAATCCTTGATATAAAAGACGAACTGTCGATTCACTGCAGCATTAAAATGCCATTGACGGATAATGCAGTCGCTTGACTCAGGCAATTAACTTCTGAGCCTCGAACAAACACAATCAATTGTTTGTGCGGCTTTACAGAGGATAATTCATATTTTGCCTCTCTTTATAGCTAGACCTACAGTAACCTCTCACAGCCCCTCGTCCTAATCCAATATATTCTTAAAGGCAATAAAATTACCAGAAGATTATGTTCAACCTTTTTTTTTGGGATATTATAATAATAAATTTGCATAAGTAAAAGTCAGAATTTTAGTTGACTTGGACCTGAGGTCTTACAAAAGTTTCCGAAACAGCAATATATTTTGCTGTCTTGTGATTTACAATAAATTACACTGAGAATTTCTCGTTTTTTTCTAAATCTGGCCCAAATTCTGTGCTGATTGATTCCATAATATATTCTTATAGAGGCTGGAGATCCAAATGTCCTGCTTCCTTTCACAGCAGGCTCTCTGTAGATGTTTCTAAATGCTTTCAGTTGCCCCATAAACCTCAGAGTAATAGAAAACAGGTAGAAGGGGGAGGAAGGGGATGCCGCTGCAGGATCTCTCTTTCTCTAAGTCTGCATGCTGTGAGAGAGGAGGTGGAGAGTAAGATATTAAAAGGGTATTCTCACTGGACATATAGGGCATATTGATAGGCATAAATGTCACCTCTGGCACCTATCTCAAAAACAGACCTCACCTCAGGTTGTATGCAGAATTTTCTTTATGGGACTCCTGAGCCAGTGCAATCAGTCCCATAGCAGTAAATGGGGAGAGGATTTTGGGCATGCACAACTTTCTCCATTCATTGCTATGGTATGTTTGAAAATACCAGAGTGTGCTGTCTCTGAAGTCCCATACAGTGTATGGAGAAATTTGGGCGCATGGGCGGCCTCTTCTCCAATCATACTTGGTGTACTGTCCGAAATTTTGATTGGGGTCCTGTGGTTGAGATAGGATCCCAGGGTTCCAGAGGTCTCAGTGTAACAGCCAGTGGGTGTAGAACCACAGTGCCAACTAACCCTATCCCTAAGGGTGCTATCCTGGCATATGTCTCGTTTTCACCCTTTAACCCCTTTACAAGGATCTGGTCTTCACTGTAGGGGAGCCACCAGGGTGCTAACTCCTGAAATAGTCCAGGTATAGTTAGCAGCTAATCCACAGGGGTCAGATACAAGGCAATATGCATAGTCAGGTAACAAGTCAAGGTAAGGGTAACTAGAATTTGTGCATAACAAAGACTATTTCAAGATCAGGGCGGGAAGCAATGTGTCAATACAGAAGTCAGGCTAAGGTTAGGACAGGCAGCAGAGGGTCAGAGACGATAATACAGGCACAGGTTCACTACACAAAAGACAGATCAGAATAGCACAACTTCACTGGTCACTAGCGAACTAGAAAACCTATTGCTCAGGAATCTCTCTTTGGGGAAAGGTGCTTTAAGTACCAACCAGTGGCATAGCTAACAGCTCATGGGCCCTGGTGCAAGGATTCAGCTTGGGCCCCCCTTCCCTCAGTGCTTTGTGTGTCTTCTTATGCGGCACAAGGGTCTTTGGGCACCCTCAGGCTCCTGGGCCCGGTAGCGACTGCTACCTCTGCACCCCCTATAGCTACACCCATAGTACCAACAGATGTCGATCAATTGGCTGATAAAAATACAGAATAGCTGCTCTGGCCCTTTAGTAGCCGGGAGGCACACTCGCACGCCCTAAGGGACAAGAAAAGAGGCCTAGCAGTCCAGTGGGGGACTAAAGAGACTCCAGAGACCAATCCATATATCCTATTTAGATGCTATAAATGATGAGATGAGACAACTCCCATTTGACAATATCATACCACGTCGAGCATGCCTATTCAGCAGACAAAGAGAGAGATAATGTTCAGTTTCAAAAGCCATGCAAATGGCAAAAAACACCAAAAACACCAGGTACCATATAATTTCTGATGGCACTATATCTAATATAATTCTACAGATACCTAAAGAAAGATTGTGATCTTAACCTTGACTACTCTACATAAAGTAAGACAAGCAAAAAAATATTTAAGAAATACATGCAACCGTCCACCCAACTTTTATTTTATTGCAAAAAGGTCCAACTTAGTAATATATAGAGCCCCCGGGAAGATGGGCAGGATGGAAGAAGACAAAGGATTTAATGAAATAAAGAAATTTTTTGAATGAAGTGATCCAGATTGTAACAAAAACGAGATTCCTATCACCGGAGCAGAGTAAAAAGGTGAAAATTGCATAAAATACAAGTTCATCAGCGAGGGGCTAGAATGTGACGAAATTGAAGAAGGTTAATGATTAAGGAAACAGAACAGAAGTGCAACTTACAGAACAGACAAAAGAAGGTGAATTACCAGGTAAGTGGTGAACAGGACTGCATGAAAGGAGGTGACGAGGTCTTAAGTCTCCATTGATAGTTGAAGACTGGTATTGAGGGAGTAGGAGTGCACCCGACAAAGTGCTTCTCTAATTGGCCTTCATTCAAGGAAACTGGATTTTTTGAGATTTTGTGTCTTGCTTTGTAACCTGGAGATAGGTATGAAGAATAGATACATCAATTTAATGTGAGATCAAACAAGCTTAACAATGACGTTTCTAATGATATGACGCCATTGTAAGGTCAACTGGATCCTGCTGAGGAATTTCAGCTGCTTGTCCACATAATACAAGCAGACGGTGCCCAATTCATGCCGCCAAATGACTTCATGCAAACAGTAGAGCTATTGGAAGAGCAAAGACTTTCAGGCCAAGAAGAACATTAAAGTGGTGGGCATAAGTTTGCAAGCATTTACTATTCAATGCGAGTAGTAGGGGATCATATACTGTGGGTGTTGAAGGCACATTATGTCTTAATAATCTGAAAAACACCTAGGCCATGGGAAATATTTTATAGAATTGGGTGGTGGAGGCTCCTAGCTGTTGGAGACCTTCAGAAAATTGCCACTGTTGCCTTCCCTATACCCAACCCTGCTCCAGATTAGGATGTTTTCTCTGGATTTGAATAAAAACACGAGGGAGTAGAAACAAAAAGTGACATTTTTTAAGGTCTTGGTTTTCGAAGTCGCTTGAGAGCATCGTAGATCACAAAGAAGATGAAGAGATAGATGAGTGAAGTACATAATGTCCAACCTTGACCATAATTAAAATAGTCAGGTGAGTTATAAAACAATCCAAGCTATTGGTGAAATCAGAAAGGAAGGAGGAAGTAGACTGATAACAAGATGGGTGAAGATAATCAAAGGAATTCAGAAGACATCTTTGAGTAGAATAGTCAAAATGCATCCAAAAGCTTTAATGAAAAGATAAAGTTACCAGAATTCTGAAGACCATATAGCAGCATGTCCAAGACTTGTAGCACTTGTATAGATCAGATTTCTTAAATATTTAGAGTGTGTTTTCATATACTGCTAGACTTATCCAGAGTGAGAGAAACATTTTAGAGTAAATTACAGATCATACATGTTTCAAAAGCCAAAAGCAACACTAACTGTGCAGCACAAGACGGAACCTGCGGAGCTGTAAACTCCAAAAACGGTAATTTCATCTCTCAAGAGTTTGCTTTTAGTTGTTTGAAAGACAAAATCATCTTTACTTTTCTGTAGCTTCAGTATTACATTTCCAGTTAATGTGTAAATTACTGTATACATATTTCTATTGGAACCAGAGGGAAAAGAAAACGGTGCTCACATATGGGCACCTGTATATTCTTCACAGGGGCAGCATTATAATTATATTTCTGCACAAAGGAGCAGTATTAAAGTAGTTAAAGTCAGTCTTGTACATAGGAGGCAGTATTAGAGTATAGTAGCAAATGCTAGCTTCTGATCGGACCTCCGGGGCACGGATATTGCAGAAATGACTCTATGATTAAAGGGGCTAAAAACATGCACCCGAAATGCGATAGGGAGATGTAAGGCTTATTTGTACCAACCATTTTTTAATGGAGAAGAAATAAAACTGAATGCATTTTACAAACAACGGTGGCTGGAAATCGTTTACATTTGTCACAGTATTATAGTAGTTATCTTCTTGTACATAGGAGCAGTATTATAGTAGTTATATTCTTTGTCAAATATCTTTTTATTGAAGCAGTGATACATAGAAAAGAAGCAGTTACAATCATGGAAACACTGCATATATAGAGCTTACAACATCTTACAATTAAGAGCTCAAAGTGTAGCACAGGAGAAAGTCAAAACATGCAAAGTCAGTAATATAGACTTCTATTACAGAGCTTAGCATAAAGCATGTGCAGTCATATACGTTAAACAACAAGTAACCAATGAACTGGGGTATAAAGGGGAGTGGGGGGGGAGGTATGACGTCTCCCAAGATAGTAGTTATATTCTTGTACATAGGAGCAGTATTATAGTATTTATATTCTTGTACATAGGAGCAGTATTATAGTAGTTATATTCTTGTACATAGGAGCAGTATTATAGTAGTTATATTCTTGTACACAGGAGGCAGTATTATAGTAGTTATATTCTTGTAAATAGGAGCAGTATTATAGTAGTTATATTCTAGTACATAGGAGCAGTATTATAGTAGTTATATTCTTGTACATAGGAGCAGTATTATAGTAGTTATATTCTTGTACATAGGAGCAGTATTATAGTAGTTATATTCTTGTATATAGGAGCAGTATTATAGTAGTTATATTCTTGTACATAGGAGCAGTATTATAGTAGTTATATTCTTGTACATAGGAGCAGTATTATAGTATTTATATTCTTGTACATAGGAGCAGTATTATAGTAGTTATATTCTTGTACATAGGAGCAGTATTATAGTAGTTATATTCTTGTACACAGGAGGCAGTATTATAGTAGTTATATTCTTGTAAATAGGAGCAGTATTATAGTAGTTATATTCTAGTACATAGGAGCAGTATTATAGTAGTTATATTCTTGTACATAGGAGCAGTATTATAGTAGTTATATTCTTGTACATAGGAGCAGTATTATAGTAGTTATATTCTTGTATATAGGAGCAGTATTATAGTAGTTATATTCTTGTACATAGGAGCAGTATTATAGTAGTTATATTCTTGTACATAGGAAGCAGTATTATAGTAGTTATATTCTAGTACATAGGAGCAGTATTATAGTAGGTATATTCTTGTACATAGGAGCAGTATAATAGCAGTTATATTTTACATAAGAGACAGCATAACACTAAGCAATACAGAAAAGATATTTAAGGTGTCAAATCAAGTGGCTTAAAGCATTGTCTTCAATGTATGTTGATAGACAGGAAATCCTTACACTGCATTTTCCCCTGACTGAAATTACCGGGGCAATCTCAGACAGTAATTGTCTCATTTTATTAAATGTTTGCATCTACTTAAAATATAACAGGAGAACTAATCCTGGGCATTCTGGATGCGGCTAAATGTTCCTGTTTCTCTGCTATTTACTTTCCACGTCTCTACTGAATATTGAAAATATTTTTTCTAGCAGCTTATGTTATTGGCTTGAATTTGTCATAATTTTTTTTTTGTTTCTTAATTACAGTTACACTGTTTGGTGATAAAGTGGAACATCCTCGTGCTGTGTGACATCAGTATTATTTATGCAATTGGGTCACTTTATTTATATCAGACGACGGAAGAACCCAGGGGAGCATTTTCATCCGTGAAGACATATCACTCTTGCTCATGGTGACCTCCTCAGCTCCTGGTAAATAATTATTAAAATACTTTTAATAGTGGCATGCAAATAGATGGCAAGAACAGTATTACATTCGTTATGCTATTTTAAGAACTTTTTATGACATATATTTGTGTTTTTCATCTTAAAATGGCCACTATCCAGCTATTTATCTATCTATCTATCTTTCCATCCATCTATCTATATATCATCAGCGGTCACCTTAGGCATCACCTAGAAATATTAGGGGGTACCTATGGTTGCAGGGGAAGTAATGGGGGCAAACTAGTTATTAAAACACTTAAAGGGTTTCTGTCACCAGATTTAACCCTATGAAGTTAGCTGACATTAGCGATGTGCTAATGCCAGCTAAACCTAACTAGCCTATTCTTACTTTTCTCAGTGCCTGCATTAACCAAAAAATCGAACTTTTATAATATGCTAATGAGGCTCTAGGAGAGGGGGGGGCGTTGTTCCTGCTCCTAGAGCCTCCGTTCTTCCACCTTGGTCTCCTCCCTCCGAATCTTGATTGACAGGGCCAGGTAGCGCTTGCGTCCGTCTGCCAGCCCTGTGCTCGGATGTAGTCTCGCGCCGTTCTGAACTCAGCGCAGGCGCGGTGAGGAACCTGGCAGCCGACAAGCATCTTTCCCTCACCGCGCCTGCGCTGAGTTCAGAACGGTACGAGATTTCATCCGAGCACAGGGCTGGCAGACGGACGCAAGCGCTGCCTGGCCCTGTCAATCAAGACTTGAAGGGAGGAGACCAAGGTGGGAGAACGGAGGCTCTAGGAGCAGGAACAACGCCCCCCCCTGCTCCTAGAGCCTCATTAGCATATTATAAAAGTTAGATTTTTAAGGTTAATGCAGGCACTGAGAAAAGTAAGAATAGGCTAGTTAGGTTTAGCTGAGATTAGCACATCGCAAATGTCAGCTAACTTCATAGGGTTAAACCTGGTGACAGAAACCCTTTAAGGAGGCACAAAAAGTGGGAAGAAGATATCTTTAAAAACATTTAAGTGCCTATTTATCTCTAATTGCAGCTGTGTTGTTCTTCCCAGCAGAGCTCGAAAATGATCTTAGTTCATTTGCCAGAGTTTAAGAGTCATTACAATTTAGTTTAGTTTTGCGATTAGTTTTGGTATTCTGTAGTTTCTAGTACCATCTAGCGGTGTTAAAAATGTACTACACTTTATTTTTCTGATAATAAAGATTATTGTAATGTAGGAGTGTATTGCATTCTGGGAAAGAGAAGCCCAATCTACAGTCTACAGTCACCAAGGACACATCAGCAGAGTTACCCTTCTGCATATCCTCTTCTTAAACCCCACCATCTTTTTGCAAGCATATCTGGTGAGACTTCTACCTTTGTTTCAGGGACATTGTGTTATGCAGTTAGTCTGTTCAGCTAGATATCATTGTCTCAGGGAAGTTGTTATACTGTTAGATGTTAGACATGCTATCTTATGTATAGGCAGCCATTTTGGACATGTGCTTTCTCTGTTAATGCACATGCCATTCTATATGTTTAACGTATACAAGCTATTTGTATTCTTATAGTTTTACCAAACAATTGATCAATCACATGGCAAGGTATCGTAGATATATCCACTAATTCAAATGACGAGGCAGCATTCCAGTTCAAGTAAGAAGGGTGGTGGACCCTTTTATTCCTCATTGTGCTGGGCTGAAACCTTACTAGCAGAATAAACTGGTCCACCACCCTTCTCACTTGAACTGAAGTGCTGCCTCATCATTTGAATTTGTGGATCTATTTATCTATCTATCTATCTATCTATCTATCTATCTATCTCTTTGCATCTCTCTTTCTTTCTATCTATCTTTCCATCAATCATCTATGTATCTATCTATCCATCTCCTATCTATCTATCTATCTATCTATCTATCTATCTATCTATCTATTCTATAACACAAGACACAGCCTCACAAGTCAAATATTGAAATACAGGTGCAATCCCCCCAGGCCTTGGGTTAGAAGTCAATGAATATAATATTAGTAGAATGAGGCAGCACTCCATGATTGGTGAAAGGGTCGTGGACCTGCTTTATTCACCCCAAACGTATCTATCTATCTATCTATCTATCTATCCATCTATCATCTTATCTATCCATCTACGTCTGTCTTCCTATATCTATCATCTATCTTTCTGTCTGTCCCCTCTGTTTCTGTGCATAGCTCCAGTATAGCATCCTATGTGATCAATGCCAGAGAGCTTAAAGGGGTTGTCCCATCAACAGTTTTCATACTTACCTGCAGCGAGTGCGACGTTCACTTCCTGGATTCGGCTGGGCGGACTCAGTCAGCTTGATTGACGTCTTCTCCCGGCCGGGCCGCGCGCTGTCCTCAACGCGCACGCGCCGCGTCCGCGCATGCACCATGGTGACTTTTTGCTAGCCTGTATAGTACAGAGCCGCCATGCGCGTTCACGGCTCTGTACTATACTGACCAGGAAGAAGTCATCATGGTGGATGCGCGGTCTTCTGCACAAGCGCGGCCATGGGATTTGACGGGCGAGAGGTGGCCATAATCAGGGGAGACGAAAGACAACAATCAGGTAAGAGGGGCTTAATTTTCTCAAAAAGGGTCGGAATTGAGTAATAAAATGTATTTACAAAAATGATCACTGTCAAATCATTAACAGATTTAACAGTGATCATTGTGATGGGAATACCCCCTTAAGAGTCACAAGTAATGTACTGTAGCTTTACCCACCAGGGTTATGAATTATTCATAATCATCACAAAGAACATAATGTGGCACCAGGGGAATAGACAGGATTGTACACACAACATCTCAAGAAAGGTGTTACTTTATATACAACTGAAATGTTCTCCAGCGCGGCACAGCCTTATGAGAGGCATCTAATACACTTAAGGGCTGAGCATGGAAGGAGGTGAAATTCCTGAGAATTGACTAAGACCTGTTTTATAGAACAATTCTTCTCTGTCTCCTAAGAGAGAGTCTCAAGTGTCGAAGGAAATATTACAAATATATTGGAGAACCCAACAGCTGCGCCAGAACATTGAATGAGATTTACGGCAAACTCCCAGGACCCATTCAAAAGCAAAAAATAGAAAAAGCGAATAAAGAAAAAGAAAGATACAAATCCCAATGTCACAAAGAACCGTTATTCCCATGACATGGAAGGAGTGCAGGTCGCCTACTCACAACACAACCAGATCCATGCTGAAACTTTCATTGTGCCTTCGGGGAAGAAAAACGTATTCAGCACAACTTGGTTTTGGCGCTACTTTTATATGGCCTTTGTGAATGTTGTGACCTCTGAGTTCTGGCGTCGGATTCACTAGATATTTGTTTCAGAAGAGCATATCACCAATCTCATGTCACTTCCTTACATAATGATTACATTGCAGCATTTTACAGCACTGTACGTCACATTGCTCTCTACATTTACATGGAATTTTCTGCAACTTTGCAAAATAATCTCATTCCATCATACATACGAATCCAATGCTGAACCTGAAGGACTGTGTTATGCCAAGTGCAGGGCTGAATGGGTGATGCATCATCTGGGTGAATTCAATCTTTAAGTGTCTACTCAGATGACCTAGTACCTCTGGACTTTGGCTGAGGGTTCAGTTTCTTATTTGCTCCTTCTGAATTTCCTCACGCTTCATGGTAACGAATCGCATTTTTTTCTAAAATGGCTGCTGCACATGTGAGGACATGGAGCAAGGAACTCTGGGAATACGGGATCACCCATAATGCCATGCATGCATCCAATCAGCAGGCAGCCAGCCCTGTGATTTTACAGCCCTATAAATAGCCTCCGCCATCTTGGATTCTGCCATTTTCCAGTGTACTTAGTGCAGGGAGAGACATCAGCAGGCGCTAGGGAGAGTGCTAGAAAAAAATAATTTTGCTAAAAAAACGATTCACAAGTTCAGGGAAAGATTATTCATGGTGTAGGGAGGAATCATTCCACAGCATTTATGTAGTACAGGGATCAGTCGGGGAGGTTACAGCCTGGATAATAGGAACAATCCTATTACACCTTGCTGCACTGACTGGGAACCCAAATTGCCATTATATAGCTCTGTAATTCCAGCAAACCGTACTTGTTATTGGGGTGCAAGTGCTGTTTTATACAAGCATTACTAGGGTTTATTACAAGGAAATATTTCTATGTCTTATTTGCCCTTGTGTGGAGCAGTTATATGTTCTAAAGCATTTTTTGACGTGTATTAGTGGGAAAAAAGGGCTTATTAGCTGTTGTGTGGTGAAGTGTGAAAATGACAGCCCTTTTTGTCGTGTATTAGTGGCAAAAGAAAAATATATTTGCCATTCAGCGGTGCAGTTATATGTTTTAAAGTCTTTTGTGGCATGTTTAAGTGGAAAAAAGAAATATATATTTGCCGTTCAGCGGTGCAGTTATATGTTCTAAAGACCTTTTTGGCATGTTTTAGAGGCAATATATATATATATTTGCCGTTCAGTGGATATGTTCTAAAGCCCTTTTTGGCATGTATTAGTGGGGGAAAAGAAAAAGGGCTTATTAGCGTGTGTTGAAGTGAGAAAAGTACAACCCTTTTTGGTGTGTAGTAGTGGTAAAAAAGAAATTTTTGCCGTTCAGTGGTAAAGTTCCATTGTACTACAGCCATTTACAGGGTGTATTAATAGGATAGATATGTACGTCCTATTAGCCGTTCTGTAGTGAATTGTGATTGTTATATGTATTTTTTTGGGGTGTATTAATAGGAAATACGAGAAAATTGATGGGTGACTTTCTTCTGTATGAACCGAATTACGTCTATTAGCCATTCATTGGTGAATTTTTTTTATGAAACAGCCTTTTTCGGAAAAATTAATGGGTGATTGTAGACTTTCTTCTGTATGAACCAAATTACATTGATTAGCCATTCAGTGGTGAAATTTGTTTGTGATACAGCCTTTTTTGGGAAAATTGGTCGGTTGCTGTAACTATGGTCAAGGACAATATATGTTCTTTGCTTCCACTGGGAAAATGTGGTTCCTGCCCAACCACACCAGCAACTTGGCCAGGTGACACCACTTCCGCCTCCACGTTCTCACGCCGTTTGTCTTGCGACAATGTCCGCTTCTGCCTCCTCATCCTCCACCGTGTTCTTAGCCTCCAGTGCAGGGACAATTCACAGTGCCCCTCCAGCATACCACATGCATGTGCAGGGCAAGGTGGTGTCATGCTGTTCTGCACCTTGTTTGCCTGGGCAGGGCCCTCTGCGCTCACGTTTCTCTGCCATGGCTGCTGTGGCAGGGGGGGGGGGGGGAGGTAGGAGCAGTTCCAGTTCCATCAGCAGCAACTTGAGTCTAGAGTCGCTGATGAGCAGCTTTCTTCACACGCCTAGTGAAGAAACTACTCACCAGCAGCAGCTAGACCTGGAGCAGGACCTGAACCAGCAGGAGGCGGCATACTTGGACAGCACCCTGCCACCCCACATTGAAGATCCTCTGGACTACTGGGTAGCCAAACTGGATTTGTGGCCGTAACTAGCAGAGTTGGCCCTGGAAAAGCTGTCCTGCCCGGCCAGTAAAGTGGCATCAGAGTGGGTGTTTAGTGCGGCGGGGGCCATAGTTACCCCAAGAATAGCTCGCCTGTCCACCCAAAAGAGGAGAGACTGACCTTTGTCAAGCTGAATCAGACGTGGATCAGCCAGGATTTCCACCCACCAATGTCTGATGCGTCAGACTAGATCATCCATGGTGCCACACCAACACTTTGACAAAAGAGACCAGTTTCTTCTGGCTACCTGCCTCAGCTACTATTCTGATGCTCCACCCGCCTGATGCCACATATCTGATGCCAAGTGCTCCTTCTGTGGCCTCCTGATGATCTCTAATGAAAGACTATATATTTTTGCAGGAAGTTCTAAGATCAAGAATGCTAGACCATGATCTGGAAATCGACCATGAGATACTATATGTCACGGCCTCGGTTGTGTGTGCCGTGACATGGTTGCCATGCATGCTGTTGCTAGTGGCAATGTGTAGTTGCAGCGTGTAGGTGGCTCCTCCTTTCCCCTTGGTCTTTCCCTGTCCGGTCCCGAAGGGGTTCATTCTCTGGCTGGTGTGGACTTAGGTGGAGCTGGGTGTGGTCTCAGGTTTCTTCATATTCTGGTGCTGTGAGACTGATATCATTGTTATCTCTGCCTTTGTGTGAGAAGGAGCTTTCTCCTTTCTTGGATTCAATCTGAGGGCCATCCTAGTTTGACATCGATGTCATCTGCGATGTCTTCTCTTTGTCTTCTCCTTATCCTTTCTCTGCCTTATCTGTTCTGGTGTTCTGTGTGCGTTTGATTTGGAGATTTGTTGTCTAGTTTGTTGTTACATGTTTGGTCTGTTGTTTGTTGTTGTCCAGCAAGTATGCTAGACATTCCTCTGTTCGCCTGCAGAAGTGGGCTTTTTGGTTTCCCGCAGGGGTAAACCTCATAACTGTATGCAGCGCTGCCTGGGGCCGCCGTGCACCTTTTGCATGAGGGTAGTGATGAGTGGTAGGGGCGATATTCGAATTTGCAATATTTGGGTGAATATTCGCCATATATTTGCTAATTCGCAAATTCCTGATCTTCAGGCATTATTTTCTTGATTGCGAAAATGAAATGCTCTATTGGGTTCAGATCTGGTGACTGACTTGGCCATTCAAGAATATTCCACTTCTTTGCTTTAATAAACTTCTGGGTTGCTTTGGCTTTATGTTTTAGGTCATTGTCCATCTGTATTATGAAACGCCGACCAATCAGTTTGGCTGCATGTGGCTGGATATGAACGCACAGTATGTCTCTGAAAACCCCAGAATTCATCCGGCTGCTTCTGTCTTGTGCCACATCATCAATAAACACTAGGGACCTGGTGCCACCGGCAGCCATGCATGCCCAAGCCATCACCCTGCCTCCGCCGTGTCTTACAGATGATGTGGTATGCTTTGGATCATGAGCTCTACCATGCCTTTGCCATACTTTTTTCTTTCCATCATTCTCGTAGAGGTTGATCTTGGTTTCATCTGTCCAAAGATTGTTCTTCCAGAAGTGTGCTGGTTTTTTAAGATGTTTTTTAGCAAAGTCCAATCTTGCCTTCTTATTCTTGAGGCTTATGAGTGGCTTGCACCGTGCAGTGAACCCTCTGTATTTCCTTTCATGCAGTCTGCTCTTTATGGTAGATTTGAATATTGATACGCCTATATCCTGGATAGTGTTGTTCACTTGGTCGGCTGTTGTGAAGGAGTTTCTCTTCACCATGGTAATTATTCTGCGATCATCCCCCACTGTTGTCTTCCGTGGGCGTCCAGGTCTTTTTGCAATGTTGAGGTCACCAGTGCTTCCTTTCTTTGTCAGGATGTACCTAACTGTAGATTTTGCCACTCCTAATAGTGTAGCAATTTCTTGGATGGGTTTTTTCTGTTTTCGCAGATGAAGGATGGCTTGTTTAACCTGCATGGAGAACTCCTTTGACCGCATGTTTATTGTTTACTTGTCAGCAAAATGTTCAAAATGCAAGCACCACTACTCAAGTCAACTCCAGGCCTTTAATGTGCTTAATTGAGAATGAAATAATGAATGATTTCCCCATACCTGCCTATGAAACTGCCTTTGAGTCAATTGTTCAATTACTTTTGGTCCCTTTAAAAACAGGGTGCCACAAGTAAAGGAGCTAAAACTCATAAACCCTTCATCCAATTTTAATGTGGATACCCTCAAATGTGAGCTAAAACTATAGACCTAATGCCCATGTCCATTATATAACCATAACTTGAATATGTTTTAGTAAACAGGTAAAAAAAAAAAATTGCGTCAGTGTCCAAATATATATGGACCTAACTGTATAACCATGAGAGACTATACCCCTTGCACGGATTCTAAGATGAAGAATGCTGGCCCGTGACCTGGAAATCTAACCATTAGAGACAATACCCTCTTGTGGGAGCTCTAAGACAAGGAATGCTTGACCCTGAACTGGAAATGTAAGCATGAGATGCTATATGCCTTGCAGGGGTTCTAAGATGTAGAGTGCTGGACTGTGTCCTGGAAATCTAACCGGGAGAGACTGAACCCTCTTGCAGGAAGTTCTAAGATGAAGAATGTTAGACCGTGAACTGGAAATCTAAACAGAAAGACCATACCCCCTTGCAGGGGTTCTTAAATGAACAATGGGGACAGTATTTGTACTCCGCATCTCAACTTTAAGTAAGGTCAAACCAATTGTGATTTAGGACCCACTTCTCAGGTCATAACTGCAATGCCGATTTCAAAGCCTAGAACAATGGTGGTTCATCCTAGCTTCGGCAGCCGCAGTAATATCGCGACAATACCTGCATCCAGTAAATTCCTTCATGTAACCTAGGTCTAAGTTAAAACAAACAACCACCATAATGCTCGTTAATGGTATGCTAATATATCTTCAGTTTGAAAACATCTACCATCCTGTAGAATAACCTATAAAAATTTCCAGCCTATATAATAATAATTATAGCATCACACTAAACTAAGTTATGCCTGCTCCTACATCTGCTTTATGATGTAGTGACTTTGGAAACCGTCTCTGGTCTCATTATCACTAATAGTTTCCTAATCCTCAGTAACAGAAATATTCTCTGGAGTAGCTTTAACAAAATGATTATTAAAACTGTACTTGTGTAAAGACAATTTCCCGGCATTTCTTGCTGCCTTAATTCGGTTATAATTTTGCATTCCCTCCTCTACGGTTGCATAATCCTAAGTCATTTTGCATCTGTGCGCTTTGCTAGGGATTCTCCGCTAAGTTTTCCCACGTGTGCTCATGTCCTTCTAATGTCTTTTATACCTTGCCTATAAAATTCAAAAAGATTTGAGAGGAAAATTCTTTATTAAAAGGTCCAGAATTAATTATGTAAGTATAGCCGAAAAGTTAGTAAAACCAACACGTATCTAGTAGTTCAGCGTGACAGATGGCAGCTAAGGAATTCATATTGATATGTTTGATTGATATCCTGACTCATGGCTGTAAATAATCACTTCTATATGGAACAAAACTGCAATGGCTTAAGGTCATGCGTTCACACATATTGTTAGATAGAAACTTTTAGAAAAATGTCTGATAGAGTATGTGAGCTGTAATAGTCAGCAACATCTGTCATTACAATATGAGGAGCCCCATAGGACCTCGGGATCTTAAGTCCCTAATGACCCTAGGGAGTTTAGAACAGGTTAATTATATAACTTATATTCCAATGTATCATGTCTGTTGGACTTTCCATGGTGAATTAAAGGCAGAGATGATAACAGGATTCATTTTCATGGCCATAGCCCTAATCCTTTTTAATCCGAGATAGGAAAACAATGAGAATTGCCTTCTGGTCATTCTCACCAAAAAGCAAAAAACAGTTTATTGGGTAGGTAAGGTATGGATAGGAAAAGGTAAAGCTGATCACCTGGATAATTTTTATGACCATGGACCTATTCTTCAATAACCGCAGGATGCATAGCAGAAAATATTCCTGACACAAGCTTCACAGGTGAATATTGCTTTCAGGTCATTCTCACTGCTACAGCTACTCCAATCAAGGCTGGAGTAGATTTCAATCAAGGCACACAGACTAGCAGAGAATGCACCTCGTCATCATTTAGGCACAATTCAGCAATGCAGGGGATCTGATCCCCAATATTTTCGAAAAAGAATACACTAATGTGAATGACCTTCGGAACATTCTGACTACTTTAGTCTATTGGATTTTACTGGTAATTAAAAAGTAGAGCTGAAAATCTGATACATTTCCATGTGCCCTATTTTCTCTGACATCAGGCTGCCTAGCACAGGATATTGCTAAGATAGGGAAAAACAATGAGAATAGCACGTGGTCACTCTCACTAAAACTAGTTATTGTATTTGTAGATTGTAATAATAATAAATAATAATAATATTTCCCCAGTGGAAGAAAAGCATTGCTGTAATCTAATAAAATGTTAATAGCAGTGGACCTACTCCTAAAAAACCCTAGAATGCATAGCACGGGATATTGCTGTGACTGGATATACAAATGAATATTGCCTTCAGGTCATTCTCACTACTGCAGTCTATTATATGTCCTGCTGAATCAAAGTCAGTGCGTATACACTTTGATACACCAATAAAGAATTTTCATTGGTGTTTTACATTTCAGGACATTCTGACTACTGTGCTCAATTGGATTTTACTATTGAATCATAGGCTGGACTGAAAATCTGATACATTTCCACAATTGTGGCACTTTTCCTCTATGGCTCAAGCATGCATGGCACAAAATATTGCTGAAACATACAGAAACAAGAAGAATGACCTGGGTATTCTCACTTAAACAGTTTAGTCTATCTCCCTGGTGAATAGAAGGCAAAAATGAAAATTTGAGATATTTTCATAGCTGTGGTTTTACTCCTCGATAATTTTAAAAATGCATATCTCAGGATTATTGAGTTCCCATTTAATGAGAATGACCTTCATATAGTTCTCATTACTGAAGTCAGATGGATCATCCTGGCGGTTTAAAGTCAAAACTGATCAACTAACTCAGCACCTCAATGAATGCTTGATATGATCAGTTTTGAATTAGTAAAAAACAACTCATCCTTTTGTGATACAGTACTCTTCTGTCGGGAGTTTTTTATGCTCTACAGTTCTATATGTGACCCTATATGTGGCTATTATGTTGTGATGTGCTTCCTGTGTGAGGGTTTTGCTACCATGCTGCAACAATGTATTACATAATTGAAGTCTTTAATAACATTTGGAGAAAGGTAAAGGTGGACGCATCTGTAATGTGCTGAGATGGGACGCTCCAAGGAAAGTGTTTTTCAGGATGTTCTCACTGCTGTAGTCTATTGAATTTTCCTAGTGAATCAAAGGCAAAGGTGATCATCCAATATATTTTTATGGCTATATCCCTGCTACTCAATACCCCAAATATGCAAAGCAGAGGACTTCACAGTAATAGGCTGCACCAATGAAAATGACATTCAGGTCATTCTCACTACTGATTTTATTTACAAATCAAAGGCAGAACTTGGCTTTTCCTGGGAAATCAAAGCTGACAACCTGATACATTTTTGGGACAACTGCTACATCTTTAGGGTACACTACACTTTTCTGTATTCTATCTATTCTTATGGCTTTTACCGCTTGTTGCCAACATGACAAGTTGATCTTGCTTAGGACATGTTAGAACAATGTATTTTTCAAGTTGATTTGCAAGAAAATCAGGATGCCCCTTGGATTTCTGCTAGGGATTTGCAGTTTCATATGCCACTCACTGCACATGGATGCGCTCCATTCAGTGGCTTCCTGCCATATTTTCTATATGGAATCTGCATGGAAACTGCATCCAGAAGGGACATGATTTCAAGCATCCATCGGAAAAATCTATGCAGTATACATGGTAAAATGCATGTGAAATTTCCAGCATCTAAAGAAAGCCTTACAGCGCCATACAGGAGAAGTAAGACTCTTTATACAATGATTTTCTGCCGGACGGCGGTGAAATACTGTCGCTGAAATTTGACAAATTGCTTGTGTTTCCCGAAGCGTTGGACTTTATTAAGTAATCATGTCAGCTGCTCATTAGATAAGACGAGAAAATATTCCAAAGTAACTGTCCATCTGGAAATTACCTGGCTGGTTTCTGCACTAATTCTATACGTGACATACTATTCAAGAAAGTCATTTTTCACTTGTTTCTTTGGTTCCACCATGCCACATTACTTATCTTAATGAAGAAAAATGCAGTTGCATGCAGCGGCTCGGAAAAAAACAGCTTTATCAGTCAGGTAGACTTGTTTTATGACAGACTGTAGACTTGCTTTTCTTCATGCTTATTAGATGCCTAGTTAAGATTTATATGGTCATTTTACCACTATAATCTTGTGGGGGAAAAAGAAGCAAAATCACATACATGTCAGTGCTTGACTGGGTTGGAAGCCGGCGGAAGGGTAGGGTGTAAAAATGAGGATAAATTGGTAAAATAAATAATCATGTAGAATTTTCTAACATTTCTGCTACGAGTTTATGCAGTGGGGGTTTAGAATGATCTATGGGTCAAAACTAAGTTACGAAGAATATGTTCAAACTTACAATGTGTAATGCAATTATGTAGCTCATGAAGGAAGTCCCTTAAGCAAACCCATATGGGGCTCCGGAGCAGATGGATGGTCACTGCTCTTCTGCTAACGGAGTTGCATCGGCAGAAAAGGTTTCAATTTTCATAGCAGTATCGGAATTGGACCTCTGCTGATTAGTGATAAATAGACATTGCAGATTAATAGATAGAAAATTCCTTACAGGCAACAGAATATTACAAATATTATTTTCCTAAATCTAGCTGCGTCGGTTTCTGAAAGAACATTGGAGCAGCTCGGTGCAGAGAAGTCAATCAGATTAGATGGATCATCTTCAGATACGTGTTCTTTTCTTTCATCACCTCCTCCGGCCTCTATAATGAGAAGCGTAAAACCTTTACTCCGTGCTGTAAAATAACTGGCAGCGTTTCGCAGTCCCCGGTGCTGTAACCTTTCATCTCTCCACGGCTTTTATCATTTTTCATGTCTATTTCAGTTATTTAAAATGGATCACGTACTAGAACATACAGGTTTTGTATTGTAAAAAGCAAGGTTGTTGGTGCAGCCTGTAACAGGTATCTTGCCTCATTTGGTGGACTGGCCATTTTCTTAGTGGAATCTAAAGGGATGCAGGATTTCACTCGTTAACCAATATACAGGACCCCAGGTTGCATCTGGAGAGTGGTCACTGACTGGTTGAGCAAACAGGATTGTGGATGACCAAAGCCAATGGTCAGTACCGGGTGACAGTAGAAAGAGCATTAAAGCCAAGCAGAGTCCAGTGTAGAGTGACGGGTATAGCAGAGTCAAAAATGCAGGAGGGATCTTACTGGCAGGTAAATAGTCAAACCGTCAGGTTGACTAAACAACAAAGTGCTACTATTGGCTGGAGGAACATGCCTATTTCTGCCAATGAAACTAGATTTACTGAAGTGGCAGTGATTGGCAAGAGAGAAGACCTCTGGAGCTTTGCAGATCAATCAAGAAGACAGCCATCAAGACGTGACCGATGCATCTATTATTGCCATTACCCAACAGTGCAATCTATAAATGTAAAGTTATTGTACTTGACCAGAAGTATGTGCACCCCTGGAGAAGACTTTTCCATGCTCTTCTTGAGAAACCTATACGCAAACCATTCCTCAACCGTTGATGAACTCAGTTTTGATCCTGTTACTCCCATTTATAAAGACTTTCTAGCAGATATCAGGCACTGACACAAGGCTATAAGATTTGTCTCTGTTGATTGGATTTTAGGTCACGACTTAGTAAAGCATTATTTAATTTATAGAGGTCTTTATGCCCATGATGGCACAGGGAAGGGTCTGTTCCGAACTGTTGCCTCAAAGTAGGAAGTAAAGAACTAAAGGAACCCGACGCATGCATGAAGAACAGATCATGTTTCCACATTCACCCAACATTATCATTAGTACTAAGTCAAACCCAGTTTCTTCCATCATCATGTTTGACAGAAGGATCCATTTTATCCCAAAATGCGTTACCTGGCCAGAATAAAGCAAGTCAAGTGGTTGGTATTCTGCAGACTTCTTATCAGGGGAGTCCTTTTACTAGAAATCATTCTACTACCAGATGATTGTTTTGACTTGGAGACTTTGTAGCCATGGGCAAAAATGGAAACCAAACATAGACAAACCACCTAGTTGTAAGGTGGTGGGTGGATACGATAAACGGCCATGTTACTGGAGGAGTCACTTTGAATGAGACATGCCATCACCTTCTATTGGTCTTGGATGCATATTATCAAGTTCTCTGTGTTGGTGGTGGCCAACTTCTCATGAATGTCATGATGACCCACAGCAGCTGAATGAGTTTCCTTGGCTCCATGACCCCAAGTCTATTACAGTGAGTTCCCTTTGTTGATGTTGGATTTGTCTCTTTGCAGTGATGTTTGCTACCCCCACTTCCTTGCACAAATCATCAGTTCTTCTCGCAGATGCCTTGATCCCATCTAATGCATTTCAAATTAAATGAATAAAACTAAATGAGTCCCACAAAACCTTCTCTGGCAAAACCAATGTTTGAAAACTCGGAGCCAGATGGCCACTCTCTTCTGTGCTGACTGTATTCCTGAATGTATTTCTATAGGAGGAAAGTTATGGGGATGAAGGAAAGTAAAGTGGAGTATTTCATGTACTTGAAGGCTTATTTTATGTTAATGGACTAATGAGAAGGACTTAATGCAGCAACGGCCGCTCGCCTTCAAGCAGTGGAGAACATATGCCCATTAAATAGTGGGATGGAACTCTCCGTTGTGGACTGCTGATCAGAAAAGGGCAATTATTCTGACTGCTTGTTAGGATGCTGCCTAATATACTAATGAAAATGTAAATGTTTGCTGTTGTAATCAATTACCATCCTAATACATATAAACTGGAAGCGCACTAGCTAATCAGGAGCCTTGTACTAGCCATATGCTGGGTATAAAACAGTAGGGTATTGTAAAGCTCACACATGGTAACCCTTACTGGCAGTAGAAAAGTGAAGGGTACAATAAAAGGAAAGTTTCAAGTAGTATGGCCACGACCCTTACAACCCTACACACATTGCTGAAGATGCTTACCATAGATGGGTTTGCACTAGGGCTGCAACGAGTACTCAATTAAATTAAGTAACTCGACACAAAAAATCCTTGATGCAAATTTTTTGCACCGAGGATTCGTTTGTGTCACATGACCACGGAGCGGGAGTAAAGCGCTTGCTATTACTTCTGCTCCCTGGCCTGCAATGTGCTCGGAATACTCACCTTTCCAGCAGGAGGCCTCCGGACACTCCACAGCACGTCCATGGTCCCGCGCTGCACTGACCTCCTGACGTACGCCTTGATCTGACACGCACCGAGGAACGATGGAGTGTCGGCGGTGCCCCAGCTAGAAACGTAAGTCTGACAGCCACTTCCCAAGCAGCTAAATATCACAGCTAATTAAAGACCGTGCGACTAGATGGGGAGTTGAGTTTTTTTCACGTATTAGGCCCCTCTAATTGCTCTCAGGAGCAGAGTTACTTATATTGTGTATGGTAGTTGCCAGCACTATATAACGCTGTTATTTAGGCAGCTGTTATTTGTGCACTTTTTAGGAACACTGTGTGGCACTATGATATGAGAGGTAGGGGCGCCAAGAGTGTGTACCAACGAGGTACCATTCTAGAATAACATGTCTGCCTGCAAACAGTGGCGTACATAGACAAGTAAGGGCCCCACAGCAAGGATAAAACCGGGCCCCCCACACAGGACAGAAGGGTTTCTGCCTAAACCCTTTTCAGTGACCCTTGGGCCATTTTTACACTGCCTTATTTGCTAAAAGTTGATCCTTTAGAGGGTAGAGTCCTGACCAAGTTTTCACACCAGTAGAAGAGGAGATAGTCCCAACTAAGACTGGGCCCCTCTTGTCCTGGGCCCCATAGCAGTCGCATGGTCTGCTGCTATGGTAGTTACGCCCCTGCCTGTAAAGTATCTTGTTTCGCCAGGTGCACTTTGTGCATTACTCACCTTCACCGATTCCCCAACGCTGCTGCTCTCCACTTCCCAGTCCTGGCTCGGCATGCAAGAAATGCCTGGAAATGCCTTCACAGCCAATCACTAGCTAAGATGTGTTACGGTTTTGGTAGACATCTCCTCCCATTTTTTGTATTTGGCGCCAGGAACGGGAAGTAGAGACCAGAAGGGATCTGCTATGCAAAGGAAAGGCAATGGCGGTGCATCAGTCCCATGAGTGATGCTTTTTAACCCACTCTGAGCCATATATGTATATAAAAAATGTCATGCACTTGACAACATCTTTAACTGCTGAAAGGAGACGGACTACACCCCACCCCCACTACCGCTCTGACAGATATAAGAGATAAGCTCTGCTCCTTTATCTAGCTAAAATAGAATGGACTTGGTGGAATTTTTTTAATAAAATACACCCCCCACCCAGTACCACACAGTAAAGTTTGTCTGCCATGATGGATTCCCTCCGTTTTGCATACTCACCAACTACAAAAAGTGCAATCCAATAAATGTCCGGAGCCGCAGACTTTTATAGACTGCACAAGTTAAACAAAACGGGTTTGTTTATGGCTTTAATTAAAACCGGGTCTATGAAACTCGGATAATCATGTCGGAGATGCAGATACATAAAAATGTTTACATTAATTTTGCAGGTTGTGAATATTTTATGATGTCACCTTTAAAATATTAATGATCCTACCGGCAATCTGCGACACGCGAGTCCATTCACCATCTTCAGGCTCCTTTTTTTTTTATTGTCATTCCGATGTAGGTCTGCGGCTCTTAATTAGTCACCGGAATAAACATTCCAAAGGCGGAAAAAATGATTTTGTTGTTTTTGGGTTTTGTTTGTTGTTGTTTTGGGGTTTTTTGTAAATCCTAAATGTAAACATGACTTCAAAAGCCAAGTCCGCCTCAAAGGAGGACGTTCCCTAGAAGAACGGTGGTTCTCATCTAGAGACTAATTAGAGGGACATTTAGCGCCTCTGTAAACCACTAACAAGGTGCAATTGAATGTGATATGTGTTATATAAGCCATTGATATCCTTCCACTTAACAGGTTCAACAAGTTCTGGGTTAAATTCATTACTGCCACAGTTTACTTACGAAAAAAAAATTAAAATGTTTTACATTTTTGTAGTGTTTAGGTTCAGTAACCATGAGGAGGACAGTGATCTGTAACTTATGTAAAGGGCTGCTGACTAAAGGGGCTTTCCCCACCATAGCAGCTAATCATTTGTCCGCACAATAGGTGATAAGTATATGATCCTGGGGGTCTTAACACTGGGTTACAAAAACATGAGTCCCCTAATTGACGCGTACGCGCTTTAGCTCCCAATTTCCAATAATGGTTAGGATAATGGTTTCACAAAGTGGGTGTGGACTCACTGTCTTGCAACACACTTCACCTCTTGGGAGTGGAGCCTTATGGATGCCCTGTATTCCCCTTTAATTCCTGTAAGGGATCTGGACTTCACTGCAGGGAATCCTCAGATCACAACCACAGGAGTAGGAGTAGTTTCTAGGAGATGGCACCAGGATGCACTTTATAGGAGGAAGAAATTGTAGTCAGGCAGGCAAAGTTTATGACAGGTAGAGTTCAGGCAGCACAACAAAACAGGCATAAGGTCAGGGCAGGCGGCTAACAGGTAGAAAAAGTTAAAGGGCATCTGTATGCAGATTTGTACCTATGACACTGGCTGACCTGTTACATGTGCACTTGGCAGCTGAAGGCATCCGTGTTGGTCCCATGTTCAAATGATGTTTCAATATATGCAAATGTTTCTCTCAAAACAACGGGGGCATTACCGTTACACTTAGAGGCCCCGCTCTCTCTGCAACTACCACTCCCTCTGCACTTTGATTGGCAGGGACTTGGCAGTGTAACATTGATCACACCTGGCTTGTCAATCAAAGTGCATAGGGCATGGCAGTTGCACAGAGAGTGGGGCCTCTAGGTGTAACGGTAACGCCCCCCATTGTTCCTAGAGGCTCATTTTCATATATTGAAACATCATTTGAACATGGGACCAACACAGATGCCTTCCGTTGCCAAGCGCACATGTAACAGGTCAGCCAGTGTCATAGGTACAAAACTGCTGACAGATGCCCTTTAAGGGACAAGCCAGAAATACTGTACAAGAGGACACCTTAGCAACATTTAGGAACCAAAACATTCCCATTGATTTTGGCACTGGACACTAGAAGAAAGGTCTATAAGAAGTGTATAGATAAATAGATATAAGTGAGACAGATAGGAAAAATACGTACCTGGGATTTTACTTTCCTTGAGTCCGGAGGCAGCACAGAATGGGTTAAGGTTGTCATCCTTGATCCTAGGACCGCCCACCTAGAAGAACAACCAACCAAGGTTAAACAGTAATTGACTCCCCTTTAAGAGGGACCTCTACCCCTGCACACACGTGTTAATAAAATAGACTCCACAACAATATGTATGCCACAAAAATTTATTAGGGAGGGTATCGTTGTGCTGCCTTTGGACTCAAGGAAAGTAAAATCCCAGGTACGTATTTTTCCTTTCCCCTATCGTCCTCCGGCAGCACAGAATGGGATTTTTATATAATTCAAGGGGAGGGATTTCTATTACAAGCTGCAGACAAAACCCCAGTTGCGAAGGCTGAGCTCCTAGCATTGACGTCCAAGCGATAGTGTCTCCCAAACGTCAACGACGAGGACCAAGAAGCCGCATTGCAGATTTCTTCAATCGGAACTTGGGCTGCCTCTGCCCAGGATGTTGCTGCCGCTCTTGTAGAGTGGGCCTTGAGGGAAAAGGCGGAGGCAGACCTTCCTTCGAATAGGCTTCCAGGATGGTAGCTTTTATCCACCTGGCCAGGGAATCTCTGGATGGTACATGCCCCGATCTTGGGCCTGCGAACAAGACAAACAGGTTTTCTGTCTTCCTAAACTCCCTTGTTCTCTCAAGATAACACTGTAACGCCCTTTTAATGTCCAGGGTATGCCATCTCTTTTGATCTTCATCTACTGGTTCTGGGAAAAACACCGGAAGAAAAGCCTCTCTATTTTTATTCGCCGTAGAGGGAACCTTGGGCAGAAAAGATGGCACGGTACGCAATAGTACCCCATCTGGCAGGAACCGAATATATGGAGGCCTTGAAGATAGGGCTTGTAGCTCTCCCAATCTTTTAGCAGATGTTATTGCCGTCAAGAAGAAGGTCTTACACGTCAGCCACTTTATATCCGCTTGCTGCAAGGGTTCAAATGGTGCGTTTGTGAGCCCTTTCAATACGACAGAAAGGTCCCAGACTGGCAACGGATCCCTATGAATTGGCTTAAGCTTTTTATGGCCTTGAAAAACCGACACAGCAGAGGGTGGTGGAGAAACTTATTCTCTGTCAAGGAGTTGATGGCCGTCATATGGGCCCGCAAGGTATTTGGTTTTAGACCTTTCTGAAACCCGTCCTGCAGGAACTGTAGAATGGATGATATTCTTGGCTGCTCATGGCCGGCTTCAGCCATCCAAGTAACAAACTTATTCCAGATCTTTGAATATTTCTTGTTCGTGGCGTCCTTTCTGGAGGCCAACAATGTTCCAATCACTGAATCTGAAAGGCCTTCTTTTCTTAGATTAGCTCTTTCAGCCTCCAGGCTGTTAAGTGCAGGCGATCTAAGTTTTGATGATATAGACCGTTCTGCAGGAGAAGATCCGGACACCGTGGAAGCTTCAGGAATTCCCCTTTGGATAACTGGAGAAGCAGGGAAACCAGGACCTGCGAGGCCAGAAGGGGCTATTAATATCACCAGACGTGGCTTCTCTTCCATAATCTTCCGCAAAACCCTCGGTATCAATGGAACCGGAGGAAACACATAAGTCGAGAGGTTCTTCCAGCTTATGGAAAACGCGTCCACTACCGTGGGTCTGTCTGCCGAGTTGAGAGAGCAGAACTTGCTCAATTTCCTGTTCACAGCAGTTGCCATGAGGTCCCAGGTCGGACAACCCCATTTGGCCGTGATGTCTTGGAACACTGCCTGATTCAGTTCCCACTCCGTCTGGATGATCACTTTCCGGCTGAGAAGATCCGCTCGAGTATTCGAGGAGCCTCTGATATGAACTGCTCTCAACTCCCGCAGATGTAATTCTGCCCAAGCAAAGATCTTCTTGCAGAGATTCAGGAGGAGAGAATTCCTTGTCCCGCCTTGTTTGTTTATATAAAACACGGAGACAAGGTTGTCCGATCTGATCAACACCGCTTTCCCGCTTACATGGGTCTCGAAGTGTAACAGAGCAAGATAGATCGCTTTCAGCTCCTTGAAATTGGATGATAGCCTTCTGTCCTGAAGTGACCACCGGCCCTGGACCCAGTGGCTCTGGAGATGTGCTCCCCATCCTAGACCGGAGCGTCTGTAGTGATGACTGTTGGGGAATAAACTGAAAGCTCTTTCCCTTGACAAGATTGCTGGTGCGACACCACCATTTCAGGCTCTGGACTGTCGAGTCCCTTAATTTCATTTTCGCTGCCAGACGGTAGCTGCTGCGATGCCAGGTGCGGAGACAATCTTGTTGAAGATCCCTGGTATGGATGTTCGCCCAGGGAACTGCCTCTGAGATTGAAGTCATGTGACCCAAAACCCTCATGACCCTGCGGACAGAGGGTGTGTGAAGTGCCACTAGGGTTTTACTTCCCTCTTTATGGAGGTGACTTTTGAAGGAGGCAGGAATAGCTTCATCTCCACTGTGTTTATTAGGAAACCCAGGAAGGTCTTGGAAGATGCTGGGACTAGATCTGACTTTTCCCAGTTGAGTAGGAAGCCAGCGGATTGGAGAACTCTGATCGTTTCTTCCAGGTGCAGATGAAGGAGTCTTTTTGTTTCTGCCACCACTAACCAGTCGTCCAAATATGGGAAGACCTGGATACCTTTTAATCGGAGGTATGCAACAATGACAATCACGATTTTCGTAAAGACTCTGGGAGAGGAACAGAGGCCAAGCGGGAGTGCTTTGAATTGAAAGTGATGGATCGCCTTCCATCCCGGACCGCTATTCTCAAGAATTTTCTTGAATTTTGATGAATGGGGATATGCAGGTAAGCGTCGCTTAGGTCTAGAGATGCCATAAATTGTCCTTTCCTGAGGACTGCAGTGATGGATCTGATGGTTTCCATCTTGAAACTGATCTTGGTCATAAAGTGGTTTAGAAACCGGAGATCTATGACTAAGCGACTTTTCCGTTTGCTTTGGGAACCGCGAAGATTCTGGAGTAAACTCCTGAAAACCTCTGATGATATGGAACCACTTCTAGTGCTTCTTTTTCCCGGAACTCTCGAAGCAGCTGAATGACCAGTGGATTTTCTCCTGTGTTGAGCAGAAACCTGCTTCCTGGAGGGTGATCGAACTCTAGTGCGTATCCGTCTCGCACTACTGACAGTGCCCAGGGATCTGTAGTGATGTCTTGCCAGCCAAAAAGAAATTGTTGTAGCCGTCCTCCCACCGGCTGACTTCTGGCGTCAGAATTCGGACTTTGGAGCCCTGTTATCATCGCTTTTCTTTCTTTGTTTCTCTGAAGCTGACCAAGTTCTTCGGTCTGCTCTTCCTCTATTAGATCTTCCTCTGAAAGTAGACCTCTTGTAGTCTTGACTTCTGTAGGGACGAAAAAATCTACTTTTTCTTTCCGTTTGGGCTGAGGGAAAGCTAAAGCCTTCTCCTCCATATTTGCCTCCAGAAGTTTGTCCAATTGGGACCCGAACAGCTTGCCAGGCTCAAGCGGTAGTGAACACAGGTTGCTCTTTGATGCCACGTCTCCTGACCAGAGCTTGAGCCACAACGCCCTCCTTACTGAATTTGAGAGGGCCATGTTTCTGGCAGTGAGTCTTACCGCGTCCAGCGGAAAGTCACACAGAAACTCTGCCGCTAACTTTAAAGTCGGGATTTGTCGGAGAAGTTCCTCTCTGGAAACGCCGTCTTCCACGTCTCTACCTAACTGGCTAAGCCATACTCTCAATGCTCGGGCCACTGGGACCGCCGATAACGCAGCCTTGTTTAGGGAGCCAAGGTGCGTATGCAGTCTCTTGAGGAGGCTATCAGCTTTTTATCCATAGGATCTTTTAACAATGCTGAATCGTCTGCTGGAAAAAACGATTTCTTTGCCAACCTCGTGACTGCCGCATCCACTCTAGCGGGATCCTCCCAGCTAGACGATTCTGCAGGATCGGTCTTATAAATGCTTTTGAATCTGGTTCCCAAATTGATTCTGGAGACCGGCTGCTCCCATTCTTTGCGCATAACAGCTTCCAGCACGGGATGACTAGGAAAAACCGGAGCCTTTTTCTTCGGAAAATAGAACAGATCTTCCTCTTCTCTGGAACCTGCTTTATCTTTCCCAGCTTCCATAATACTCTTGACCTCTCTGATTAAATGATTGGTGTCCCTTTTATTAAACAGAAAGTTATCCTCCGCTATGGCAACATCTGAGTCAGAGGAGAGTTCACCCTCTGAGCGTGAGGAGTCATCAGACGATGACGGAGGCACATATGATGTTTTTGAACTCTTTTTCTTAGACTTCTTCAAGAAGGCCTTAAAGAGAGACATCATTTTCCTGGTTTCTGGATCAGACTCCTCTTCGCCTGGCTGAGTACAATTTTCGCAAATGGTGGACGGATAGCCGGACGGTAGCTCTGAAAGACAAGACACACATAGTGTAGATTGTAGCCTCTGTTTTTTCCGTAGGGGGGACGACTGGGAATCACGGTGGCATCTGATACACAGATCCTGCTCAAAGTCCTCAGGGAGGGGTTGATCACATCCCTGACACAATCTATGTTTAGATTTTCTGGACCTTTTCTCCCTTTTGCTAGATGATGAAGACATCTATATGAAGAAAAGAAGGCAGAGTGAGTCTTATTGCAGGAAAAAATCATGCAAGGAGGGACCCACTGGTATACACATGTACCTTGTAATGCTGGAGCTCGGCTGCCTAAGCAGAGGGGCACCGAGCTCCTTACAGTCCACATATTTATACTTACTGAAAAGTATCTGGCGCGAAACGGGGAAGGGGGGCGTGGCCGTGACGTCAGCACGCCGGCGTGCGTGTCACCTGCGTTCCACTGCGGCCCGATCCAGACCCGGAAGTGCCGGCATCTTATTGGGCAATGCTGCGCCGCTCTGCCGACCCCGCTGCAGAAGGGGACGAGGCCGCTTCAGCTGCGCGCCGATGTGGACGGGAGTGGAGCCAGGGAACCACCGTGGCTATTCCCACTCCTCTGGCCTGCCAGACGCACCCTTTCCCAGGGTATAAGGCCATCCTCAGACGAAGGTGGGCAATCCTCTTCTAAGGAGGACATTAAAAAAACACGTGTGTGCAGGGGTAGAGGTCCCTCTTAAAGGGGAGTCAATTACTGTTTAACCTTGGTTGGTTGTTCTTCTAGGTGGGCGGTCCTAGGATCAAGGATGACAACCTTAACCCATTCTGTGCTGCCGGAGGACGATAGGGGAAAGATGAATAGATAGGAGATAGATAGATAGATAGATAGATAGATAGATATTATATAGATAGATGGATATATCGATAATACAGTAGATTCCGTAAAATACAGAAAGAAGAACACTATTTCATGTTCCATTCCGTAGATTGACCATGATCACATTTTCAGTCTCTTGAATTCTTACCGTCTTCTCCTGAGTTATCATTTTCCGCTGAAGCTTAGATGAGATTTTCTCTTGCAGAAACACAGAGATTTCTATTACGAGTCTGTAAATTGCCGGGGCCCGGTGGTGGAGATAAGAGGAAGCAGATACAGTTGTGTCCATCTTCTTCATCAGCACCAGGCAGACAGCTTCCCTTATTTGACGCCATACCCATGCATTGCCTTGGAAATGTCACAGTCATCATCCAGATTCTTCCGGCAGAAAATGACAGATAACAGGGAGAGGCGTCGATGAAAGAGAAAGGAGATGAGATAGGACCTGCACGTCCCATCGATTCTGCTCCCACTGACTGTGTCAAGTACCATTAGGTTTTCTATTCAATTAGTGGCCCTATGCCAGGGGGGCAGCCCCCTGTGTTGGAGAGTAATTACAAATGTAACACAAAACTGAAAATGAGGAACAGCATATTGATAAGCTAATCAACATCAGCAGGAGCGGAGGATGCTGGGAGAAAAACCAGCCAGAGGGGCGCAGGGGTAGTCAGCCTAAAATGCAGAGAGTCCTTGATTAGGAAGATTATGATAAAATTCTGCAACTTTCTAATATAACCTGTTTCAGCTCCTCACTGTTTTCAAGATCTCCGCTTGCTGTCAGAGGACAGAAACATTGTTGTTTACATTCCTAGGCTGAAAGTTATAAAAGGGGTCAAATACGGCTCCTTTAAATTATTATTATATAAGGAACCCCTGACACCCCCTAGAAATACTAATATTTAAAGGGATATTCTGGTTAAAAATATTTTCCTATTAGATCAGTGGTCGCCCTTCCACTGAGACCCCCACTGATCATAAAACCTGTACCCCCTCGGAGCACCCCAAAATGAATGTAGCTGCAGGTCCATTCATCTCTATGGGAGCTGAGTGCAGTGCTCCACTATTTAGAGAACTCCCATAGAGATGAATGGAGCGGCAGTGCACATGCCCATCCTGCCTCTCCGTTCTGAGGAGTACAGGGCCCCTGTTCTTGTGATCAATGGCGGTCTCAGCAATCGGACCCCCAATCATCTAATAGTAATCCCCTAACCACAGGGTAACTTTTAACTACCGGAATTCCTGGGTATCAATCTATTATAGAAATAGCTCCGGAGGAGATCTGAGCAAGGGTTTTAAAGGCCACCTCTGCATTTATGCAGCCCCTCTGCAGAACCAGGATGATTTATGATAGGTACATAAAAAGATTACAGAGCGACGTGTTGATGGATTATTATGGTCTGTGTCTACTAATCTGAAGTCAGAATGCAGGCTGCCATCACCAGCATTCAGTATGCTGCTATGTCCCCTATATCGCCATCGGCTTTCGAAAGATTTCGGTTATCACAGAGAATTGTCAGGTAACCCAACGTCCTGGAGTCATCTGGACCCTTAATGCAGCTGATTCTGGAAGTGAAGAAGACCCCGAGTACGTAGAAGTAAAGAAATGGAAAGATCTGGTCTAGGGTCTGAATTGTTTTTTAGTTTTATTATGTGGAAATCTGGTCTGGAGGGGAATCACGGTAGTTTTTGCAGTGAGGTCTAAGGACTAAATTCATTTAGAGGCCAGTTCTTGGGTTCTGAATTAATTTGGATGCCCCAGTTAATTTAGTGGTCTAGTATGAAGTCTATGATCTTGGGTCAGAATTAATCTTGGGGGTCTGTTCTGGTGTCTAAATGTATTTTTGGATTTGTCTTGAGGTCTGAGTTACTTTGCATGTCTCAATTTATTCAGGGGTCTGGTCCTGAATCTGAATTAATTTTAGTGGCTGGTCTGGTGTGAGAATGAGGGTATGTACTAGAGCCTGTTTTTTTTGGCATTTCAGCTTATCCAGTGGTGTGGCCTGGGATCTGAGTTCATTTTAACATCTGGTCTGATGTGTGAATTGGAATCTGTTCTGGAGTTTCCATTTATTATGGGATCTGTCCTGGGAACTATGAACTTTGGAGTCTCAATTTATTAAGTGGTCTGGTGTCTGAATTAATTTTAATGTCTGGTCTGGGGTGAGAATGAGTCTTGAGGTCGGTTCGTCTGAATCACTTTGAATGCCTCAATTTAGTCTGCGGACTGATCTGAGGTCTGAATTATTTTAGGATCGGTGTGGCAATTACGGTAATCTTTGTGTCTGTTCTGGAGCCTTGATGTATTTTGGGGTCTTTCCTGGAGGCTGAATTAATTTAAGTGTCTCAATGTATTTAATCTGGATTAATTTTAATGTCTGGATTGGGATACAAATTAATCTTGGCGTCTTTTCTGGAGTCTGAATTTATTTTGTGGTCTGGTCTGAGGTCTGAGGTCTGATCTGGGGTGGGATTTTTGAGTCTTGTCTTAACAGTCTTTTGGACATTATTGGCAACACAGTTTATCATTGGGGAGATATATGGTGGCAAAGTATATGTCTGGGAGCATGTTATATCTCTGAGACAAATTAGTCCAAGGGTGATCCTTTATCAGAGTATGCTGGGAGTTGTACTTCAATTAAAACAACTTGGTTGCCCGGTGCACGTTAACCCTTTCACACGGTGCTGGTAAATGCTTTGGAGCGTGACATTCCAACATTTCTCCTTGGAATTTCTGTGTAAGAGATTTCCTGATGTAGGTGCAGCCTGCACTTCAACTGTTGAGATGAGTTGTGCCTTCAAATAGTGAGCTGTGTACGCGTACACAGTAAGAAGAAATGCTGTACTCCCATTATTTATTTATATCCGTTGAGAATGACTGTCTACTCCGACACAGGGGAGTTTGTAATGTTTTTGTTACAGTGTACTGAAAGACTTCAGAAGGCGGATTCGGGAAGAGTGGAAAGGTTTCTACACTATACTTTACTGACTTCTTAGTCTTGCCAAAATTGCTAGACATGAAATGTTCCCCGCTGAGAGGTTCGATCTTGATGTCACTTTGTAGACTTGGATACAAACTATTTCAAAGACATTTAACTGAACACAAACAGAAAAAAAATGTCTTAAACAAGGAAACATCCCGGTGATCGTCACTTTCAAGAAGCAGCGAGTAAACGCTGAGAACTTTTCATGGAATGGAAAGTTTCTTCTTGTTCCTTATTAAAAATACATAGAGGGATGGAGACAAATGATAGAGAACAGATGGAAAGGGAGCAATCTACAGGCTTTGATAGACGTCCACGTAAGATGTTACTAAGGTAGATCTTCAGGAGGTGAGAACAATCGGCCATGGCCGTAGCTATAGGGGGTGCAGAGGTAGCAGTCGCTACCGGGCCCAGGAGCCTAAGGGGGCCCATAGACCCTTGTGCCGCCTAGGAAGACACACAAAGCACTGAGGGAAGGGGGGCCCAAGCTGAACTCTTCCACCAGGGCCCATGAGCCGTTAGCTACGCCCCTGAACAATCCCATTTCTGTCTGCGTTCCAAGGAAGGCAGAGAAGAAAGGGTGACGATGACTCCATTCTATGTGTGGCTCTCTCTAAACTTAAAAGAGCCAAATACTTCAGAACAGCTGCCTGCGGAGGGGTGGGGAAGCAGAGGGGTGGGGAACGTGGGGGGGGCTTTTTCTTATGGTGAAGATTCTGGTTAAATAATTGATCCAAGGCCTGTTTTAAAGACCAGACATAGATTTATAGAGTAACCATCCAACAGAAGGCACCAGAGAGCTTTTGTCCTCCTGGATAAGAGCTTATTTGAATTAATTACTATGTATCAATGCCTATTTATATGTTATATATGTATTTATTTATTTATTTATTTAATCATATGTAACTCTATATCGATCTATATTATATCTACTATCTATCTGTCTATCTATCTCATATCTGTCTATCTGCCTATCCATCTACAGCGAGCCCCTAAGATGGTGCAGAGGATGGGAGTGGTAACGGCCCAGAGGTTGTGTCACGGTGTACTCCCTCTGGCCATTGCTCCCTGTTGGATCGATGCTGTGGAAAGGTAGTTTTGAAGAATGAGGCCTGAGGTAATACCTGGTACACCCCTTGGGAATGGTACATCCCTCAGTAAACGTAAAGCATTATTTTTACTAAGTGCAAAATATAACTTCAGGTACATTCATAAGCAGCTATTTCCAAGTGCAATTCTCTGGCACCAGTAAGGAATATGGCAGTAGGTTGGATGGCTGCAGTTTAGCAATTGTGTAGTTCTGGCCTAGTAGTAGTTTGGGTGATGGGTGTCTTAGCCATAGGAGTCTTACCTCACAGCAGTGTCTTTAATGATGGTTGTAGCAGTTCACTCTGCTGTCTGTCTTCTAAAGGATTCCCTTAAGGCAAGATAACGTTGATCATTATGGAGAATCTGTAACAGGAGCAGGAGCTCTGCAGTGCGCTTCCTCTCCTCTCTGTTTCTAAACAGGAGCTCCCCCTCCTGACAGGAAGCAGGATCAGCCCACTCCTACCAAGAGGGTAGGAACAGGGTGGTTAGCCCCACTATCTGCCAACTCTTTGCTAACTATATCCTTTGCTGGTGCTTACAGTCAAATAAAAAATACACAACAATGCAAAACAATATAAAATATGTAGACAGCAATTGAAGATACCCCCAGGGCTGGGATACTACATAGCTATCTATCTATCTATCTATCTATCTATCTAGATCTGCCACATCTGCATAGAAATATATTGTTATACAATTTTTACAAAAAGTGGGACTTTTCCAAGCAATCAGGTAAAATTTATTCAAACCAAAATTTTATTTTAAAGTGTATCTGTCATATTTTGTTATTTGCTAGTTTATTAGAGCTAGGCATGTATACCTGAGTTAGCCTGTCAATGATTGTCAAAAGATCTGTAATTACCTTGTAATAACAGCTTTCATTAATGTCCTCTGTCCCTTTCCACTGGTCCCTTAAAGACCGTTGCTAGGTCTTGTCTGTCTTCCCTTTAGTATAAACAGAAGACAGAGGGGCGGTCGTCCACACTGCATGGCTACATTAGGCTTCAGAGTGAGGAGGCATGTCTCTCAGTAATCCAATCTGATTGGCTGGCAGGAAGCTGCTGGCTACAACAAGTGTGTATGGGAAGTGAGGGAAAGCAGTTTTGGCCTCAGAGAACTGGCAGAGGAGCCATCTTGGAAGATCCTCATATTGAGGTTAAAACAGCTGTAACTAAGGGTATTTTCACACTAGCGTTTTGGATTCCGTTTGTGAGATCCGTTTCAGGGCTCTCACAAATGGTCCAAAACGGATCAGTTCAGCCCCAATGCATTCTGAATGGATAAGGATCCGTTCAGAATGCATCAGTTCGGCTCCGTTTCGCTTCTATTCTGTTTTGGAGGCGGGCACCAAAACGCAGCATGCAGCATTTTGGTGTCCGTCTGAAGAGGCGGAGCCTAACCGATCCGTTTTGAATTACAATGTAAGTCAATGGGGACAGATCCGTTTTCAATGACACAACATGGTGCATTTTAAAACGGATCCGTTCCCCATTGACTTTCAATGTAATTCAAACCGGATCCATTTTGGACTTTGCCGATTTTCTTTAAACCTAATGCAAACGGATCCGTTCTGAACGGATACAAATGTTTGCACTATAGGTGCGGATCCGTCTGTGCAAATAAACAGACGGATCCGCACCAACGCAAGTGTGAAAGTACCCTAAGGGAAAATCTCAAGGAAAACAGTGGTATGTGAAGAAACGAAAGATTGCTTTATGCAAATAGATTTTTTTTTTTTATGAAAACATATCATTTACACTTTAAATTCTCTCATCTCTTTTTATAACTCAGCACACAGTTAACTGCTAAAGGTTAAACTTGATGGACCTGTGTCCATGTAACTGTATTGTGGTGCAACATTTGCACTGGTTCCATGGCAGCCACTCAACTGGTTTACAACTTTACACATTGAGCTCTATTGAGCTGTGACCGAAAGGTAGAAAAACAGCAAAATCCGAAACGTGTGGCACATCTCATCATTGCCAGATTCAAGTCACACACCGGAAAATACAGTACGTGACTAACGTTATCCCCTAGAACTCTCCCTATATATAATTTATATATATTATACACGAAGGCCCGCAATGTAACACAAAGTCCTTCTACTTTGTTCTTAGAGAAGCTTCTTAATGATATTCCAGATGTAAGCGTCTCATCATAGACATAGAAAGCAATCAGAGCGGCACATCACACATGTAATTACCGTTATCAAAAAGTTAATTTGGTTGACGGACGAGCGTTCCTTCACCAAGCCTGCGATAAACCTTCTTTTGTTTACCAGACGAGAAATTGCAGAGAAAATCAGTTGGTAGAAATCAAGTTGATTATGTTAATGGCGGACGATGTTGATATTGCGTTATCCATAAAATGGGGGCTGAAGCAAGGGATACTTGGAAACTATTCAGCAATCTGTGCACTTTTGTGATTAAAATTATAGCATTCTGTGTGAGAACCTTAATCTTTCCGACAACTACCGTATATAAGTTCAGTTTGCATTTTGTTTGGGAATATATTACCCTCAGCTAGGAAAGTAAAGGCATTGGCTTTTATAAAGGGATGATAAAATGTTTCGTTTTTGCATTGGGTGCAGCAAAACAAATGTGGGAGAAATGTATGTTTCCCATTCTACATGCATATACAAAGTATAAAGGTCCTAAACCAGGCATAATACCTTCAGAAAAATGGTGCCAGATAATGAATGTTATACAGCACCCAGATAAATAATGTTATACAGCATCCAGATAATGAGTGTTATACAGCACCCAGATAATGAGTGTTATACAGCACCCAGATAATGAATGTTATACAGCACCCAGATAATGAATGTTATACAGCATCCACCTATTGAATGTTATACAGCACCCAGATAATAATTGTTACACAGCACCCAGATAAATAATGTACAGCACCCAGATAATGAATGTTATACAGCACCCAGATAAATAATGTTATACAGCACCCAGATAATGAGTGTGATACAGCACCCAGATAATGAGTGTTATACAGCACCCAGATAATGAATGTTATACAGCACCCAGATAATGAGTGTTATACAGCACCCAGATAATGAATGTTATACAGCATCCACCTATTGAATGTTATACAGCACCCAGATAATAATTGTTACACAGCACCCAGATAAATAATGTACAGCACCCAGATAATGAATGTTATACAGCACCCAGATAATGACTGTTATACAGCACCCAGATAAATAATGCTATGCAGCACCCAGATAAATAATGTTATGCACTATGCAGTATACAGAAAAATGCTCTCCTACATTGTAAAGATGCTGTGTGTAGTGTCATCCAGACAGTATTTTACAGCATTTGGATCAAAAGAATCCTATGTACAGTGTAGACATATAGTGCCATATAGAACCAAGATAAATACTGTTACAAGGCAACTGGATAAACTTTATCTTATCGTGTCCAGATATATCATGCCATACAGTACCCAGTAGGCTGCAGTTGTTATGACCAGCCGGTGAGAACCTGCAGCCCCATGTGACTCCCTCTGAGGGCGATGTCTGAGCACACTCTTCATTCTTCACACAATACCTCTGATGGTGAGGAGAGACTTTCCCGAGTGGAGTACCAGGCGCAGTCTCAGAGGGGAATTGGAACAGGAAAGAATTGGGACCAGAGTGTGAACCCACTGGACTGGTGACACACTCTGGTGACTCCAGGTGACACAAAACACCCAGTGGATGCTAGAAGGACAGAGGCTGATCAGATAGACTCATAGTCAGGGTATGAAGGCAGAAGTCAAGGCAGGTGGCAGTCAGGCAAAGTCCATAAAAGTAGGTCAGGGTCGGGTCAGGCGGCAATCAGGCAAAGTCCATGATATGTAATCCAAAGTCTGGTACACAGAATGACAAGACCCAACAGAACACCTTAGCTCAAACAGGAACTAGACAAGACTAGGAACCTAAGTTGCTCAGGTGCCTTCCTGTAGAAGCAGGCGCATTTAAATACCTCCTGCAGACGAGCCATAGCTTGGGGAAGATGGGAGGCTTGAGCATGCTGCCTTACATATTGAGCATCCAGATATACAGTGGCATACAGTGCCCAGATAAATAGTGTGTGTAGAGAGCAAATAGTTTATTGAGCATCCAGATATACAGTATCATACAGTGCCCAGATAAATAGTGTGTGTAGAGGGCAAATAGTTTATTGAGCATCCAGATATAGAGGGTCATACAGTGCCAAGATAATTCATGTTTGCAGAGAGCAAATAGTTTATAGAGCATCCAGATATAAAATGTCATACAGTGCCCAGATAAATAGTGTGCACAGAGCACAAATAGTTCATAAAGTATTCAGATATTCAGTGTCATACAGTTTCACTTCAGAATAGTGAAGTAGTTAAAATCCTGATATATAGAGTCATACAGTGCCCAGATAAATAGTGAAAGCCAGATATCCCTCAAAGGAAGGAAAACCGAGCAAAGGGGTGTCCCCATTACACAGATCACCAAATCCACCATATCAAGTGGCCCCTATGTCAAGATCTCGCTTTCTTACAAGCTTTAAGGATGTGACGGAGAGCTCCACCGTGTTTTCTGTAGCTGGTCTCCCTGAGATCAGCTATTGTTTTGTTTGAGTGGTCTCCAAGTCATTGCTCTCGGTTAGCCAGAATCCTACTCCACACTGATGAGACGAAACAGCTGTCTGTGGATGGATAACTGGCTTAGGTCCTCCCCGTCACATCCTTAAAGCTTGTAAAAAAGCGTGATCTTGACATAGGGGCCACTAAATATGGTGGATTTGGTGATCTGTGTAATGGGGACACCCCTTTGCTCGGTTTTCCTTCCTTTGAGGGATATCTGGCTTTCACTGTGTTGTAGACCCAATACTGGGGCTCCACATTTATTTTGCATATTCCTGTTTCCCAGGGAGCTTTGCACTTTGGATTGCTGTGTGGAGACTCTTAAGTGAGGCTCCGCGGTGTTTTCTGTAGCTGGTCTCGCTGAGATCAGATATTGTTTTGTTTCAGATAAATAGTGCACAGTGTGGACACATCCTCTTGTTGTGCCTGATCCCGCTAATCAATGATTTTCAGTGTGTGATTTCTTCCTTTCCTATCAGCCTGGTCCTGTCACTGCCCCCACAATATAAGCACATGTATCTCCTGAAATACTCTGTGCAACTGTGGGAGTCCTAATAAGCAATATATACGGTACCTATAGGAAGCAAACAGACTTTCTTGTTGTCTACCGTAGGGGTTTTATGCTCCTTTTTGCTTCAAAAAACATCAAACTAAAGGCTATACATGTTTAACAACCGCAGCCCCGACACTATCATGTTGCATCTGCTTATCATACAGCCAATACTCTGCCCGACGGGCATGTATCCAGGTCTAACATTTCCTGTACTAATTGCGCTCGTCATGTCCATTCTGATAACTCACCATTCCTCTGCCAATCGTTTTATAACATTCAAAGATGCATTCTGACCTGCAAAACTTTGGGCTGGAATGATTCCCCCTTCCCCTCCTACTCTGGTTCTTGATTTTAGATTTGCAGTACGAAATTAAAGCGCAAAACATCTAGCGAGCTCGCATTGTGTCAGCGGAGATTCTTAACTGCAAACAAAAACTACTTTTACCATTATTCCAAGCAAATTTCGCTAATGAAAATTCTATAATGGCGCTTAACATAATTTCTGTATAGCGTAACGTCCTTGTAAGTGCTCGCGGGACGCTGAAGTGTTTTCCAGCAGAAAGGAGCTGAAAGGGTTCTGTTTCAACATGACAATGACATGCAATTACACTAATGAAGCGGCGTACGGCGCATACCCTCGCTGGATGCGCAGATCTAAGGGAATAGGATGTAACAATGGGGAATCAGGGCGACCTCTCAATGTCCTTTGATTTCTACAATTGGATTTTGTAAGAATTTTGGTATTTTGGCATTGAGCATCCAGGCAGGTTATGCTCTGTTCACACTTGGAGTGCATTATTTCTGGACATATAACTCCATAGCATTGCACAAAATTTATACTGCATGGTATGCAATTTTTTTTTACCGTTTGAATAGCGCGATTGACTATGTTACTCCATACGGTAAAAAAGGATGGATCATACCTATGTCAACACTTACCCCAATTATACTGCACACCCAGTTTTCCCTGATCTCCACTACCCAACCAATCTGACTACACTAATATCTGCAATTTGGTACCAATTCCCCAATCTTGACCCCCATTACTGACCACTGGCCTGCTAATTGCTACCCCATGGAACCCTTGTCCTCTTCTTCCTACTGATGGGCTGCCTAAAGCTCGTCACTAGAACTCCCCGTACATTACCTATTAGAGTCTTAGATAGCCTGAGCTCGGTTTTCTATTCTGTCCTACCACCATGCTTTGCACTGCAGCTCAGCTTGTTCTGATTGACTGCAGTAAAAGAGCACCAGCTGAGCAGAAAATCAGTAAAGGTAAAGCTCATTTTTGTTACAGTAAAGACAAAATGAACTTAAACTACAAATAACTAAGCAATTCATGAGGAAAAGTTCACCATGGGCTGAGGGGAGGAGCCTTGACTGGAAGGAGGAGCTTAAATTTGAGAGAGGAGCCTGGAGATCTGTTGTAATTATCTTACCCATATTGATTCAGCTTTCCCTGTGATGTATATAAATGCATTGTATAATTGATTAATATTATATTACAATGTTATATTCTGCACATTATTCTGACCACTTCCTACTTTTAACGTGGGTATATAAGGTGTGCTGAGCTGGCTCGCTGGGTATATAAGGTGTGCTGAGCTGGCTCGGTGGGTATATAAGGTGTGCTGAGCTGGCTCTCTGGGTATATAAGGTGTGCTGAGCTGGCTCTCTGGGTATATAAGGTGTGCTGAGCTGGCTCGCTGGGTATATAAGGTGTGCTGAGCTGGCTTGCTGGGTATATAAGGTGTGCTAAGCTGGCTCAGTGGGTATATAAGGTGTGCTGAGCTGGCTCGGTGGGGATATAGGTGTGCTGAGCTGGCTCGCTGGGTATATAAGGTGTGCTGAGCTGGCTCGCTGGGTATATAAGGTGTGCTGAGCTGGCTCTCTGGGTATATAAGGTGTGCTGAGCTGGCTCTCTGGGTTTATAAGGTGTGCTGAGCTGGCTCGCTGGGTATATAAGGTGTGCTAAGCTGGCTCGGTGGGTATATAAGGGTCCTGAGCTGGCTCGTGGGTAAATAAGGTGTCTGATCGTCTGTCTGCACACATACCCCTTGTTGCTGTCACGGGTAAATAAGGCGGTTTATCAAAGTTGTAAAAAGGGATGATTATTGGCTGTTGGGCTCCAGGTGGCGGTATTTCTGAACCTGCGCAGTGTGAACTGTTCTCTGGTGCTGTGGTAAAAGTGTATGGTGAGTGGACAAATGGCGCCATTGTGAATAAGAGAAGTGGAAACTGCAGAGCACCATGTGCCACGGATGTGAGAGGTGAACATCAGATAAGAAGGTGCACGAGGGCGGAGGACACCCTGCAGGAGCAGCTCACCTACCTACTGCGTATGGGGCTCTGAAACAGACGGACGGTCACTGCATTTCTGCTAATGAAGCTGCATCGGCAGAAAAGGCTTCTGTTTTTGTGACAGTATCGGAATTGGCGCTCCGCTGATTGGTAAAGGGTTGTCTTCTCCGATGAGTCACGTTTTCTGTTTCACAGAATGGATGGACATTGGCGTGTCTGGCGCAAAACATCAGAGAAGAAATTACCTGCAGCCATTGCTGGGAGAATACAAGCCGGTGGTGGCAGCGTTATGGTCCTCCTGGCATTCTCTGGGCCACTCATCCATGTGCAAGGCGCTCTCAGCTGATTTGGGCGTTAGTCCCACCTTGCAGATCACGTCCACCCCTACACGCTGATTGTATTCCTTGAGATGGATGGGATCTTTCAGCAAGACAATGCCACATAGATAGAAATATCTGACATTGGTTGGAAGAGCATGACCAAGACTTCCAAATCCAGATTTGAACCCAATTGATCATCTGTGGGACCACCCTGATAGTCGTGTTTGCTCTGTGGATACCCCCCACGCCCCCCTCCAGCAGCTGAGGGATGCACTGCAGTCAGCATGGCTCCAGAGACCTGTGGCCACCTACCGGACCCGTCTAGGTGCTGCACACAGAGGTTACTTTGGATATTAGCTGGTGGGCAGAATAATGGGTCTCGACTGTTTTCTGTTTAATATTTATAATTTGTATCAATTTGAATTAAGGGGGAGGTTTTCAGGTAACAGTTTTCATTTTTTTATTTATTTTTTTCTCCAGCAGAACTAATCTCTTTTATCCAATATCTACTGAGGACATAAGCTCTTAAAATTCCTCTACAAAAGAATATTTACTAAGTCGCAGCAGCACGCCATGTATCATAAAAGAAAAAGATTTCACCCTTGGGTGTGCTGAAACGTAATATCCTTTTTGTGAATCTGTGAATGAGCTCTGCAGCTTCACCACGCGCGGGATGTTGCTTCACCGGATCCATCATTAACGACGGATTATAAAAAAATAAAAAAAAAACTCAATTCGGTTGTTAACAGAACAGCAGTGACGACACCCGCCGCCTAATCTGGCCCTGGCCTCGATATTGGTGAATGACAGTCAGACTTTTACCAGGGGTTGAGCTGTATCAAAGTGAAATCTATAAAGCAGATAATTACTGGGTCCTATGCCGCTACAGCACGGGGAAGAAAAAACGTATAAAAAAATGCATTTTTTTCCAATATTGGTCTACGGTTCTCTGCTGCCCTCGACTGGACTGTCTGCAAACTGCAAGCAAACGTTCCCCTGGCAAAGTCAAAAAAAGATCACATCAATTTTGGCACAAGTCCAAGTTGCAAATAAATTAAAGCTTCATCTCAATGAATAATTCCAGTTGATTATCGCCAGATGAGGGTTTCAAACGAGCGCTCGAGTACATCAGATTAAAGTCAGAAATGGAAACAGAATCTAGGAATGGAGATGTAAATATATCCTATATTTGTCAGCTATAAGGTACAATTCTTGTCTAATTGCCCCCATTAGGCGGTAATAGTTCGGGTATGATAGGCTGTAATCATATTTATTTCCAGTGAATATTTAGTCCTTGTGCTATTGTGATGTGGTCCTAGTGTGCACGTATCACATCTCCAGGCTGTACTGTATAGGCGCTAGGGGCTCTTGTAAGGAAATTCCCTTCCCCGCGTCACACGAGAAAAGTCTGGTTCAGAAAAGGCTTGGACTCGACCATTGAAGGTCCATGGTAATGGGACATTGAGAGCAGAGGTCCCCCGACAACCCCATCTGAAGAAGGGATGACATATCTATACTATAGCTGGCGGACGGCCTTGATATATACTGTCAGGTAAGTATTATGTCCCTGAGAACCTCATAGAAGCTTCTGTATCATCACCAGTCTACATCAAGAATATCCACTGCTATTATATTTATAAATATCAACTTCTAATGCAATGTTTATAGATAGATAGATAGATAGATAGATAGATAGATAGATAGATAGATAGATACTATAGATATAGATAGATAGATAGATAGAACGATAGAGCGATAGATAGATAGATAATAGATAGATAGATAAATAAATAGATAGATAGATAGATAGATAGATACTATAGATATAGATAGATAGATAGATAGATAGAATGATAGATAGATAGATAATAGATAGATAGATAGATAGATAGATAGGAAATAGATAGATGAGAGGAAGATAGATAGATAGATAGATAGATAGATAGATAGAGATACTGATGGATAGATAGATGGATAGATAGATAGATAGATAGATAGATAGATAGATAGATAGATAGATATTGATGGATAGATAGATAGATAGATAGATAGATAGATAGATAGATAGATAGATAGATATAGAGAGGGGTTATCTGCAATTGCTTTGCATAAAGTTTATATTGTTTTGTATTGTATTTGATGTTATTTGACTGTAAATACCAGCAAAGGATATAGTTAGCAACGAGTTGGCATGTAATAGGGCTAACCACCCTGTTCCTCCTCTCTTGGTAGGAGTGGGCTGGTCCTGCCAGGAGGGGGAGGTCCTGTCTAGAGAAAGTGAAGAGAGGAAGCGCACTGCAGAGCTCCTGCTCCTGTTACTGATTCTCCAGATGGATCAACATAATCTTTCCTCAAGTGAAGCCTTGAGAAGACAGACAGCAGAGTGAGCCGCTACTAGACAGATGCTACATAAATAACATAACCCAAGCTCTGATACCATAGTTGTCCCCAAAGGTCCAGTGAAAAAAAAACATTTGGAGACAATAAATTGTCACTGGTGTCTATTTCTTTGAATCAAAACCTATTAGACTTTATTGATGATATGGAAGTTGGGTCACAAAAATAATTTCCTCTGGTGGGACCATGGAACCTCCGTCCGAACCTGGACAAACTGATAGAGAGATAGAGAGAGAGATAGAGAGATAGATAGATAGATAGATAGATAGATAGATAGATAGATAGATAGGAGATAGATAGATAGATAGATAGATAGATAGATAGATAGATAGGAGATAGATATGAAATAGATAGATGGATAGATGGATGGATGGATGGATGGATGGATGGATGGATGGATAGATAGATAGATAGATAGATAGATAGATAGATTCTGATGCTTTTCCCTCTAGTGGCATCACCTAAGGAAAGACAAAGAGTAGCGATTTAAATAGATAACATATCAAGAGATATCTGCTTCTGGAAAAACAATATTGACGTAATTTCAGCTGCCAAATGGGTTTTCGAGTTAAAAACAATGTAATTTACATCTTAGAGAATAGAATTTCTCTTGATTTCAGGATGTCCGTTACCTCTGTCCCACAATTCCCTGTCTCTGTGTAACCAGGTAGATTTACTGTTCACACTGTAGGTCTGGGACAGCCATGTGACAACTCCTATCGCAGTTTTTATGGCAGTCATATTTGTTGTCAGTGTCACCTACCTTTCCCTAAAGCAATTCTAGCTTTAAAAAAATGGCTGAGTAAATGAAAAAATCTCGCTATTTGACAGATTTCTTCTTTCCTGCGGGTTTCTTTCTCCTTCGCAGCTCCTGGTTTGTTATTGTAGACTGTCACTGATTAATCTCAGTGGAGTCTTGGAGATTTTCTCTCATTTGCTCCAATACCTTTTTATGTATGGCTTTATGGCACAATCCTGGCATTATTTCCATTGCTTTATGAAGTCCCCCATCTACGTCATTCAGGATATCACTTCATATCCAGACCCCAGTATACAGTATATTCCCCACTTATCCTTGCAGATGCCTCTGCTGATTTTATTAAGTGCTGGAGCTGTCAATGGAGGATTTTTCGCTATTTTGTGGCTTTGACATTGCGCTGCATAAATTTACAAGGTTTACACTGGAAATGTCGGATGATCACTCATGGTAACAGCAAAAGCGGATATCAAATCGCTTGAAGGTATAACCCCCCTCCTCAATCGGGAAGACTTGCAACATTTCATATACTCCTACAAGGATTCTTCTCCCATAACCTCTTACCAGTGGTCACCTGAAATGTCTCTCTGACAAACAAACTGTATTGTAATTCCAAGTGGTCACGGCACTCAACAGTAGCCGGGCTTATTTGAGGGTGAACGTCAGGGTTATGTTCCTTGCTCCACCTCAGGTATCGCACTCGTAGTATTAATACAATCAGACAGCACTCCAATAATTGATGTCATCATGAATAGTGAGTTTTATTCAGCCGGACATAATGATGCACAATGTACAACTATGGCAACGTTTCGGGCTAAATGTAGGCCCTTCATCCTGCCAGGATAAGGCCACACATGGGGCGCCGGCCTTGTTTCTGCCATGTAATCCAACAAATCAGGTATGGTTGGCAATGGTTGGAAGAAACAGGGTTAAACACCCTGTTACTTCCCTCTTGGTGGGAGTGGGATGGTCCTACTTTCTGCCAGGAGGGGAGTTTCCAGTAAGACAGCGAAAAGGAAGGAAGCTAATGCCTGAGTTCCTTCTTCAGGGAACCTTGACTAAGGCTCCTGTGAGACCTTCACTCCAGAAAGATTGTCAGAGTCAAGAACACTGCTTTCAAAAAGTCCTTAGTAAGCAGAGTGAATAGCAAAACCACAGATTTAAAGGACATGTTGCAGGTGACCTACTATAGCCCAGACACCCATCACGCAGATCACTTCTAGGCCTATATCATAAAGTGGACATCTAAAGTCACAAAAAGCAATTGAGGAAGCACGGGTGGCTCAAGTGGGAAGGCAGACACTCACAACGTTTGCACAACCTCGGTGGCTTCCATTCCACTTCCCAGCCCAGGAGGACCCATGCATCGGTCCTCACCATGATAGGCTGGAGTCTTGCCACTTCTGATGAAAAAAAGGCCACAAGATGCCTCGTAGCGCAAGAAAATGATGGAAGAGTGAGTCATCATCGTGTTGGACCACCCTAGGCCATGGAACCTGTCTCGGAGCGGCATGTGGGCACTTTCAAGTGGTTCTCCATGGAGAGGGATTTCATCTTTCTACTGGATGACAAGATGAAAGATGAGATCCTCGTCAGTCACAGGACAGTAAAAAGACTGTATCTGCCTTCACCCTTCCATGGTCTGTATCTAGGAGATCAAGTGGAAAACACCCTGTGCCTCTTTGCTACTGTGGTGTTGCATCTGGCCAAGCCATTGGCTGTGGCCCGACTGCCTGAAGTCTTCCAGAAGCAGGGGCCCTTTTCACTAAAAGGCCTGCCAGGGTCTACCAATGGAATAATCTGCCATGGGCCGTTGCCATAGCCAAAACTGGAGCCTTTAATCCCAGGTTTCCCAGTGCCTCTTTAAGCCACCACTGTACCAGATACCTACATTGTCAACATCAACCCAGTGGTCAACATCATCCCCGGGCTGCTGCAGACCCCTGTGTTGCCATTGAAAGTGCCACTGAAAGAGTAACAGTGGCGCCGGCAAGAATACTTGGCCTGGCTGTACCCTCAGGCCTGTTTCCCACTAGCAACAGAGTTGGAGATTCTCCACCCACAGGCTCCAGCTGCTTCGTCTGGATCCAGGACACACCTGTGTTCTGCAGTTGAGGATCTTACAACACCAAAAGTGACCACTGGAGATCACCAGCATTCCAGCTATCCCAGACAAAAGTGCACTGCTGCAGAACCTCCATCTGAAGATCACTTATTGATCTGGGAGAGGAAGAGGAAGAATTCTTCTCCATAATCTAAGAAGATATTGGAGCCCTGAAGTCTGTGTTTCTGGGAGTCTTACAAGAGCCACAGGACCAGGATAGGTTGCCTTTCTGCTGCTATCAGGAATCTAATTTAGCTAACCGGGCATTAGTTATAATAAAGAAGCCATTCCCTTGCCCCCATCAAGAACTACCCCTAGATTCCAACAGGATTATAAGGAAGCTAGGAGGCTATTCTCTAAATCATTGGGCACTATTAGAGCGTGGTTTGGAATAAAAGGATCACTATATTTGACACCTTTATGGCACAATTATTTTTTACCTGAATTGGAGGATTTAGCGCAGGAAATTTTTGGGCTAAAAACAATGTTTTTTATGTTTCACAACTAGTGGATAATGGAGAAATACTTTCATTTTTGGAGTTTACACAAAGAGTACAGACATTGAATTTATCTTGGTTTAGGTATTTACAACTCCGTTCAGCACTCACTAGTATAAAACGGAAAGTATTATTACAGATAAATACCAACACACCTTTAAATGAACTATTGGGAAACGTGGGTCACGACCCAGGAATTTTGAATATTTACAAACTGTTTGTAGACACACTATTTAAGGGATTATTTTCCCCCGGTCAAAGGGCGTGGGAATGTGATTCAACGGTTCAGTCATCTGACTGGGGGAATATAATGACAAATTTTCGGTTAGTATCTTTTAACCACGTTATGGTTCAGTTCTATATATTTTACATAGAATATACGTTACACCAGTCTGGCTTAATAGATGTAGGTTGAGAAGTAGCTCTAAGTGTCCAAGATGTAATTTGCTAGGGGCAGATCATATACATATGTTCTGGTCTTGCACGCAACTAACAGAATATTGGGAGATAATAGTCAAACTGATTTCCCAAAAACTTAAAATAGTGATCCCATACATGTTAGAATGTTGGATTTTGGGCGATTTTTCACAGGTTGATTGTCATAGATATAAAAAAAAATCCTACTGATTAAAATAGCCTTTTTGGCTAGGCTTTTACTTTCACGAGTCTGGTTCCCTTCCAATACTCCCATTGTTTATGAATAGTTAAATTTGGCCAATAAAGCTAAGAGTTACGAAAAAAATTCTGTATAGACAAAAGAAATTGGGGGAAGGTATGGGGAGGATGGAGTTCTCAGGCTTCCACTCTCTGCCCCATTAGTGATTTGCCCTGATCTGACAGATGGAGGGCACTAGGTGATGCATCGCAAGGGGTGGGGGGGGGGCTTGATCGGGTATTTTTGGTGCAGGGGATTAATGGGAAAAAATATATAAATAATGTATTTGTATGGAAAATGTTGTGAAATATCATCTGGCATCTGAGCGCGCTGAAAACCGGAGGCAAGCGCTTCCGGTGGTGCTCCAGCTCCCCTGTGCGGCGATTGGAGGAGCCGGAGCTTGTGTGCAGCAGCTCCTGTCTTTGTGAATGACAGGAGGCTGCTGCACAGTATTTCCTATGGAGCCCTTGCCTGTAGTAGGGCTCCATAGGAAACAAGCAATTTTCTCAGAATAGCAATCTAATGATTGCATGTTATAGTTATGTATGAGAATTATAAAAAAGTGCAAAACAAGTTTTGAAAATAAAAAAATAAAAAACAAACATAAAAATTCAAATCACCCCCAAAATAAAAATAAAAGACCGAAATTTTTTTTTACAAAAATACACATCATGGGTGTCGCGATGTAGTATAAAAATATAAAAATACATTCCCCATACTGCAAACAGCAAAATGGAAAAAAGCGTCCAAATCGCCAATTCATCGTTTTTGGGTGATAAATAAAAAGTGATCCAAAAGTCATACACACCCCAGAATGGTATCAATGAAAAGTTCAGATCGCCCCACAAAATGAGCCCCCATACAGTTCCGTAAACATAATTACAAAAAAGTTATAGGGGTCAAAATAAGGCGACCAAAAAAAAAAACAGATTTTTTTTTCCCACTTTTTAATTTTTTTATCACTATCAAAACGCAAGAAAAACTTTGCGTCAATTGCTGGGCTGCCAGGGAGCACTATAAGCACATACCAAGAATTGCCTGTCTTTTAACAATGGGGTGCGCAGTACCCCAGACCTGGGGGTATCTGCAATTACATGTTATGTATTACAGTCATTTAATATGTCACCCCTTGTTTCTGCCTGCACTCAAGCAAGTCAGATATGGTTGGCAATAGTTGGCAGAATCCATGCTAACCACCCTATTCCTCCTTTCTTGGTGGGAGTGGGCTGGTCCTACTTCCCGCCAGGAGGAAGAGTACCAGTAAGACAGCGAAGAGAAAGAAAGCTTCTTTCTGAGCGCCTTCTTCAGGGTGCACTAACTAGCGCTCCAGGAAGATTGTCAGAGTCTTCAGAGTAAGCAGAGTGATCAGCACAACAACAGCTTTACAGACCCTTCTACAGGTAAGGGAATATGGCTCAGACGCCAACCAATCAGGCCACTTCTAGGCCAGTCAAAAACTAGGCTTATATCATACCACGGACATCTATATCCAAAAGGCTCTGCGCGTGTCATTTAATTGCCACAATGGTCAGCCTAACAGGGAGCAAGGATTTGAGGATAATCATCAGTCTCTGCCTATGCTTCCTCATGGTGGGGTATTAAAAAAGGCAACTGCTGGTCACAGTTGCCTATGATTTGGTCTTCTTGCCTCACATGCTTAATTTGTGCTTCATGTGGATTCCTGGACTTCTGACCTTTTGCCTGTTAGTGGCTTCACCTCTGACTGCTGATTCTGATGTTACCTCTTGGATTTGACCCTGCTTTGTATTTTACTCTGCATTTCTTTCTTTATTAGTTCTGATGGTATTTTCTGTTTTTTACTCGGCCTGTCTGACTTCTCCTTTTGTATTCCCTAAGTAGATCCTGCACACTTAGTTGGGTCAGGGACCGCCTCCCAGTTGGGGGCTGCCGTTTCGGGCAGATCTTCCAAATAAGTAGAGATAGGGTGGAGGTCAGGTCTGCACTGGTCTCTCTGATGTGACAGAAAGCTAGAACAGCTCTACAGCATGAACATGGGTTTAACTTCCATGGTTGGAGACATAACAGCCGCTATGGGGCCCAACAACTAAGTTGCCCTATGTCAACTCTAAAGGTGCAAAATGTATGTAAGGTGGCATAGAAATTGGAATGTGTTCCCATCGAAAAATTTTCAGCGATTCAAATATTTACCTTGTGTGCAAGTTGTTTATTATCTCTGCACTTTGACATCGTTGAGTGCATTATCCTACTACTATTACATCATTATCCCTATACTGTGACATCACTGTGTGCATTATGGTAACCATTCGTAAGCTTTTCTAAACGTGCTGCTGAAAGTGGTCATGGGGGAGTTTTGCTGTGGGTACCCATGGATATTTGTTGCATCCCTGAGCGTCAATACCCATCAAACAGCTCCTGGACCATTATGGGTAGGATATTGGGGTTAGATAAAATGTTACCAACTTTTCTAGTAAAAGACGGAAACAACAAGAAAAATAATCTTGCTAGTTCCTTGTATATAATAATTTTCCTTTAAATATAAATACAAATATGATCTTGTCTTCACCTGATGCCGCATACATGATATAAAGTCTCCCGGGCATATAACCAACAATAAGACTAAACAGTATAAGATACAATGCTTTACAGAAAGAAAACGCTGTGGACATCCGAAACATTTAGGATGTGAATTATTTGTCCCTTCACTGATGGACAGTGTTGGACTGAAGTGCCTAGGACCCACCAGAATTATTCATCCTGGTGGCCCACTGTACAGCTACCTGCAAGTAATACCCGATCTCCATTCGCAAATCCCCAAAAATGCTCCAACCCATATTTATTCACTACTAGCATGCTGCATGACCTGTGCATCAGACTGTCAGGGTCCTGCCGACTGGCTCCTGCCTTGGACAACAACCCTCGCAGCTATGTGAGACAGGAACACATGCCAACACAGTGGAAGGCAGCATCAAAATGCCACAAGATGATTATTATGGGGGTTTCTGCAGCAACCTTGAGAAGGCCGGTTCCTAAGAAGAGATGATTGTGGCTGGCCTGCTCCTGGACATAGAACTGGGTAGGTGATTAACCCCTTCCTGACATATGACGTACTACTACATCACAGCAGGAAGTGACTACCTGCAAATTGACATAGCAGTACATCATGATGATGGGGCGGGCACCAGAGCTGTGAGCGACCAATCAATGCAGGTGCCCGGCTGGTACTGACCAGGTACAGCAGTGCCGGCGTATTAACCCCTTATATGCCACAATCAACGCTGACCATGGTATATAAGAGGATCACAGAGGGAGGAGGTTCAAGAATATAACTACTATAATACTGCTCCTATGTACAAGAATATAACTACTATAATACTGCTCCTATGTACAAGAATATAACTACTATAATACTGCTCCTATGTACAAGAATATAACTACTATAATACTGCTCCTATGTACAAGAATATAACTACTATAATACTGCTCCTATGTACAAGAATATAACTACTATAATACTGCTCCTATGTACAAGAATATTACTACAATAATACTGCTCCTATGTAAAAGAATATAACTACTATAATACTGCCTTCTATGTACAAGACTATAACTACTATAATACTGCTCCTATATACAAGAATATAACTACTATAATACTGCTTCTATGTACAAGAATATAACTCCTATAATACTGCCTCCTATGTACAAGAATATAACTACTATAATACTGCTCCTAAATACAAGAACATAACTACTATAATACTGCTCCTATGTACAAGAATATAACTACTATAATACTGCTCCTATGTACAAGAATATAACTCCTATAATACTGCCTCATATGTACAAGAATATAACTACTATAATACTGCTCCTATGTACAAGAATATAACTACTATAATACTGCTCCTATATACAAGAACATAACTACTATAATACTGCTCCTATGTACAAGAATATAACTACTATAATACTGCTCCTATATACAAGAATATAACTACTATAATACTGCTCCTATGTACAAGAATATAACTCCTATAATACTGCTCCTATGTACAAGAATATAACTACTATAATACTGCTCCTATGTACAAGAATATAACTACTATAATACTGCCTCCTATGTACAAGAATATTACTACAATAATACTGCTCCTATGTACAAGAATATAACTACTATAATACTGCCTTCTATGTACAAGACTATAACTACTATAATACTGCTCCTATGTACAAGAATATAACTACTATAATACTGCTCCTATATACAAGAACATAACTACTATAATACTGCCTCCTATGTACAAGAATATAACTACTATAATACTGCTCCTATATACAAGAACATAACTACTATAATACTGCTCCTATGTACAAGAATATAACTACTATAATACTGCTCCTATATACAAGAATATAACTACTATAATACTGCTCCTATGTACAAGAATATAACTCCTATAATACTGCTCCTATATACAAGAACATAACTACTATAATACTGCTCCTATGTACAAGAATATAACTCCTATAATACTGCTCCAATGTACAAGAATATAACTACTATAATACTGCTCCTATGTACAAGAATATAACTACTATAATACTGCCTTCTATGTACAAGACTATAACTACTATAATACTGCCCCATGCAGACAGAATAAAACCAACTTCAACACATTTTCCACATTGTTAAGCAATAATGTTTCTCAAATTCTGAATGGACTGATCCATACAGGCTTTAAGATTTTTACAGATTTAGTATTATTTTAATAAACATATTATTATTATTAATATTAATAATAATAATGTGCCCATTCTCCTCCGCTCGCTCCTCTTGGTGCCCCTGTTTTCTTTAACACTATAGTATTTAGTTTAATTTTAAAATAATTAAAAGCTTATGACGCATGTATAATAGTGCCCCTAAATAACAAACTTCTTCTCTCCACAATACAATGTTGCAAAAACATTTGACTTATTATTTTAATTAAGATGCGCGGCTGTAACATCTTTGTACATTACCACTTTAATGCTTATAGGTTACGCTATTAAAATTAAATATAGCTTCATACCTCACCAGTAAATTATTTAGCGTTGCTTGTTGTTGCTGGTTTAAATTTCATGCTTATGAGTTTTCTAGGGATATTAATGAGATGATCCCTGTATTCTGATCTGGGGACATTAACAAACTCCTTCAGTCAGTGTCATTATTTTTAGGGGGGGGGGGGGTAGTATCTGGATATGATGGGTTCTATATATATTTCTGTTAGATTGCTGTGTGTGTGTGCTTTTTTTGTATAGATTAGATAGATAAATAGATAGATAAATAGAGAGATAGATTCTGATAGATAGATAGATAGAAAGATAGATAGATAGATAGATAGATAGATAGATAGATAGATAGATGCCAAAGGTGCCATTGGGTGCACCGAAACGCCGGTAAATAAAGTAGCAATTTTTTTCATTATTAAGGAAGTGCTGTGGAATTACTTTTACTATATTTTTGTGGACATAGGGGACTGTCCATACAGCCATTGGCACTCCAGTTTTTTCAGTTTTGAGCCTGCTGTGCGATCTACTGCATTTGTTCTAGATAGATAGATAGATAGATAGATAGATAGATAGATACATTTGATATAGATAGATATATACATTTGATATAGATAGATAGATAGATAGATAGATAGATTGATTTGATATAGATAGATAGATTTATTATAGATAGATAGATAGATAGATAGATAGATAGATAGATACATTTGAGATAGATAGATAGATAGATAGATAGATAGATACTGTAGATAGATAGATAGATAGATAGATAGATAGATAGATAGATAGATACTGTAGATAGATAGATAGATAGATACTGTAGATAGATAGATAGATAGATAGATAGATAGGCGATGAATAGATAGATTGATAGATACATTTCATATAGGTAGATATATGAGATAGATAGAAAGATAGATAGATAGATAGATAGATAGATAGATAGATAGATAGATAGATAGATACATTTGATATAGGTAGATAGATACAGTCATGGCCGTAAATGTTGGTACCCCTGAAATGTTTTAAGAAAATGTAGTATTTCTCACGGAAAAGTATTGCAGTAACACATGTTTATTCCCTTTGTGTGTATTGGAACAAAACCAAAAAAAGGAAGGAAAAAAGCAAATTGGACATAATGTCACACCAAGCTCCAAAAATGGGCTGGACAAAATTATTGGCACCCTTTCAAAATTGTGGATAAATAAGATTGTTTCAAGCACGTGATGCTGCTTGAGACTCATCTGGGGCAAGTAACAGGTGTGGGCGATATCTCACCTGAAAGCAGATAAAAAGGAGAGACGTTCACTTAGTCTCTGCATTCCGTGTCCGTGTGCGCCACACTAAGAATGGGCAACAGAAAGAGGAGAAGAGAACTGTCTGAGGACTTGAGAACCAAAATTGTGGAAAAATATCAACAATCTCAAGGTTACACGTCCATCTCCAGAGATCTAGATTTGCCTTTGTCCTCAGTGCGCAACATTATCAAGAAGTTTGCAACCCATGGCAGTGTAGCCGATCTCCCCGGGCGTGGACGGAAGAGAAAAATTGATGAAAGGTGGCAACGCAGGATAGTCCGGATGGTGGATAAGCAGCCCCAAACAATATCCAAAGATATTCAAGCTGTCCTGCAGGCTCAGGGAGCATCAGTGTCAGTGCGAACTATCCGTCGACATTTAAATGAAATGAAACGCTATGGCAGGATTCCCAGGAGGACCCCACTGCTGACACAGAGACACAAAAAAGCAAGACTACATTTTGCCAAAATGCACTTGGGTAAGCCAAAATTCTTCTAGGAAAACGTCTTGTGGACAGATGAGACCAAGACAGAGCTTTTTGGTAAAGCACATCATTCTGCTGTTTACCGAAAACGGAATGAGGCCTACAAAGAAAAGACCACAGTACCTACAGTCAAATATGGTGGAGGCTCAATGATGTTTTGGGGTTGTTTTGCTGCCTCTGGCACTGGGTGCCTTAAATGTGTGCAAGGCATCAAGAAATCTGAGGATTACCAACGGATTTTGGGTCGCACTGTAGAGCCCAGTGTCAGAAAGCTGGGTTTGCGTCCGAGATCTTGGGTCTTCCAGCCGGACAATAACCACAAACATACGTAAAAAAAAAACCTGAAATGGATGGCAACAAAGCCCTGGAGAGTTCCGGTGCCCAGCAATGAGGTCAGATCTAAATCCCATTGAACACCTGTGGAGAGATCTTACTGTTGGGAAAAGGCGCCCTTCCAATAAGAGAGACCTGGAGCAGTTTGCAAAGGAAGAATGGTCCGAAATTCCGGGTGAGAGGTGTAGGAAGCTTATTGATGGTTATAGGAAGTGACTGACTTCAGTTATTTTTTCCAAAGGGTGTGCAACCAAATATTCAGTTAAGGGTGCCAATAATTTTGTTCAGCCCAATTTTGGAGCTTGGTGTGACATTATGTTCAATTTGCTCTTTTTCCTCCCTTTTTTGGTTTTTTTCCAAAGAGAATAAACATGTGTATAGCAAAACATGTGTTACTGCAATACTTTTCTGTGAGAAATACTTCATTTTCTTGAAAAGTTTCAGGGGTGCCAACATTTACGGCCATGACTGTAAATAGATAGATAGATATAGGAAAAAAGAGAGGCAGCACTGACAAAATGAATGCAATAAATGGGTGCAAGCTCAAAAAGGATGAAGCATACCCAGATGAAGGCACAAAGAAAAAAGAGCAGCACTCCGAAATTGGAAGCAAAAAACGTGGATTTATTCACCCGTGGCGCAGCAACGTTTCAGCTCAATCCCTGAGCCTTGCTTGAGAAAGGCTCGGGAATTGAGCCGAAACGTTGCTGCACCACGGTTGAAAAAATCCACGTTTTTTTGCTTCCAGTTTTGGAGTGCTGCTCTTTTTTCTTTATAGATAGATAGATACATGTTAGAGATGATAGTTCCCATTTAGCTGCAGCCTCCAGATGGTGAGGCATTAATATAACACGATGCCATCTTGCAAATACAAGCATAAAACAACCCGCTGTACTGGAGATATGTTGCTGCTCAGGCTGCACATGGCTTGACACTCATGTCTGATATCCGTCTATTAATATAATATTTCTAGTTGTGTTGATTAATACAATTCTAAAATCTGAGGTCATCTCTTTCAGTAGCACAAAAGAGGCGGTGAGAATCTTTGCTGGAAATTCTGAATGCTGAAGATTCTCTGATCTTTTACTCAGCAGAACAAAAGAAGGTGGTTAAGAACAACACAATATGTACCGAGCAAAATAAATCAAATTTCCATATCAAGGGCGACCCGCTGAGACGTTGCAGTGTCCATGTAGTCAATCAGATTGCGGCAGAGAATCCTCCAGGCGCTCTTAGTATTTGGAGCGAGTGATTAATTCATATTTATTTTTATCTGTGCAGAAATTTTGTCTCAAAAATGCAAAACAAAAATTAATTATACACTCTAAATGTTAGAGATGCCTAGAGCTTTGTATCTGTATTATTGAGCAAGCAGAACATGCACGCCAGGCCTTGATTGAGACTCCGTCCTGAAGATCTTAATCTGCGTGATGAGCCTCTGGGGGGTTATACAGGAACCTTCCATGATGGGAATTCTGTGATACATGCTGGATCTCTGGTTTATCACCTATTCATTATATATGATCGTGAGAAGCAAAAATGGATGGACGGATGGATGGATGGGGACCAGAGTGGGTTGGACAGGTCAATGGTTGAATGGATCAGGGGATGAATGGTGATGAGTGGATGAATAAATGAATATAACAAACGTTATGAGAAAGATTAATACATGAATGATGGGTGGATGGATTGGTAGATGGACAGATGGGTAGAAATAAGTGGATATGGGATGGGTGGGTGTTTAGGTTGATGGGTTTATATACGTGCATAGAGGGATGGAGAGTCGGGGGACCAGAAGGAGCAGACGATGGACTGGTCAATGGATGAATGAACTGGCAGATAAATTAATAGATGCATGGACGGATGGATCAATGGAGAGAACAATAGATAGTTCTACGAGAGATAGGTAAACAAATGATGGGTGGATGGATGGATTGGTAAATGGGGGATGGGTAGATGGGGAAATGAATTAATAGTTATAAGATGGTTGGGCATGTAGGTGCTTCGATGGAGGATTAGATGCAAGTGAATAGGTGGATGGATAGATGGATGGGGACCAGGAGGATGGACAGGTCAATGGTTGAATGGATCGGTGGAATCAATGGTGGCTATATATGCATGGATGGAGAAAAGAGTGGTTAGGAGAAAGATATATACATGAAAGATGAGTGAATAGAGCATGGACAGATGGACAAAGAAATAGATATGAGATGGGTGGGTGTGTAAATGGAAGGACTGATATGAGTAGATGAAGGAGTAAATGGATGAGTGGATGGCTAGTGAGCAAGTAGATGGACTGGTTATTGGTAGAATAGATTGGTAGATGCATGGATAGATCAATCAATGGAGAGAACAATAGATAGTTAGAAGATAGATAGATGAATGATGGGTGGATGGAAGGTACAGTAGATGGGAGTTGGGCAGATGCATAGAAAAATAAGTAGATATGTATGAGATGGTTGGGTGTGTAGGTGGTTTGATGGAGGGGTAGATATAAGTGAATAGGTGGATGGATAGTGATCAGGTGGATGAATTGGTTAATGGTGAATAGATGAATTGATGGTTGGTTGGAAGAATGGATGACGGATGGATAAAGTATTCGGTAGGTGGATGAATGGAGAGAAAATGACAGTACATAGAGTGATGGGTGGATAGAAAGAAGGATAATGGGTGGGTGTATGGGTTGTTGGAGATGAACAGATAAATGGAGAAATAAATAGATCTGAGATAGGTGGGCATACCCAGGTTTGTATTGTTTACATTACATTGTGAGAGAGATTGGTAGATGGGTGAATGAATGGCTAAATAGTTAAATATGAGATGGATGGGTGAGAGAAGAGAGACTGTAGGTCTATGGTGACTATCTAAACCCAGTAGATCTTCAAATCCCTGAAGATCTGAGACATGTTGTGTGTATGTGATAGTACAATGGTGGAATAACGGTTAATTTCTCTCCTTTATTTGGCCCAAATTGTTTTAGGGGAGTCAATTTCTCTTCTGGTTTTTCATAGCTTACACGTTCCCCTAGAAGGATTTATCCGTCCTCACTTCTCCGTTTTCTGCAAACATAGATAATTGAAAATCACAACCCACCTAATCTTGTTATAAACTTCTGTTTCTGTCAGTTTGGTGTTAATTAGTGCATAACAATAAACAGATCAATGTCCTCCTCTTTTTTAAGGCTTGTCTTGTATTTAATGGAGGCAATAACACGGACGATAACTTTGACAGCCAATTACCGCGTTATAATTACAATACACCGTCCTAGCTGGAGACCTTGCCCGATAAACATTATTGTATCTGATTCCGTGTGTAATGGGCAGCGGCCTGAGAGGCGGTGGAGTCTTGACGTTTCAAGTCTTCATTGCCTTCTGAGATTCTAGAGAACATGGGAGCTTCTAGAAGACACCATGGAAGAAAAATCCCTCTAAGAAATCAATGAGAAAAAATGATCAGACTCCGAGGAAGAATTGTCACATCAGTCTTCGAGAACAAAAAAATCTCCTGTTCCAACAGTGTCTTCTGTAAGACTTCTTGGATCTATAGATGGTGTGAAGATGAGTGGTTGCACAATATTTTTAGGGATCAGGTATAGCAAGTCCAACCTTGGATGAACTTCATGGGTTTATGTCTTTTTCTCAACCGTAATATGTAATTATGTAACCTATCAAATGGCAGCCATATTTTTGGCCTAACCTGGTAACAAGGCAGTATTTCGAGGGGATAGAGCAGTAGTTTTTTGACCATCTCCAAACTAGAACCTGAACATGAACCTGATTTGTTAAGTTGACCATACACATTACATAAATGTAGGCCAAATCAATTTTACAGAGGCTGGCCAACCATTGACTCTGTATGGAACTTCCCAACTTTCTCCCGATTGCAGATGTCAGGAGAGATAAGGATAGGGCTGTTGGATGTCAACATGCTCAATCTTTTTTTCTCATGGAGATAAGCCACTGCTGTCTCACCTTTCCCTATTCAGGATGCATGCATGCACAGCCAAGGGAGTATGGGGGAGTTCAAGAGGGATAGTAGTTGGCCAAACAATGTGTATGGCTAGAATGAGAGATAGTTATCACCCAAGGCAATATTAGAAACATCTTATCTTCCTTGTTCTGAGATCCAATCACTCTTTTAATCTACGGTCCAATGCCTAGCCATAACGAACGCTTGTTCAAAGGGTTCTGGTGCAAACTTATGGGGACAAATAAGACCGTTCAGTCCTTACACTTTTTTTTTTGCATATTTCTGCCACCTCATACCTGTTGGCCAGTTTGGTCACCAAAGGAAAATTGCACTTAATTGCAAAGTGCAGTACCCCAGAGCAAGGGAGCATCTGTAAATTTTTCATTGTAATAATGTAATGTCTTGCTATGTATTGTACCCAGTATAACCATATATGGATGGCACAGCCAGGGTTAACAATCCTGGTTCAGCACTTGAAGGATGTTATGTAATAAACGTACCTGTCCGGGTTCCAGCGGCATGATCCTCAGTCGCAGCAAGGCCATGTGGGAGAGACACGCTTCTGAACCCACACCTCCTGGTGAAGAGATCTCATCCTTAGTAACAGGATGCAATGTTCTGTTTCGCCCGCAGAGGGCATGTGCTGGAGATGATTAACAGTGGGCTGACTAGCTCAGATGCTCTATTACTATGTACTAGTGTTTCTGACTAATGGAGCGCAGAGTCAATGGACCTATCAGGTTCTGATCCAGGGACTCGGTGCACTATTTAAATCCCTTCCTGGCATACACCATTGCCAGAGATAGTCTTGTTTAGCCCACTAGCTAGGTTCCCTGTTCCTTCATTTGCATACTGATTCTTTTGTGCTTCTGACCCCGGCTTGTCTTCTAACCTCTCTCTTTCGCACATGTTTGGTACTGTGCAGCCTCTCTTGTTCTGATCTCGGCTTGTCTTCTGACCACTCTCTCTCATTTGGTACTGCATAGCCCATCTGCTTTTGTGTTTCCTGTCTGTTGTTGTTTGTCTGTCGCTGCACTCATTTAGAGTAGGGACCATCGTCCAGTTGTAGTTCTGCCAAGTAGGTCTTATTCTGCAAGTATTTAGGGAAAGGGGTTGGGTCTTAGGTTAGGGCTCACTGTCCTTGTCTGTCCCTACCTACATGCGTTGTGGACTGGCTCCATGCCTAGATCTAGTCTAGAGGTTTGGAAGAGAGAGGAAGCCATGACTTGTGCTCCCTCCTCTTAGGCCCAAAAACCTAAAGAGACTCCCCAATCTCTGCACGATCTACAGCAGGAGAGTAGGAGTGAGAGAACTAGAGAATCTAGAGTCTACATGGCCAAGCATTGAAGGCAGTGTGGTAACGAGCTACTAAAAACTGTTAAGACTTTATTGTCAACATTGTAGGATACCATTGCCCACCATCAATTCTGCAGGAAGAGACATGGAGAGGTAAGAGGGCCTTAACTCCCACCTTTGCCTAAATCCATACATCGTTATCTGGAGAGAATTGCACTGTGTAAAGTTGGAACTCTGTTTTGCTATCCTTTGATGTACTACAACTCCTATTTTGCACTTCAGTAAAGAGATATGTTTATTCTGCCATATTTGGCCTTGTTACTCACTCCTGCGCCATATGCCGGCCATTGCACTCTACATGCCCTGCCATACAAACACTCAACATCATGAGTCCGGCAGCAGCCCCACCATCAGAAATATAAAAAGAAAGAAAAAAAGAAAGATAGAGAAAGAAAGAAAGAAAGAAAGAAAGAAAGAAAGAAAGAAAGAAAGAAAGAAAGAAAGAAAGAAAGAAAGAAAGAAAGAAAGAAAGAAAGAAATATTGAAGATTTGCATCATTTAGTTTACAGAACATGCCCACAACTTTGAAGATGTTTTTTTTTATTATTATTATTATGAAGCAAACAACAAATAGGACAAAATAACAGAAAAAGCCAATGTGCATAACTATTCACCCCCTAAAGCCAATACTTTGTAGAGCCGCCTTTTTCGGCAATCACAGCTCCCAGTCTCTTTGGATAAGTCTCTATGAGCTCGCCACATCTTACCGCTGGGATTTTTTCTCATTCCTCCTTGCAGAACTGCTCCAGCTCCTTCAAGTTGGACGGTTTGCACTTGTGAACAGCGATCTTTAAGTCTGACCACAGATTTTTTATTGGATTGAGATCTGGGCTGTGACTCGGCCATTCCAACACATTTACATGTTTCCCCTTAAATCCCTCAAGTGTTGCTTTAGCCGTGTGTTTGGGGTCAGTCCTGCTGGAAGGTGAACCTCCGTCCTAGCCTCAGATCATGCTCAGAGTACTACAGGTTCTGCTCAGGAATATCCCTGTGTACCACCATCCATCTTTCCCTCAGCTCTGACCAGTATCCCAGTCTCATGGGGCCCCCCCCCCCCCCCCATGATGCTGCCACCTCCATGTCTCACTGTGCGAATGGTGTTCTTTGGGTGATGTGATGTGTTGGGTTTGCACCAGATATAGCGTTTTCTTTAATGGCCAAAAAGTTCAGTTTTAGTCTCCTCAGACCAGAGCACCTTCCTCCATACATTTTGGGAGTCCCCCATGTGCCTTTTCGCAAACTCACAACGAGCCTTTTTGTTTTTAGCTGAAAGTAATGGCTTCTTCTGGCCACTCTGCCATAAAGCACAACTCTATGGAGTGTACGGCTTATTGTCGTCCTATGTACAGATCCTCCAGTCTCTGCTGTGGACTCTGCAGCTCCTCCAGGGTGACCTTAGGTCTCTGTGCTGCCTCTCTGAGTAATGCCCTCCTTGCCCGGTCTGTGAGTTTTGGTGGGCGGCCGTCTCTACGCAGGTTTGCTGTTGGGCCATGTTCTTTCCATTTGGTTACGATAGATTTGATGGAGCTTCTGGGGATCATCAAAGATTTGGATCTTTTTTGTTAACCTAAACTTGACTTCTACTTCTCAACAACATTGTCCCTTACTTGTTTGGAGAGTTCCTTGGTCTTCATGGCAGTGTTTGGAGAGCTCCTTGGTCTTCATGCAGTGTTTGGAGAGCTCCTTGGTCTTCATGGCAGTGTTTGGTTAGTGATGCCTCTTGCTTAGGTGTTGCAGCCTCTAGTGTGTATATGTAATGACAGATCATGTGACACTTAGATTGCACACAGGCGACATCATTTCACTAATTATGTGACCTCTGAAGGTAATTGGTTGCAGCAGAGCATTTTATGGGCTTCCTAAAAAGGGGGTGAATACATACGCACATGGCAATTTTATGTTTTCAATTTTTAAGCAATAGTTTTATTATATATTTTTCTCACTTAACTTCATCAACTTAGACTATTGTGTTCTGATCCATCTCATAAAATTCAGATTAACAAGACATCGAACTTAAGGTTGTAATGTAACAAAACAAGAAAAAAGTCAAGGGGGGTGAATACTTTTGCAAGGCCCTACAGATGTGGGATTTTCATATGGTGGATGGTGTTAACCTGTTAATTACACGGAGTGATGTGTAATCGTATTTCTGTACAGTATGTTGTTTTCTAACTACATTGTCATAACTTTTCTATTCCTCCGCGGAATGTTCCGGTCTCGCAGGAACAAGGTCAGATGTCTCTTCTCATTCTGTATTTACATTTTTAGCGGCTGATTTCTCGCTACGTTGTTTAATTTCAATCTTGTACCTTTCATCCAGGAATAATCATGAGCAAATATAATTCAGCAGCTCTGGAGGTGAAATCACTTGTATATGCAGAGATCTGATGTGGCCATGAAGCGTCTATGAGTCTCCGTCAGCGAAATGGCTGTTGTCACCAATCAATCCTTTGAAGTACCACAACTCCTATTTTACACTTCAGTAAACAGAGATGTTTTTTCTGCTACATCTGGAATTGGATCGACTCACCAGAGTTTTGGTGGTATCCTTCCATAATGCTACAAGTTGCCAACAATGTTGCTGCAATACTCTGTGCTGCTGTGGGAACTTTTGCAGTTGCCTCGGCTATAGGTTTTCCTGTTGTTTCAGTAACTGCGTTCTTACCACAGCTGACATTCTCTTTGATACCCTCCTTATGCCTACAACGCATGCCCTGGGTCGGACTCCCTGGTAACAAACAAGACAGTAAATTGGTAAATTGGCCTTTCCTTTGTGACTTCTAAACATTTCCTTGCTCCTTCCCGTTTTCCTTCCTGTGTCTGCAGCGTTATCAGATTCTCTCTTTGAGAAGATTCTTTTTGCTTTTGTTCAGAGCAAAAATCCCTGTGTTGTTTTTGGTGCTGCCCTTGGGGGAATCTTTGGTGGATCATAAGAATGAGTCCTGACTGCTAAAGACATGTTATATACATTGTGGATTGACTCTGCAGGCCGCACAATCACAGAATCCCAACGAGCCCTTCAAGAAGAGGTTAACACAAGCGGCTGGGTATCCGCATTTCTGGGGAGGAACCGATCTTAAAGGGGCTTCAGATGATGTGTTTGTTGGAACTCTCTTTTGCTGGACTGGTCATACTATGTAAGTACAGGTTAGTGCTCCAGGCTATGAGATGAGGGGATGGAGATAGAGAGATAGATAGATTTGAAATACGAAGGAAAGAAAGAAAGAAAGAAAGAAAGATAGATAGATAGATAGATAGATAGATTTGAGATAGATAGATAGATAGATAGATAGATAGATAGATAGATTTGAAATACGAAGGAAAGAAATAAAGAAAGATAGATAGATAGATAGATAGATAGATAGATAGATAGATAGATAGATTTAAAATACGAAGGAAAGATAGATAGATAGATAGATAGATAGATAGATAGATAGATAGATAGATTTGAGATAGATAGATAGATAGATAGATAGGAGATAGATATTAGATAATAGATAGATAGATAGATAGATAGATAGATAGATAGATAGATAGATAGATATGAGATAGATAGATGATAGATAGATAGATAGATAGATAGATAGATATGAGATAGATAGATAGATAGATATGAGATAGATAGATGATAGATAGATAGATAGATAGATAGATAGATATGAGATAGATAGATAGATAGATAGATATGAGATAGATAGATAGATAGATAGATAGATAGATAGATAGATATGAGATAGATAGATAGATAGATAGATAGATATGAGATAGATAGATAGATAGATAGATAGATAGATAGATATGAGATAGATAGATAGATAGATAGATAGATAGATATGAGATAGATAGATAGATAGATAGATATGAGATAGATAGAAGATAGATAGATAGATAGATAGATAGATAGATATGAGATAGATAGATAGATAGATAGATAGATAGATATGAGATAGATAGATAGATAGATAGATAGATAGATATGAGATAGATAGATAGATAGATATGAGATAGATAGATAGATAGATAGATAGATAGATAGATAGATATGAGATAGATAGATAGATAGATAGATAGATAGATAGATATGGGAGTTTCATAGATGGTGTTAACCTGTTAATTACTGACAGACATGTGTAATCGTATTTCTGTGCAGTATGTTGTTTTTTTAATACAATGTCATAACTTTTCTATTCCTCCGCGGAATGTTCCGGTCTCGCAGGAACAAGGTCAGATGTCTCTTCTCATTCTGTAGTTACATTTTTAGCGGCTGATTTCTCGCTGCGTTGTTTGATTTCAATCTTGTACCTTTCATCCAGGAATAATCATATCAGCAAATATAATTCAGCAGCTCTGGAGGCGAAATCACTTGTATATGCAGAGATCTGATGTGGCCATGAAGCGTCTATGAGTCTCCGTCAGCGAAATGGAGATGGAATCCGACGCTGTCACCGATCCAATCTCTCTGCCAGGACCAAGTCATCACACACTCATTAGGATGGTTTGTGGACGCTGCACTAAATCACAGGCCTTTACCTTGGATATCAGCTCCCCACGATACAGATGGAGCAGATATTATTGCAATGTGTTACTTTGTGACAGATCTCTGATTGTATTTTCATAATAAAGCACCACTACAGGAACATAGCTATAGGGGCGCAGAGGCTGAGGTCACACCCAGGCCCTGGTATCTGATGGGACCTGAATGTTACACTTTACAGACTTTGCACTTGACCCTATATGTTGTATCAGAGGTTTTCATAATTGGGTTCTGAGTTCTGGGACCCCCACAATAGCTAGAATGAGAAGAGAGAGGCTCTGACATAGCGCTACAGGAGACCGATCTGTGAAGGGCTCATAACTGGTCTTCTGCAGCGAGAAAAGGGGGCACCATATGTGGGGGTCCCAGTCCTTCCACCCCCAATGATCAAAACCTTTGACAGGTTGCTATGACATATCAAAAGTTTTTTCAAAGTACAAATACACTTTAAAGTTATACTGATAAGAAAACCTTTTGTCTTAGAAGTCCAATTCTTGGAGCAGAAGTTAGTGCTTCAGAGCAGCTCTTCTCTTTCTGAATGGGAAGGAAACGGAAACTACGGTCAACCATTTTGAAAGCTCTAGAGGACTGTATTAGGACACCTGGTCCCCCAAAAGAACCAGGGATTATAGTGCAAGATCTATGGCAGGGATGGCCAGCCTGAGGCTCTCCAGCTGTTGCAAAACTACAACTCCCAGCATGCCCAGACTGCCTACAACTATCAGCCTACAGCAGGGCATGGTGAGAGTTGTAGTTTTACAACAAGTGGAGAGCCGCAGGTTGTCCATGCCTGATCTATGGGGTTAGATCAAACTCAAAGGAAAGAAGGGGCGGTCTTGCATGGCTTCTAGAAGAGGGTGGATGGCGGTATGGCCTACACAAAGTTGAAACCCTTCCTTAATTTAGGCCCCCGCTTTTATGTAACCTTCATAAATATTTCTATAATTAGCATCTAACTAAATTTCTAGCTCAAGTCAGCCAACGACCCTCTGTCATCTTACCGAAATAATTAAGGAAATTACCGCTCCTTGGAGTGGAGCGCACATGGCGGTACCCCCGACTTCCACGACTTTACAATCAAATTAATCTTTTTTTTTTTTTCTCAATGGTCTATTTTTCTGAACTTCAGCTTTACCACCTATTAGTGTCATTATTTACAATGTAATTACCATTTGTACGAGAATCAATGACGTCGGTTTATTGCATGCGGTGCGGCTGTTTTTAGCTGGCAATTCCGCTAATTAGCTTCTAATGAGTGCAGTGAGTAACAACATACAATGGCTGGTTTTATATCATTCATGTAAATGATTTTAATGTGCATTACATTGAGGAGTTTTACAAACAAATCTGTTCTTAATTAGAATACCCATCCTGGCAGTCCGGATGAAAGAATCTATATGCCCTCCTTAAAAGAAGAATGTAATCAGTCGGGAGGGTTTATTGCATTTCAGTTTAGAAGAATAAATCTTGTGGCCCCAAACACTGTTATTATAAAAAGCTTATTAGAGGAAAAATGTAAATGGCTTAAACTGGAAAAATAATTCCCTGCATCTGTGACCTAAGTCGTAATGCCAAACTGGCACCAGAGAGCTTTTGCCGGTACTGAGCTACATTATATCCAGGCTCAGCTATGATACATTATATCCAGGCTCAGCTATGATACATTATATCCAGGCTCAGCTAGGATACATTATATCCAGGCTCAGCTATGATACATTATATCCAGGCTCAGCTATGATACATTATATCCAGGCTCAGCTATGATACATTATATCCAGGCTCATGTATGATACATTATATCCAGGCTCAGCTATGATACATTATATCCAGGCTCAGCTATGATGCATTATATCCAGGCTCAGCTATGATACATTATATCCAGGCTCAGCTATGATACATTATATCCAGGCTCAGCTATGATACATTATATCCAGGCTCAGCTATGATACATTATATCCAGGCTCAGCTATGATACATTATATCCAGGCTCAGGTATGATACATTATATCCAGGCTCAGCTATGATACATTATATCCAGGCTCAGCTATGATACATTATATCCAGGCTCAGGTATGATACATTATATCCAGGCTCAGCTATAATACATTATATCCAGGCTCAGGTATGATACATTATATCCAGGCTCAGCTATGATACATTATATCCAGGCTCAGCTATGATACATTATATCCAGGCTCAGCTATGATACATTATATCCAGGCTCAGCTATGATACATTATATCCAGGCTCAGCTATGATGCATTATATCCAGGCTCAGCTATGATACATTATATCCAGGCTCAGCTATGATACATTATATCCAGGCTCAGCTATGATACATTATATCCAGGCTCAGCTATGATACATTATATCCAGGCTCAGCTATGATACATTATATCCAGGCTCAGGTATGATACATTATATCCAGGCTCAGGTATGATACATTATATCCAGGCTCAGCTATGATACAATATATCCAGGCTCAGCTATGATACATTATATCCAGGCTCAGCTATGATACATTATATCCAGGCTCAGCTATGATACATTATATCCAGGCTCAGCTATGATACATTATATCCAGGCTCAGCTATGATACAGGTACATACATGGGATCAGTGGCGTAACTAGAAATGACTGGGCCCCACAGCAAATTTTTGAATGGGGCCCCCTCCCCCAGTATTTTTTTCATAACCCCTTCCTTTCATGCCGCCATGCCTGTGGCTAGTAAAGATCGCTCTCTCAGACCAGGTCTGGCAGCTGTTCCATCCGTATTCTACACTGTCTATACTGCCACTGTATATAATTTCATTGTGTAATAATGTTGAGGGGCCCTGACAAAATCTTTTAGTACTTCTCCTCCTCTTGGATGGGCCCCTTCTGGGTCAGGGCCCCAAAGCAGCTGTTTCCCCTGCTTCCCCCATAGTTACGCCCCTGCATGGGATTGTTCTATTTACATGGTACACATGTACCATGCTCCATGCATGCTGCATGCCTAGAAAGGTTCTGGTTCAGGCCCCTGAGGAGGTATCCACAGCGTCTTAATCCATATTCTGGGATTAGAGTTGAGCGCGAATATTCGAATCGCAAATTTTAATCGCGAATATCACCACCATCTTCGAGTATTCGCGAATATTTATTATGTAGTGCTATATATTCGTATTTGCAAATAGTGTTGATCGCGAATATTCTACTCGTGAATTTATAGCGAATTTATCGCGAATATCAGCACTTAGCAACATCCCTAGCAACCAATAAGAAAGTTGCCTACCCCTTAGTGTTGATCGCGAATATTCTAATCACGAATTTATCGTGAATTTATCGCAAATATCGGCATTTAGCAACATCCCTAGCAACCAACAGGAAAGTTGCCTACCACTTAGTGTTGATCGCGAATATTCTAATCGCGAATTTATCGTGAATTTATCGCAAATATCGGCACTTAGCAACATCCCTAGCAACCAACAGGAAAGTTGCCTACCCCTTAGTGTTGATCGCGAATATTCTAATCGCAAATTTATCGTGAATTTATCGCAAATATCGGCACTTAGCAACATCCCTAGCAACCAATAGAAAAAGTTGCCTACCCCTTAGTGTTGATCGCGAATATTCTAATTGATATCGCGAATATATTACATTGCCGATTTTCGCAATCAAGAAAATAATGACTGGAGATCACGAATTCTCGAATTTATGGTGAATTTTCGGCCAAAAATTCGCCAAATATCGCGAATTCGACTATTGCCTATGCCGCTCATCACTAGACTGGGATCAGCAGTAATATATAGGGCCTAGTATAACTATCATATAAGGATAGGGATAGTACTTTGCAAGAAGTGAGACTGTTGGGAAAATAAGTAGTAACTTTATTACACATATGTGCCAGAGATGTAGCAGCCCCTGTGGGTAGGTATTTATCTCTACAATATGAAAATACCAGTTCTTCATGGGCGGTGCTAATGTCTGAAAGATTCATTTTCATCGACATCATGGTGTGGAGGACTCCAAGTCATGTTTGAGACATCCCAGATCTTCATGGGCGGTGCTAATGTCTGAAAGACTCATTTTCATAGACATCATGGTGTGGAGGACTCCAAGTCATGTTTGAGACATTCCAGATCCAGTAGCCAAAGAAATGTTCCTCCTCACTACAGCCATCAGAATGGAGGAACATGGGCATAGCTATAGGGGGTGCAGAGGTAGCAGTCGCTACCAGGCCCAGGAGCCTGAGGGGGCCCAAAGACCCTTGTGCTGCATAAGAAGACACACAAACCACTGAGAGAAGGGGGGCCCAAGCTGAACTCTTGCACTAGGGCCAATGAGCTGTTAGCTACGCTCCTGTGGAGGAAGGTTCTTCACCCGGTTTGATGTATCATAGTGCCTCATGGGTTGTCTTAAGCTGTGAATGTCTTTATCTCTACACAGATAGCAATGAGGGAGGACCCATCTCAGGTTTAACTTGAGCTCTATTCTCATGGACAGTATTAACCCATGAAAGACTACTTCTCGAAATAGCACCACAATGGCTATGGCCCCAGCTCAAGCATGAATCGTCACAGTGCCTCATGGGTGTTATTAATCTATGACTGCACCATCCTCTCCATAGACATCATAATGATAGTGAACAATCAGTTTTTCAAACTTTGGGTCGTGCAGTGTGTCCTATCATTACAGAACTGGAAAATCGAGAGGGACATTATTATTTGAGCGGCAATTATTAATTGTTGCATAGAATCTCCATAAACTATATTGTTGAAATATACTGTATGGTATAAGGCACTTGCATGTGTATAATATTTGCATTGGGGCCCAGAATGTGTAATTAGCACAGCAGTAATTATTATTATTATTATTTTATTTTTTGCCCATATAAGCCTGTATGTTCTATTGAAGATAATTTCAGCCTAAGAGACCAGAAGTGTAAGGATATAGTAGGGAAATCTCTAAAATGATTATAGCAGCAGAAAAACTGCCCTGACTCGCACTGCCTGTCTATACTACTTGTGCGTGCTGTGTGCAGAATCTCCAGTGTATCCTATTTGATGTAGCTTCATACTGTTACTTCCAACACTGCCTACGTTATCAGGAGATGATTATTCCTGTTTATTTCTGTAAGATGCAGCTTCACACTGCTGTCCCCTGACTCTGACACTGCCTGACCATATTATCTGTATGTGATGTGTGCAGCATATTCTGTGTATTTCTATGAGATGCCACTTTATACTGCTCTCTTCTGACTCACACTGCTTGACTATACTAACTGTATGTGTTGTGTGCAGAAGTACCTGTGTGATTCTGTGACATGCAGCTTAACACTGCACTCCCCAGACTTACACTGCTTTACTATACTCTCTATATGTGCTGTGTGCAGAATCTCTTGTATATTTCTGTGAGAGCTTCACACTGCTCTCCCCTAACTCACACTGCCTGCCTATACTATCTGTATATACTATGTGCAGAATCTTCTGTGTATGTCTATGAGATTCAGCTTCACATTGGTCTCCCCTAACTCACACTGCCTGCCTATATTATCTGTATATACTATGTGCAGAATCTTCTGTGTATGTCTATGAGATTCAGCTTCACACTGCTCTCCCCTAACTCACACTGCCTGCCTATACTATCTGTATATACTATGTGCAGAATCTTCTGTGTATGTCTATGAGATTCAGATTCACACTGCTCTCCCCTGACTCACACTGCCTGCCTATACTATCTGTATATACTATGTGCAGAATCTTCTGTGTATGTCTATGAGATTCAGCTTCACACTGCTCTCCCTGACTCACGCTGCCTGCCTATACTATCTGTATATACTATGTGCAGAATCTTCTGTGTATGTCTATGAGATTCAGCTTCACACTGCTCTCCCCTAACTCACACTGCCTGACTATACTATCTGTATATACTATGTGCAGAATCTTCTGTGTATGTCTATGAGATTCAGCTTCACACTGCTCTCCCCTAACTCACACTGCCTGCCTATACTATCTGTATATACTATGTGCAGAATCTTCTGTGTATGTCTATGAGATTCAGATTCACACTGCTCTCCCCTGACTCACACTGCCTGCCTATACTATCTGTATATAATATGTGCAGAATCTTCTGTGTATGTCTATGAGATTCAGCTTCACACTGCTCTCCCCTGACTCACACTGCCTGCCTATACTATCTGTATATACTATGTGCAGAATCTTCTGTGTATGTCTATGAGATTCAGCTTCACACTGCTCTCCCCTAACTCACACTGCCTGACTATACTATCTGTATATACTATGTGCAGAATCTTCTGTGTATGTCTATGAGATTCAGCTTCACACTGCTCTCCCCTAACTCACACTGCCTGCCTATACTATCTGTATATACTATGTGCAGAATCTTCTGTGTATGTCTATGAGATTCAGCTTCACACTGCTCCCCCCTAACTCACAATGCCTGCCTATATTATCTGTATATACTATGTGCAGAATCTTCTGTGTTTGTCTATGAGATTCAGCTTCACACTGCTCCCCCCTGACTCACACTGCCTGCCTATACTATCTGTATATACTATGTGCAGAATCTTCTGTGTATGTCTATGAGATTCAGCTTCACACTGCTCTCCCCTGACTCACACTGCCTGCCTATACTATCTGTATATACTATGTGCAGAATCTTCTGTGTATGTCTATGAGATTCAGCTTCACACTGCTCTCCCCTTACTCACACTGCCTGACTATACTATCTGTATATACTATGTGCAGAATCTTCTGTGTATGTCTATGAGATTCAGCTTCACACTGCTCCCCCCTGACTCACACTGCCTGACTATACTATCTGTATATACTATGTGCAGAATCTTCTGTGTATGTCTATGAGATTCAGCTTCACACTGCACTCCCCTGACTCACACTGCCTGCCTATACTATCTGTATATACTATGTGCAGAATCTTCTGTGTATGTCTATGAGATTCAGCTTCACACTGCTCTCCCCTGACTCACACTGCCTGCCTATACTATCTGTATATACTATGTGCAGAATCTTCTGTGTATGTCTATGAGATTCAGCTTCACACTGCTCTCCCCTGACCCACACTGCCTGACTATATTATCTGTTTGTGCTGTGTGCAAATCTCCTCTGTATTTCTGTAAGATGCAGCTTCACGCTGCTATCCAGTAACTTACACTGCCTGACTATATTATCTCTATTTGCTGTGTTGAGAATCTCTGGCATATTTCTGACATACAGGTTCACACCTCTTGTCTATATTATTTGTGAGTGTTGACTACAACATCTCTGATCGATTTCTCCCCTGACTTACACTGCTCGATTATACTATCTTTATGTGCTGTATGCAGAATCTCCTGTGTACTCTTAATCAATCCACCATATTCCTGTAGGGATTGCTTCTCTTGTCTTCCCCCACCCATCACCAAAGTGGCTCACAGGCCGCTGATATACCGTAGGTGCCCTTAGAGAGGGAAGATTTTCAGCTCAGCTTGGGGCACACACACATACCAGCTATTTTCTAGCCGCATTTCATTGGTTCGTTCATGAACAAACACTGATCTATTTTCAGCTTTATTCCCTTATGTTTTCTTTGCACAGGTGAGAAAATAAACTCCCATACTTTCCATTACTGTGTTAGGACATGCGGGTCAGGTCATAACGAGCTCTGGGTGGCTTTTTGGTAAAAGCAATTTATGAAGCTTCAGCAAACTGATAACAGAGAGGATGAAAAACGGAGGAAAGAAAATAGCTGCAGGTGATTAAGTTACTGTAGTTTTCGGCATGGATAACCAGCTGGTCGTCTGGAGGCGGTAGGAGTCTGATATCATCTGCCTGTCCGTCCACAACGAATATCCTCAACTATATTTTTACTCATTAAAACTCCAGATACTGATACGTATTATCCTTTCTAATCTGCTTTTATTTTATGATTGTACATTTTTTTTTATTTTTGTACATGATTATGGGGGGGGGCATTATGCCTGAGTTTAATGTTGAGCGACTCGAACTCCAAAATGGAATTTGATCTAAATTTCAGGGAAAATTCAATTGACCCCAAAGCTGAATTTCCTCGTGCTTTGTGATAGCGAATCCATTTTCCCTGAAGGGTGGTAAAAAAATGTTTTTAAAAATCATACTTACCTAATCTGTTTAAGCGCGAAAAGGCGGCCACCACCACCCTAATTGAAGATCTTGTAGGAAATCCCTTGCGTGGTGACAAAGGACGTCACCACGCCGGCTGACATGATGGCGTCATCATGGGTACTGCAAGATTTCGCGTTAGATTTTCAATCACGATGGTGGCGGCGGCTGGCTCTTCGCGATCAAATGGATGAGGCAAGTATGTTTTTTTTTTTATGTTACACTGTATTATCACTGTCAGGTGCCACAATCAGCTATGAACGTGGCATCTGAGGGGTACAATGGTGGGGGGTCGGCACAATTGCCGCTGCCTGCCATTGCACCCACTACTTACAAAGAAATGTGCTTTGTGACAAAGTAATTTGTCACAAAGCAAATTTTTTTGTAAAGTTTGGCGAAGCAGCAGAATGAAATTTTTGAATACTTCGCTCAAATGAACCTGGGAAATGCTTTACAGCCGCCACACGGACAATAGAAACCAGGGGTTAATTTATCATAGACCGGCTTTTTACATCGTTCTATGGTATCCTCTGCACTGCCGGATGATGCGCCATATTTATGACAAGGCGAAAGGCTCGTCATAAATTTGGCGCATGCTCCGGCAGTCCGTGCGCCTAAATTGAAATTTATGGCAGCTCTAAGCTGACATAGATTTCTGTCTTCGTTGACGAAGATAAATGAAAGTAAATGTGCAGCCCCGTCCCACCTTTGCCATGCCGCCTTTTTAAAAAGTGGCGAGGGCCAGCGTAAGAAACTCCACTTGTGACAAAATCTATCACAAGTGACGTTTAAAAAGTACGGTATTAAGGACTTTTGTGCACCAGAAAAGTGGCATGTTCTTTGTTTTCTATGGTAGAGTGTAATGGGCATGCTCTGTGACCTACGAAGAGGTCATATTGCAGGGAGGAGGAGTAGATAAACTGTGACATCCCCTTTTGCGAATAGAGATTCCTGTTTTATCTATCTCACATCTATCTATCTACAGTATGTGTTGTGTACTGTATCCATAGTATAAAGGTACATAATGTGTGATTTCAAAGCGGCCGATAGCTTTGAAATCTCCATTCTATCCCAGCATGATGGAGCCCGGCTACAGAGCTGCAAATGGCCGCCGCCACCTGAGTTTGTTTATTTTACTCCCTTCTATAGCGCTGACATATTCCGCAGCGTTGTGCAGACATTAGTATTGCTCAGTCCCCAATGGGGCTAACAATCAAAGGTCCCCGTAAGTATATTGTTGGAAGGAATCCCACACAAACAGAGAACATACAAACTCCACGCAGATGTTGTCCTTGGTCGGATTCGAACCCAGGACCCCAGTGCTAACCACTGAGCCACCGTGCTGCCCAAGGAAAGTTCTCCTCAACTTCTTGCCAGATCTAACTATGATGGCTGCCATGTACAAACTTTAAAAAAGCATCCCCCTGCTAAACCGGATACCGGAGGACGGGAATTATTTTTGGGCTGGAGATTTGAAAAGTTTTAAACAAAGAGATTTCAATTTTCAGAGTTCTCCACTCCCGTCATTAATTCCTACCCAATAGACTGGCATTTAGATGGGCAATGACAGCAGACATGCCGATGACAATGACAGGCCGAGCAGAAATTAGAAACCAATCCTAGTTCTATAAAAATGTTGCATGGACATTAGTGATGGGGCAATATTCGAATTCGCGACACTTAGAGAATATTTGGGCGAATATTATTATGGGCGAATATTATTTTCTTGATTGTGAAAATCGGCAGTGTAATATTCGCGTATTACGTGCTTAATACAGGCGTGGGTCACTTTTGCTACATTTTTCAAGCTGCTAGAAGTTTCCTGAGACTGGAGAAAATGGTTGGCACAGCAGAAGTTTAGATAGATAGAGAGCTCATATATATTAGCGATTGCACAAATGGGAAATTGATGCGCATATTTTTGCGCAATATGTGCAACTTCACATTTTAGCAGGTCTGACCACATATTACTGATTGGTGCACTAAGTATTGTTGTGACATCACAGCTCTATGTCTGTAGCATGTATGTATGGACAGCAGAACCTATCACACTACCTAACACCCTGCACTGGAACCTATCAGCTACACTATATCACTATCTAACCAACACTGACTATCTCCCACTAACTATCTGTATTATATATAGAAGATAACTAACTGACTAACTAATGTAATGTGACATCACAGCGCTATGTCTGTAGCATGTATGTATGGACAGCAGAACCTATCACACTACCTAACACCCTGCACTGGAACCTGTCAGCTACACTATATCAGGATATAACCTACACTGACTATCTCCCACTAACTATCTGTAATATATATATATAAGCTAACTAACTAACTAACTATCTAATGTAATGTGACATCACAGCTCTATGTCTGTAGCCTGTATGTATGGACAGCAGAACCTATCACACTACCTAACACCCTGCACTGGAACCTGTCAGCTACACTATATCAGGATATAACCTACGCTGACTATCTCCCACTAACTACCTGTATTATATATATATAAGCTAACTAACTAACTAACTATCTGTATTATATATATAACCTAACTAACTAACTAACTATCTGTATTATATATGACACTGCTGACACTGTTGTCTTTCTCATAACTGTAAAACCTGCAGAAATCGGCTGCTGGGGAGGTTCTTATATAGTAAGGGGGAGGGAACTTTCCTATTGGTTGCTAGGGATGTTGCTAAGCTCAGACAGAGACATTGCAGCCTTCTCATTGGCCCACAAGCAAGAAGCAGGGCGGGATCACGTGTGCAGATTGAAAAAAATGACGAATATTTTCGTATACGAATATATAGCACTATATTCTAAATATTCGCAAATTATCGAAGTGACGATATTCGTGATAAATATTCGCAATTCGAATATTCGCGTCTAACACTAATGGACATATTTTATGGGTTACACCGTGTGGGAGTTACAGCCGAGGCTGACCCGTATACAGTGTTCTTCCTCTTCTCTCGGGGGCAGTAAATTCTTATTACTTGTAATACTTTGAGGGCAAAACTTTTATACGTGGCTTTTACGGCATTTCCGACTTACGCCAAAGTTGGAGGTGGCAGCTGGTGTTTGGGGTAATCTACGCTCACTTTGCGACCTGACAATGGTCAGTTTGGAGACTCATCCGTGGTCAGCGGATGCAGCAGTTCATAGGAGATGAGTGTTCTGGTCTTAACGACGGAGACAGAGAGTTACATAATTAAAGATGCACACAGCAGCACAGAGCTTTTCAGCACATTGATGTGCTGATCTTTTGGGGGGATGTGATCTGTTAATTCATCTGACGCACAGCCAGAACCATAGCCAGGCTTTCCTTCCCGTGGGGCAAAGGTTCAGTTCACTCCCCTACATCTAAATGCACTGGCCCGGGCAAAGCAGTTTGCTGGCACCCCGCCTGGCACAAAGGGCATATGCCCTGGTTACCCCCTCCAGCTACACCCCTTCTGCACAACCAATAGGGATCATCATGATGTTAGAGCACTTGGGATTGTTCCTTTTCCAGCTCATATGGGAGATTACATGCAACATATCAGAAAATACAAAGAAGATCTCAAGGCATCTTCAGAGTCTGAGAGGAAATAAATGTTGTGCATTGATTTCTATAAGGAGGCATTGATGTGCAGGAGGTGCCCGCCGCCGTCTTAATTCATTTAATTTACTTGACCGAGACCATTGAATGGAAATTGTTGCATTATGAAGAAAGTGTGAACAAAGCACAAATAGCTACTTATGTAAGAGAAGGGGCGGCTAAAGGAATCCTGGACAATAGAGAGCACTGGGCCTAGTGTGCAACAATGTATCAACCACAATCCATACCCTTCATATAGACGTCTTCATAGACAAAGCAGCCATCAAGTGTTCTGAGAACTTCTAGGTCCACGTGAACCCGCAGACAAGATTCCCTATGTGAGGCGGGAGTCACTCCGGCGTCGCTCAGTGGAGACCAGACGTTCCATCTTCTCCTCCTGAGATAAACATGTGGACAATGGAAAAGAAGACAAGTGAACTCATACCATACATTGCAGGGACTATGTCTGTGTAAGATGATAGATAGATAGATAGATAGATAGATAGATAGATAGATATTAGATAGATAGATAGATAGATAGATATTAGATAGATAGATAGATAGATATTAGATAGATAGATAGATAGATAGATAGATAGATAGATAGATATGAGATAGATAGATAGATAGATAGATAGATAGATAGATAGATTAGAGATAGATAGATAGATAGATAGATAGATAGATATGAGATAGATAGATAGATAGATAGATAGATAGATAGATAGACAGTTGAGATAAATAGATAGATAGATAGATAGATAGATAGATAGATAGATATAGATAGAGATACATAGATAGATATTAGATAGATAGATATTTGATAGATAGATATTAGATAGATAGATAATAGATATGATAGATAGGTAGATAGATAGATAGATAGATAGATAAATAGAGAGATAGATAGATAGATAGATAGATAGATAGATAGATAGATAATTAGATAGATAGATAGATAGATAGATAGATAGATAGACAGTAGAGATAGATAGATAGATAGATAGATAGATAGATAGATAGATAGATAGATAGATAGACAGTAGAGATAGATAGATCGATAGATAGATAATTATTCAGATGATAGATTTCCAGCTAGCAGCTGTAGCACTGAAGGGTTAAGCAGTGGGTGAGTGGTCTCTATATGGCGGTATGCACTGGCCCCGGGGGCTGCATTTTTAGCTCCAGCTTGATTGCATTGCCTTTAATGTATGTTGCAGCCTTTTCAGCAGCACTGCAGGGTCCCCGCGGGCTGGGTAGGTTCTGCAGGTAGATCGCTTAAAGACAATGGTATATATTTATAAAACCCTTTTAAGGTTGAGCACTGCTAAGCAACGGGTGCAGGGGGGTTCACTTACCTGCCGTTACAGACGCTGAAGAAAATTAAATACTTTAAAAGCAAAAGTACAGAGAATTCTCCCCCAATTATTAACTATTTAGTTCCCAGTCACACCAAACGGAAGTAGAAATTGATGTTTAATTATGAAAATATAAGATATTCAGTTTTTCTTACAATCCTGTCTCTGTGTCAGTCTCAACTGCATTTCTGACATTCTATTCATAAACTATCTCACACCATAGTATAAAGGTACAGAGGAAGAATAGATTGCGTCTGGAGTTGCCCTTTAAATATTGGTTATTCTCCCTCATTTATCATCACTCCAGTTAGGGTTTCTTCCACCATTTTGCCTAATTAAAGGGATAGTCTGGCTTCAAAAAACAAAAGTTATTCTTCGTGGAGTGAAAAGTTGCAAAATTTTCCAATACACTTTCTGTATCACCTCTCTTCATGCTTGCTGTCACTGAATGGGAACCTTTATCTGATGGCGATGCTGGTGCCTGATTCATTGCCAGCTGTAATAACTATAGCGCATGTGATCATCAAATGACCAGTTTTATCTACTTGAAGAAAGCAACTTAAATGACAGCAAGCAGAGATCTTGAAAACCATAAGGAATTAATACATGAAATATATTGGAAAATTGTATAATTTTTCATTATTCAAAGAAGGCACTTGCTGAAACTGTAGCGGAGCGAGCACCATAGCAAGCAGATGCCTGTGGTTTCACACAACAGACACACAGGACTAATGTCCACAATCAGCGGTAATGCCAATCGCGGACATTTGTAGATGTTCCACCATTGTTCTGGGGGATACTGTACCAGGTCCAGGATGAGCAAAAGGAGTCAGCTCTACATTTTTGCATCTGTTCTTTTTTGCTGTCCAGACTAAGACTAGCTTGAACTAGAATGTTCTAACTTCTGCTCTACATACATAGAGGGTGCCACCAGCCCCATCTAGTGGTGGCTGTGAATATGTCCTATTGGTACCAGGTGCATACACATACAGTAAAGGCATGCCTTAAACAGAAATGTATTGTTGCACTCTCTCTACAGTTTTCAGTATACTGCGACTCTTGGAGCAGGTTGCTGCACTAGGACCTCCTCTAGGACCTCCACTAGGTCCTCCACTCCTTCATTCGTTTTCAGTAGGACTGCTGGAGATAGCCAAGTATAGTGCTCAGCTATTTCTAGCAGTCCCATACAGAATAAATGGAGCGGCAGCATATATGCTCAACCATTTCTCAATTCATCCAAGGAAGGGCATCCCAATTTTAGTGATTGGTGGGGGTCCCCGTCGTCAGATTCTTATCCCCTTTCCTTTGGATTCTGATAAGTTAGGGCCCTTTCACACTGGCGTTTTTGTTTTCCGGCATAGAGATCCGTCCTCGGGGCTCTATGCCGGAAGAATCCTGATCAGGATTATCCTAATGCATTCTGAATGGAGAGAAATCCGTTCAGGATGCATCAGGATGTCTTCAGTTCAGGACCGGAACGTTTTTTGGACGCAGCAAATACTGCAGCATGCTGCGCTTTTTGTTCCGTCCAAAAATCCGGAACACTTGCCACAAGGCCGGATCCGGAATTAATGCCCATTGAAAGGCATTAATCCGGATCCGGCCTTAAGCTAAAAGTCGTTTCGGAGTTTTGTTACCATGGCAGCCAGGACGCTAAAGTCCTGGTTGCCATGGTAAAATTTAGTGAGGAGCGAGGGAGTAGTATACTTACCATCCGTGCGGCTCCCGGGGCGCTCCAGAGTGACGTCAGGGCGCCCCACACGCATGGATCACGTGATCGCATGGATCACGTGATCCATGGGCATGGGGCGCTCTGACGTCATTCTGAAGTGCCCCGGGACCCGCACGGACGGTAAGTATACTGCTCCCCCGCTCCCCACTACTACTATGGCAACCAGGACTTTAATAGCGTCCTGGCTGCCATAGTAACCTGAAAGCATTTCGAAGACTGATCAGGATCCTGATCAGTCTTCTAATGCTTCAGGCGACTTGTGTTCTGACGGATCCGGCGGGACGGAAGTGCCTGCCGGATCCCCAGAACGCAAGTGTGAAAGCACCCTTAAATAGATATTAGCATCTCAGACACTGAAGGCATATTGCTAGGATATGCCATCAATGCCCTATTGGTATGGGTTCCACCTCTTGGACCCCCTCCTATCTCCAGAAAGAGACTCCCAGAATGGACAGAAAGCACCTGCGCATGTGCCGTTATTTTCTCTTCACCTCTATGGGAGTTCTGAAAATAGCGCCGCCTGACTATCCCATAGCGGTGAATGTAAAGGTAGTCGAGCATGTGCGGTGTGCTCTGCATTCGCCGCTATGGGACTTCCAAAAACAGCCAAGCATGCATGCTCAGCTCTTTTTGGAACAACCATAGCAATGAATAGAGAGCACGCAGCACTTGCGCCATGTGCTCTCCTTCACTTCAGGGGCCCCAATATGGAGATAGGAGAAGGTCCCAGAGGTGGGAATCACACCTATCTGACATTGAAGGCATATGCTAATGACACGCCGACAGTGTCTGAGATGGGAATACCCCTTCTAAATAACTTGGTACAACCCCTGAAGGCACGGAGCTGCAGGAACGCATATGCATTTCGAGGCCATTTGAAAAGTTGGCGTCTTAATACCAGTTCTCCTTAGTATTCTCATTAAAGTTCAACTATTCATCCAGACAAAAGATAGTTTCAGCGGCCAGCGCAGCGAATGTCGTGTTCGGAATAAAGCCGAGTCTTAAACAAGCTTCATAGTATTAAGCAGAGGAAGTAAATCAGGGATAAGCATATAATGGGGAGTTTATAGGAGCCGAGATGGAAAAATATCCATTAAAAAAGGCCGATGAAGTTAAACTTGAGATGTTTGCCTAGCGCACGCTGAATACTAATTGGCAGATCAGCAGCTGAACTTACAAAATTCCCAGAGAAGTGCTTGAAGTTTTATCACTGTTTTGCTGTGATTGAAACAGAAAAGTAGCAAAAATGCAGTTTTGCAAAGATTGTTTCAGTGAAGCTGCAACAATGTTGCAACATGTGGCAAAGTTAATCACTGTATACTGAGACCTTCTGCCACTTTCTAATAGACTTTGCATTCCAATTCTGCACTGTTTCCAGGATCTAGATGCCAAAAACTGATACAGACCTAACACTATTCACAGCTGAGGATTCGATACAATTGTATCTGGTCTGGACATCAGCAGTGCAAAATCTCTGTCCTGGAAGTTTCCTACAATGTATCATTGTGGGTAAAATGTATCCATTAAGGGTTTTGAGCTCACAATGTTCTATGTTGTATCTAGACCAGGGGTGCGCATGCAGCCCCCAGAGCCAAGGTTTTGCGGCCCCCGTCCTGCTGTGTTTTTGCCCGGAGTGCTGCAAGGCAATGGATTACGGTTCCTGCAACAATGGGGGAGCCGAGGAGAAGGCAGAAGCGGTTTATCAGCGCTTCTGCCTTCTCCTCAGATAGGTGGAATAGCTCTTAATAAGCGCTCTGCAGTGCGGACCCTGCGATCATATGATGGCCGGGCGTCTTGGTAGCCCAGCAGTGCAGAGCTGCAGGGTCAGTAAACCCTGACCTGCTCTGCCTTAGGCTACATTCACACAACCGTATGTGTTTTGCGATCCGCAAAACAGTGATCCGCAACAAATACGGATGACGTTCTTTTGGCATCCGTATTGCATCCATTTTTTTGCGGATCCATTGTAACAATGCCTATACTTGTCCGCAAAACGGACAAGAATAGTACCTGCTCTATATTTTTTGCGCGGTTACGGAACGGACATACAGATGCGGACGAGCACCACACCTACTGAACAGAGTGCCGGCTGACCTCTACCTGCTTTAGCAGACGGTGTGCTGTCCGCAATTTTTGCTGACCCATTGAAATGAATAGGTCCTCATCCAATACACAAAAAATAAATGGAACGGAAACAAAATACATTTGTGTGCATGTAGTCTAAGGGCTCATGCACGCAAACGTATTTTCTTTCCGTGTCCATTACGGCTTTTATTTTTGCGGACCTTATACGGAACTATTTATTTTAGTGGGTCCGCAAAAAAAACGGAAGTTACTCCATGTGCATTCCGTTTCCGTATGTCCATTTTGCAATAAACAGAACTTGTCCTATTATTGTCCTCATTACGGGCAAGGATTGGACTGTTCTATTAGGGGCCAGCTGTTCCATACTGCAAAATACGGAATGCACACAGACATCATGCGTATTTTTTGCGGACTGCAAAATACATACGGTTGTGTGCATGAGTCCTAATACAAAGCCCCCACAGCAGGCTCGTTCCCCCTATAACTGGGGCTCTTTTGGATGGAAATAGTGCAAAAAAAAAAAGTCTTATTGTTTCTCAAAGACCTTTCAGTAACCTCTTAGGGACAAATTATGTTGAAAAAATATATATAAATTTTTTGGTAAAAAACTAAAAGAAAAGAAAAATAAAATTGTCCTATTGGTGAAAATATTGGGATGTATTATGTGACAGATGTGACATGCTTCCCACATGTTTTCTGCTTCTGGCAGCCTAGTCTGGAGGAAACCGTTCTGTGAGACACTTTCATGATGATACATGGTTAATCAGTCGATAAAATATTGCTCGTCACCTCGCGTGGTCATGAACATAGTGGCATCAGTGTAATAAAGTATTGGATTCTCATTAGCAGCGGAGACCTGATATATGGCTGAGACACATGACAAATGGAAGAGCAACCACAAATTATATAAGTTGCAAATTTCTCTGCAAACCTCCATCCACCTGCCAGTTGTAAATCCGCATATAACACATAGCCTTTTCTTCATTTCTAATATATCCAGGACTCATCTAGGCCAGGTAACCTTGCAGATACTTTGTCTCACATCCAGAGCTGCATTCACAATTCTCCTAGCTGCCGTCTGGAATCTCTTGGTGCACTTATAGAGCTGGGAGTACTTATGGTGGAGTGCTGCATAGACAGGAATTGTTTCCACTAGGACGAAGGATTTGCCATGACTTCACACCAGCCACTGGGCAAAAGTCGGGAGACCCTGACACACATTAGATGGTCAGCCTGTCTCACCAAAATAGCTGACTTTGGAGGACTGGTATCCAATGTGTCTGGGCAGTTTAGCGGGGGAGCACTCATAATTTAGTTGTATTACAGCACTGCGAAGTGAGACATCAAATAATGACTCTGAACCAGCAGGGAATGCTTGAAGATGAGAACCCAGAATAGGATGATAGAAATCTGTAAACAGATCTTCTTATCTTCTGCAGATCCCGTGTTATATCCTGTATTATACTCCAGAGCTGCACTCACTATTCTGCTGGTGCAGTCACTGTGTACATACATTACTTATCCTGTACTGATCCTGAGTTACATCCTGTATTATACTCCAGAGCTGCACTCACTATTCTGCTGGTGCAGTCACTGTGTACATACATTACTTATCCTGTACTGATCCTGAGTTTCATCCTGTATTATACTCCAGAGCTGCACTCACTATTCTGCTAGTGCAGTCACTGTGTACATACATTACTTGTTCTGTACTGATCCTGAGTTACATCCTGTATTATACTCCAGAGCTGCACTCACTATTCTGCTGGTGCAGTCACTGTGTACATACATTACTTATCCTGTACTGATCCTGAGTTACATCCTGTATTATACTCCAGAGCTGCACTCACTATTCTGCTGGTGCAGTCACTGTGTACATACATTACTTATCGTGCACTGATCCTGAGTTACATCCTGTATTATACCCCAGAGCTGCACTCACTATTCTGCTGGTGCAGTCACTGTGTACATACATTACTTATCCTGTACTGATCCTGAGTTACATCCTGTATTATACTCCAGAGCTGTGCTCACTATTCTGCTGGTGGAGTTACTGTGTACATACATTACTTATCCTGTACTTATCCTGAGTTACATCCTGTATTATACTCCAGACCTGCACTCACTATTCTGCTGGTGCAGTCACTGTGTACATACCAGTGGCGGATCCAGGGGGCAACGGGGCTGCCGGTCTCGTGCCGGCAGCCTATCAGAGCGGTTCAGGCGGCGCGATGACGTCATCGCGCCGCCTGAGCAGAGGACAGAACGGGACACAGGCCGGAAGAGGCCTGCATCCAGCGCTGCAAGGAGGTAAGTAGGGAGGGAGGGGAAAAGAAGCCTGCACATGATTTTGGGGGAGGGAAGGAGCCTGCACATGATTTTGAGGGGAGGGTAAGGAGCCTGCACATGATTTTGGGGGGAGGGGAGAGAAGCCTGCACATGATTTTGGGGGGAGGGGAAGGAGGAAGGAGCCTGCACATGATTTTGGGGGGAGCCTGCACATGATTTTGGGGGGGGGGGAAGGAGCCTGCACATGATTTTGGGGGGTGGGGGGGGAAGGAGCCTACACATGATTTTGGGGGAGGGGGAAGGAGTCTGCACATGATTTTGGGGGGAGGAGCCTGCACATGATTTGGGGGCTGGGGAAAGGAGCCTGCAAATAATTTTGGGGGAAGGGGGATGGGTGGGGAAAGGAGCCTGCACATGATTGGGGGGGGGGGGAGAGAGAGGAGACTCCGGGGGGCACTATGGGGACATTACTGATGTATTTTATATGGGGGTAGTAGGATAATTTGTCCGGAATATGGGAGGATGATGGAAAAGTAGTAACTGAGATTTATTTTGTTGTCAAACTGCAGAGACGAAACCTGACGGTCTGGTCTGAAGGTCTGAAAGGAGAAGATGAGGAAAGAGAACATCTACATCACAGGAGACGTCACTGGATGGAAGAGGTAAGTGGGGCTGTTTTTCTGTAGTGATGGGAGCTGGGGCGTATCAATCGCCCAAAGTGCCCCTCCCGAGACCAGGCTCTGGATCCGCCAGTGGTACATACATTACTTATCCTGTACTGATCCTGAGTTATATCCTGTATTATACTCCAGAGCTGCACTCACTATTCTGCTGGTGGAGTCACTGTGTACATACATTACTTATCCTGTACTTATCCTGAGTTACATCCTGTATTATACTCCAGAGCTGTGCTCACTATTCTGCTGGTGCAGTCACTGTGTACATACATTACTTATCCTGTACTGATCCTGAGTTATATCCTGTATTATACTCCAGAGCTGCACTCACTATTCTGCTGGTGGAGTAACTGTGTACATACATTACTTATCCTGTACTTTTCCTGAGTTACATCCTGTATTATACTACAGAGCTGCACTCACTATTCTGCTGGTGGAGTCACTGTGTACATACATTACTTATCCTGTACTTTTCCTGAGTTACATCCTGTATTATACTCCAGAGCTGTTCTCACTATTCTGCTGGTGCAGTCACTGTGTACATACATTACTTATCCTGTACTTTTCCTGAGTTACATCCTGTATTATACTCCAGAGCTGCACTCACTATTCTGCTGGTGGAGTCACTGTGTACATACATTACATTACTTATCCTGTACTGATCCTGAGTTACATCCTGTATTATACTCCAGAGCTGCACTCACTATTCTGCTGGTGGAGTCACTGTGTACATATATTACTTATCCTGTACTGATCCTGAATTACATCATGTATTATACACCAGAGCTGCACTCACTATTCTGCTGGTGCAGTCACTGTGTACATACATTACATTACTTATCCTGTGCTGATCCTGAGTTACATCCTGTATTATACTCCAGAGCTGTACTCACTATTCTGCTGAGGGAGGCTGTGTGTACATATATTACATTACTTATCCTGTACTGATCCTGACTGAGTTATATCTTGTATTATACTCCAGAGCTACACTCACTATTCTGCTGGTGGAGTCTGTGTGTACATACATTACATTACTGATCTTTATCCTCTAACTCACGTTATCTAAATGGCAGCTAATTCTGCAGATGCCGCCATCATCATCCAATCTAAACATGTAATCATGGAGTAATAACAGTTTGTGCTCGATGTCATATGACGGATGACGAGCTGCAGACTTGCAGTGAAGCCAGCGAGATTAGATTTTAATATACTGTTCATAATAATACAGGGACATTACACAGAGCTATCTACTATCATAATAACCTTCCGCTGCGACAAGTGGCTGGATTATCTTCCTCAGCAATAGAAGATCTGCCACATCCGTGCATGTCTCAATGGTTACACAAGTTGTCCTAACACATATGGCCAAAAGTATCAGCTGCACAATGGCCATTTCAGTCACACATATTGAGAAGAGCTGCATAATGGCCAGCCAAAAATGTAGAAAATACACAGAAAATGCCAAATCTCAGTATTTCCTCCCTTAAAGGAACACATCAGGATTGTGTCATGTCAACTGCAAAGCATTACACAGTGGTATAAAGAACACGAACAACACTGCGCCTTCAGGCACTGTACTAAGCATGACACAAAATGCAAATAATTATTGTATATTTGTCTCAAGAATAAATTATTTCTCCCTTCATTAACACCTAGGATCAGTTTTGACTATAAGGCAACTGGCTGCAGCATGATCCCTTCCCTTGTCTGAAACAGGAGACCAAGCACGCTAAACTCCCCCTCACAACCCTAACATCAGTCTTGACTGTAAGGCAACTGGTTGCAGTAGGATCCCTTCCCCTCTCTGTAATAGGAAACCAAGCATGCTAAATTCCTCATCAGCAACCTAAAATCAGTCTTTATTAAAAGGCAACTGGCTGCAGCAGAAACCCTTTCTATTTCTGTAATAGGAGACCAGGCACACAAAACTCCTCTCAAACCTAAGAACTGTCTTGACTGTAAGGCAACTGGCTGCAGCATGATCCCTTCCCTTGTCTGAAACAGGAGACCAAGCACACTAAACTCCTCCTCCCAAACCTAGCATCATTCTTAACAGTAGGGCAACTGACTTCAGCAATATAATGAGATATAATGAGGGGTATAAATGAGAAATTCCTTATTCCAATGCCCACAGCATAACGGTTTATGACTAGGTTGGATTAGACCAGGCATGCTCAACCTGCGGCCCTCCAGCTGTTGCAAGACTACAACTCCCATCATTCCCAGACAGCCTACAGCAATCAGCCTACAGAAGGGCATGGTGGGAGTTGTAGTTTTACAACAGCTGGAGGGCCGCAGGTTGAGCATCCCTGGATTAGACTATACTGCCTGGTTGCATATATGGGGACCCCCGCACTTTCTGTATACGGATTATATATTATATGGTAATATATTATACTAAACTCAATCTTATATTATGTATTTTACTACATTCCCAGCGTTCCTCACTACTATAACTGCGCCATACCTGAAAAGGAATCTTTGGGAGGACCACCTTCTTGTATTGTATTATGGACTAACTCTCTATTATGTATCATCATACATTCAATTTTCTTGGTGGCCTATGTAGTTGTTATACCATGGCTTTCTATTATATGCCACCATTTATTATTTATAATTTATTTGTATGTACACAACAGGCCATGAACAAGGTCTAGGTTAGACCGAAACGTTGACCAACGGCTTCTTGTTAATTTTGGATGGAATAAAGAATCTTCACTATTGTATACTACAATTAAGTGTCTAGGTTAGACCGAAACGTTGGCTAACGGCTTCTTGTTAATTTTGGATGGAATAAAGAATCTTCACTATTGTATACTACAATTAAGTGTCTAGGTTAGACCGAAACGTTGGCTAACGGCTTCTTGTTAATTTTGGTTGGAATAAAGAATCGACAACCGAAACGTTGGCCAACGGCTTCTTGTTAATTTTGGTTGGGATAAAGAATCGACAACCGAAACGTTGGCCAACGGCTTCTTGTTAATTTTGGATGGAATAAAGAATCTTCACTATTGTATACTACAATTAAGTGTCGTGGTTTACTCCATTCGACTCTACATACCACTGAGCACCACCCACAGCGACGAGGAGTGCTGACCAACTTGCTTTTCATATAATAGAAAGCCAAGCACACTGAACTCCTCCCAAGAAACCTACAATTAGTCTTGACTGTAAGGCAACTGGCTGCAGCAGGATACCTTCCCTTGTCTATAATAGTAGAGCCAACACAAGAAACTCTGTCACTTCAAGAAACATCCAGCCACTGATGATAATGGAAGTCTTCTCTACGACATTCCTAGACAGCAATTTCTTCAAGAATCCTGAAGGTAACTCACTTTTTCGGATAGGTATCTTTTGTGCATTCTTATCCTTCACTATGCCATCCCTTTAAGAAGGTGACCCCTAATATAAGAGCTGCAGAATAGATAGCAATGAATAGAAACAAGAAGATGAAGCAATCTAGTCTGGTTCTTCTGCAGGAGATGTTCTGTATAATAAATACTCATTCTTCTGCCAACCTACCTGCGGAATTACATCTGCTTCTATGCCGATCGGCAAATACGTGTTAATGCTGATAATAATCACGGTGATATAATGAACAGCTGGAAAGATCTTTTTTTCCTGCAGTCAGACAAATGTAGCATCTGCAGATAGTCAGGACCTGCATTACCTTCTCGGTGCAGAGTGGCCGCGGGGACAATATACATTTAGCAACAAATAGGCTTAGCCGCACTGCTAATTGTAGCTGTCATTTATCGGGAACCGGGATACTTGGGTCCTCCAGAAATTCTTATCTTCAATGAACACAGATTTAATTTGGCTTTGGAGCTGCTGTCGATGCCTCCAGACTTTGTTTCTACAAAACCAAAGCCAAAATCTTCCATATGTGCGAGCAAATGTTAAGCATTTCATTAAAAGTCTCCTTCCAGCAGATTATGCGGCACAAGGAGCCCATGGTGATGCAAACACATTAAGAAGACAACATAATTAGTGTATATTACTAAAGTTGATAATGAAACCTTTGCTATAGGGCACTTGGAACCTTGGAATGGTAAGACTGGAGATAATAGACAGAGGTATTTATGTGTGATGGCAATTAGACGGATTCTTGGGATTGGTTCCAGAAAAGTTTTGTTCCAAATGTTCTAGATGAAATAAATAAGTATGGGTGGATAAGCGTCATTGACATCAACGTCAGGATGATGCCGCCCAAGGTCTCAATACTAATACTCTCTAGGTCAACTAAAGAGCCATTGTTTACTCTCTACCTCATGCTGTTGGGTCACCTTGTCCTTTCAATTGGATAACTTTAAGATTTCTTGTTGACTCAGAACATTATATAGAACAGAGAAAAATGGTAATTTCTACAGCCGGGGGTGCACCTAGCCTTTCTGCTGCCTGAGGCGAAAACTGAAACAGCACCCCAATGCCAATTTCTTAACCTAAACCCTTCCCTCAAGCCCTACTGTTAAAGACATGCTTGGAAAACATTACATACAGTGCTACAAAACATACAGGGTCATACAGCAACACATACTGTGCCCACTGTGCTTCCCGATACTATACTGCAGAAACAGATAATCCCCTTCCGCTGCCCCTACCTGGTGCTACCTGAGGCAATCGCCTCACCTCGCCTCATTGGTGGTGCACCCTTGTCTACAGCCTAGAGTAGAGAAGAAACTATAGACCGTAATTGTTGTGGTGGTTCTATCTATTTTGAAGATAATACAAACTCACATTGTTTCACATTATCTAGTAGCAATTTTGGATTTGGACAGCAGATACCCTCATCTCCTGTCTTCCAAAATCCAAGACTAGAAGATGCCTCCAACTCCATGTCCAATAAAATCCAAGACTAGAAGATTCACCCAAATCCATCTCCACCAAACTCCATGTCCACCAGAATCATGGAAAATAAGATGCTACCATCTCCGTATCTGCCAAAACACCAGCATTAGATAATCCTGCCACTTCCGTGTTCATCAAAATCCAAGACCAGAAGATCCCTCCAACGCCTTTTTCACCAAATTGCAAGATTAGAAGAGTACACTAACTCCATCCACCAAAATATAAGACCAGAAGATCCAAAACATCATGTCTTCCAAAATCCAAGAATAGAAGATCATACAACTCTGTGTCCACCATAATCTAGATTCCTCAATGCCATGTCCACCAAACATATAAAAATGGCCTAATATCGCTGCGCTCCAATGTGGAACCACTCTAGGTTTTGTGCGTTCCACACGCATGTGACCCGGAAGTGACGTCTCCGCTGACATCACTTCCGCCGCCACGCCTCCTTGCGCTCCCCTGTGGAGCGCATAAAACAGGAAGCAGCACCCCGTCCAGTGCTGCTTCCTACACGCACCTTCCCACTGTACCTACATTTGAAATTGGACATTGTCAGTCTGCCAGGACTTTAGATATCAATCCCTTCCTCCTGCAATTAAGTATATATTTATATATTGAATATGTTTAATGATATAAATAGCTGGTGTTGTATGTACATTTGTATACACTGGTTTTGTATAACTCCTCAGACCCCCAGAAACGTGTTGAGTACCATGTGTTATTTAAATAAAGGAAAATTGACCAGACGCTGGATGTCCAGCTGCCATAATTTCTACCATTCTACAATCGACCCCAGCTAGGGGGGCTCTGTCTGAAGGTGTCTTGAGCTTTATCCAACAGACACCCATCCCTTCCCCCAGCGAAGTGAGTTCTACTAATACTTTTTTATATAGTATTCTTATCCAGAATTGTCCATTGGATGTATGAGATTTTATTAATACCATATTTCTCCTTACTGTATTTATTCTCTTCTCAGTATATTCATTCCGACACAGGGATGGCGCCATTATAGTGGTTCCCATTTTTCTCTGAAAGCCAGATATCCCTCCAGGGAAGGAAAAACAAGCAAAGGGTTATCCCCGTTATAGAGATCACCAAATCCACCATATTAAGTGGCCCCTATGTCAAGATCTAGCTCTTTTACAAGCCTTAAGGATGTGGCAGGAGAAGCCATAAGCCAGTTATCCACCCACAGACAGCAGTTTTGGGGTGTTGCCCCTCATCAGTGTGGAGTAGGATTCTGGATAAACGGGAGCAATGCCCTGGAGACTACTCCTACAAAACAATAGCTGATCTGAGGGAGACCAGCCACAGAAAACACTGCGGAGCCTCATTGAAGAGTCTAAACACAGCAATCCAAAGTGCAATGCTACCTGAGAAAAGCTTACTAGATACGGCAACTTATTTGATGCCTTTGGTTGCCCATTAGGGACTAGAACCAGTAGGGTAAAGTATTAGGGTTGATGACCAGCCAAATATTGTTCACATCGATGAATTGCTTCTAAAGTGGGGTGCATCTTACTGCTTCACAGATCCTTGGACAAGGTTGTTCTTACCTGTGGATGAGAACAATAGGTTTATAACTTGAGTATCCACATGGAGGACTGTCCAACAATGGGACCTCGAGATACATGGGACATACTTGGGTGGCTGTGAAGACAATGGGTTAACAGGACAGGTCCTCATGATGTCATACTCCTTTTTGGGATACAAATTTTAATTTTGCCATATAATAAAGATCTTCCAATCACTTTCTTTTTATTCTCACTCATTGTCTTTGTCTAAGAACTTCAATCAATTTCTTCCAGTAGAAAGCAGAGATGAAATGAATTATTCATATGAAGCTCTTTGCTTAGTTTTATGTACCTGGCAATTGTGGAAATAGATCCACGTGGTCCCTGAATCCCGAGCCTATACTGACATCCAGTGATGAAAAGCTTCAGTACAGCGTCTTCTACATGAGGACGATGAGTCCACACAATGTAACATTACTCCCTGAATCACAGTCAGGTGATCACATGGTATGTACGGGGGTGGACTGGGGGTACCTTGGGGCCACTAGACTAGAGGAGATGATTCTGAGGGCCCAACTTCCTCCAGCTATATGTACCCTGTGCATGGTTACTATATGTGTGTTAACGTTATTGCACATGTAGGTCATATCATAGGGCTCTAACTTCAAGGTAATTAGTGGTGTCATGTGCCCAACACAACACGTCATAAACCCAATTTGGCACAGAAAACGATACAGGAACACGTTAGGCTGTGTTCGCATCTGTGTAATTTTTTTCCTTTTCCATTTGGTCGTGTGATGCCCATGGTCTGTAATGGGGTTGGTCGGTTTCTGTCATGGAGCCTGGGATTTTACGAATGAAGTAGCTCAGCATGCTATCCTGTTGTGTCTTGCTTTTTTTTTACTGCTAAGGAGGATCCTAATGAAGAGAGCCTTAATAGTTCTCCCAAAGAGACCGTCCCATGGATGTATCGACAGGTCACAGCTCGCCGGCCTGTCCCCAGCCCCTGTCAGGCTCTTAGGAACAACTTTCTGGCTGCAAAAACATGAAACATAATTAGCTACCGCAATTTGAAGCAGCCCAATTGATTGTCGATGAGGTGGTGCCTAGCCATCAAATTTTGGTCGCTCGCTTGGCCAAGGAGACTGCTCTGGGTCTCCAGGCTATAACCTCTTCCTGACCTCCACCAGACAAGCGTAAGTTGGGACTTTAAAGATGGCACCGGCAAGAGGCATAACTACCATAGAGGCAGACCATGTGATGGCTATGGGGCCCAGGGCAATAAGGGGCCCAGTTGGGATCATCCCCTCTTCTACTGAGGGTGAAAACTTGGTCAGGACTCTACCCTCTAAAGGAACAACTTTTAGCAAATGAGGCAGTGGAAAAAATGGCCCAAGGGTCAATGAAAGGGGTTTAGGCGGAATCCCTTCTGTCCTGTGTGGGGGGCTGGTTTGATCCTTGCTATGGGGCCCTTACTTCTCTATGTATGCCACTGGCGCCAGCTCATAAGCTGGGCACCATAGCCTCCAAGTGCCTGCATGTTTCACACAGCAGACACCCAGAGGCATTGTTCATGATCGGCAAAAATGCCGATCATGGACTTTTATCCACTCAGATACCATGGTAATTTGCGACCAGGGCATCTGAGTGGCCTTTCCCTGGGAAAGTGTTCTTAGGTGCCCGAACAGTTTAGAGATCAAGTGAGCCATTTGGTGGCTATGGCAGCCTCAGGCTCCAAGGTCTCCCACAGTGAAGTTCCTGGAGCCCTGCCACAGTGAATCGCGCATAGGCTGCTATGGTAAATCATTGCAGTCTACAGGAGAAGTGATCAGACAATTGCATGTTAAAGTCCCCCAAGGGATCCGTAACAACGCAAGTGACCTGAAAGCATTTGAAGACTGATCAGGATCCTGATCAGTCTTCAAAATGCTTTGAGGTTACCATGGCAGCCAGGATGCTATTAAAGTCCTGGTTACCATAGTAGTAGTGGGGAGCAGGGAAGCTGTATACTTACCGTCCGTGTGGCTCCCGAGGCGCTCCAGAATGACGTCAGAGCGCCCCATGTGCATGGATCACGTGATCCATGCGATCACGTGATCTATGCACATGGGGCGCCCTGACGTCACTCTGGAGCGCCCCGGGAGCCGCACGGACTGTAAGTATACTGCTCCCCACTACACTTTACCATGGCAGCCGGGACTTTAGCGTCCTGGCTGCCATGGTAACCATTTAGAAAAAGCTAAACGTCGGATCCGGTGATGCGCCGAAACAACGTTTAGCTTAAGGCCGGATCAGGATTAATGCCTTTCAATGGGCATTAATTCCGGATCCGGCCTTGCGGCAAGTGTTCAGGATTTTTGGCCGGAGCAAAAAGCGCAGCATGCTGCGGTATTTTCTCCGGCCAAAAAACGTTCCGGTCCTGAACTGAAGACATCCTGATGCATCCTGAACGGATTTCTCTCCATTCAGAATGCATGGGGATAAAACTGATCAGGATTTTTCCGGCATAGAGCCCCAACGGCGGAACTCTATGCCGGAAAACAAAAACGCTAGTGTGAAAGGACCCTAACATTAATTATTTATATGGCGTCGGCCACAAGCTACCCCTAAGGCAGAGCTGGCCAACCTGCGGCTTTCCAGCTATTCTAAAACTACAACTCCCACCATGCCCTGCTGAAGGCTGATAGCTGTAGGCAGTCTGGGCATGCTGGGAGTTGTAGTTTTTCAACAGCTGGAGAGCCGCAGGTTGGCCATCCCTGCCCTAGGGCTTTATTCTAAGGGGACCCTTATATTTGCATTTACCCTATATTTAACATATATTTTGTATACATCTTTTTTATATAGATACAATTTATTATTATTATTTTTATATATACTCACTTTTTTAGTACTTTTAATAAGGAGCAATTACGAAACGAAAGATGCTATAGTGCGCTCTTTCCTTTATATATGTACTTGCACCCTCTTGTATATATAATAATATTGTATCCTTTTATATCCAATATCCTTTTATATTGCATCTTATTATTTGTATCTTTTTATGTATATTATAATAATAATCTATTTTTCACATATCATTTATTCAAGGGACTTAACTATGAATTATGCATAGCTGCCAATTAAGATTCATTGATAACTTTTTTTAAAGCGTGATTGACGACAGCATCGGAACTTCCTAGATAGTCAACTGGTCACGTGGTCGTGGCTCAAGCGATCAAGTGACAGCACCACGTGACCAGACTACCCCTTCTAACTCCTCCTGCTCCTGCGTCCCGGTCTCCAGACAACGGGTCACGTGGCTGCAATCATATCAGTCACGTGACCGCTCTAAACCAGCCGAATGGCTTTACACCTTGCTCTTGTGGAGCCGCTCACCTGGTCGCGGGGAGCGGCGTCATGTGACCGGCTATCAACAGGATCTATTTTATAGCGTCCTCGATATTTTAATAAGAGAAAATGGACACAGTTCTAAACAATCAAAACGTTTATTGTTGTAACATTATTATGTAAATATGGAATGTCTTTCAGGTACTGTGCTTCATGTTAATGTGACAGCACCTGTGGGCGGTCCCACTGGGCAGGGACATCCCACAGGGCAGGGACATCCCACAGAGCAGGGACATCCCACAGGGCAGGGACATCCCACAGAGCAGGGACATCCCACAGAGCAGGGACATCCCACAGGGCAGGGACATCCCACAGAGCAGGGACATCCCACAGAGCAGGGACATCCCACAGAGCAGGGACATTCCACAGAGCAGGGACATCTCACAGGGCAGGGACATCCCACAGAGCAGGGACATCCCACAGAGCAGGGACATCCCACAGAGCAGGGACATTCCACAGGGCAGGGACATTCCACAGAGCAGGGACATTCCACAGGGCAGGGACATCCCACAGGGCAGGGACATCCCACAGAGCAGGGACATCCCACAGGGCAGGGACATCACACAGAGCAGGGACATCCCACAGAGCAGGGACATCCCACAGGGCAGGGACATCCCACAGGGCAGGGACATCCCACAGGGCAGGGACCTCCCACAGGGCAGGGACATCCCACAGGCCAGGGACATCCCACAGAGCAGGGACATCCCACAGGGCAGGGACATCCCACAGGGCTTGGACATCCCACAGGGCAGGGACCTCCCACAGAGCAGTGACATCCCACAGGGCAGGGACATCCCACAGGGCAAGGACATCCCACAGGGCAGGGACATCCCACAGAGCAGGGACATCCCACAGGGCAGGGACCTCGCACAGAGCAGGGACATCCCACAGGCCAGGGACATCCCACAGAGCAGGGACATCCCACAGAGCAGGGACATCCCACAGAGCAGGGACATCCCACAGGGCAGGGACCTCGCACAGAGCAGGGACATCCCACAGGGCAGGGACATCACACAGAGCAGGGACATCCCACAGAGCAGGGACATCCCACAGGGCAGGGACATCCCACATCATTATTCTGATGAAGGGGGACGCAAGATTCCCCGAAACGCGTTGTTTCTTATACCCCATGCGCATTTTATGGAAATAAAGAACATTTGTTAACTCTCAAAACTGTCTATTCCTGGTCTCTGAGCGCAAAAGCAGGAACCCTTCATCTAATCTCGATAGCTTCAGTCCAGTCTCGTGAGGAATGGAGTACATGGAGTGGCTTCCTCACTATTCCTCTCTAGCCTCGGCAAGCTTTCCGTCACCTCCATCCATAACCATACTGGGAATACAAAGCATAAAAGGACATTATACAACACGACAAACATTAAACAGCAAGCAGTTTGCAAGTACCCCCTGCTCTGGGGTACTGCATATGTGCGCCCTATGTAGCTGCGCAGCGGTGAGGCCACGGGGCTCGTGTACTTGCAAGTTTTTGCACAAGGGCCCTCTGCTGTGTCCATCCTCCCCTGTACATGTAAAGCCATATTTATCCTTCCTTCATATATGTCATGCATTTTACTCCATTCACATATCCCTCAACTGCCTCACTTCTCCTCGCTGCCCCCTGCTGGTCAAGAGACCACGGTTCATGGATAAGCACTAAAATGCTGTGCTCCACAGCGCCAGGTATTATCGTGTCCCTGTATCAGAATATGAAGACCTCTCATGAGTAAAGTTGTAAAGTTTCTGTGCCCGTGTCCCTATGACAACACTTCTTGTGCCCAGACACTGACAGCTGTCATTTCCACCACTGATAACTTCAGAGTATTTTAAAATGTCAGATGTTTTAAACCTCATTAGAGTTTGAATTTATAGGTCTTCAGTAAAAAACAGCAGTGCCCGTGCCTGTGTCCTCATGACAACACTTCCTGTCACTTTTGCACAAACAGCAGTAATTACATACTTTTTTTTTGTGTTTTGAAAATGTAATTTTTTTTTCTTTTTATTCAGAATATGTAGCTACAGGCCTCCAATATAAAGAACTTCTGTATCTGTCCCCATGACAACACTTCCTGCCCCTTTTGTGCAAGTAGCAGTAATTGCATTTTTACAGTGTTTTTAAAATATGATTTTTATTTTAGGTGTCAGAGTGAGTAGTTACAAATCTCCTATACAAAGAACTTCAGTGCCTGTCCCCATGACAACACTTCCTGCCCCTTTTGTGCAAGTAGCAGTAATTGCATTTTTAGTTTTTTTTTTTAAATATGATTTTTATTTTAGGTGTCAGAGTGAGTAGTTACAAATCTAATATACAAAGAACCTCAGTGCCTGTCCCCATGACAACACTTCCTGACCCTTTTGTGCAAGTAGCAGCAAGTGTATTTTTACAGTGTTTTTAAAATTATGATTTTATTTTTAGGTACATGACGGGTGGGTGCCTTGTTACAGATTTTGCATTGATTCCCAGGAGCTTCCTGCAGGAGGTTTTATTGGTGGCCATTTGGGGTTGTCCTTTTGGAAGGGGAAACAAAGATGCATAAAAACTTCTGAAAGCTGTAAACCTGCAAAGGACGACTTAAAGGGCTTGGCGGGGGTTAAAAAAATTAATCTTCTTAAAAGAAATGAGCTGCAATAGCAGCCACAGATGATGGACAGGAGTGGCACTGTTTGAGGAGATGAAAACAAACCCAATTTTATATTTCTGAACAACCCCTTTATAGATTTATGATTGTACTAGTACTTTGTCACTTCCAGCATATGAACACTAGATGGCAGCAAAAGTCCATAGAAATCACACACAGTACTCTACTGAGTAGTAAAATGCTATAAAAACCGGACTGAGATATTGAATTATATTTCTATTCTGCTACAAATGATCAAAAATCTGATTCCACCATTATAATTATAAGCACACAGTAACAATGTAATTACAAACCTGCGGGATGAAGCTGCAAGTGAAAGCTTCAGGATCACAAGCACGGGCTTGGTAGTAGGACGCTGCCGGGCAAATGACACTGTTTTATCTGGGAAGGACTTGGCAAAAAGAAAAGTACTCCCTATTCACTGTATCTACCAGTATGTGTGTACCAGAACAGCGCCAAACACTGCCAAATACTACCATATAATAGTATGCTGTGCTCACAAAACAAGCCCATACAGAATCCACAGTAAACTAGGATGTGGAGTCAATAAGCTGTGCAGCTCTGGAGTATAATACAGGATGTAACTGAGGATCAGTACAGGATAAGTAATGTAATGTATGTACACAGTGACTCCACCAGCAGAATAGTGAATGTAGCTCTGGAGTATAATACAGGATGTAACTCAGGATCAGTACAGGATAAGTTATGTATGTACACAGTGACTGCACCAGCAGAATAGTGAGTGCAGCTCTGGAGTATAATACAGGATGTAACTCAGGATCAGTACAGGATAAGTAATGTAATGTATGTACACAGTAACTGCACCAGCAGAATAGTGAGTGCAGCTCTGTAGTATAATACAGGATGTAACTCAGGATCAGTACAGGATAAGTAATGTAATGTATGTACACAGTGACTGCACCAGCAGAATAGTGAGTGCAGCTCTGGAGTATAATACAGGATGTAACTCAGGATCAGTACAGGATAAGTAATGTATGTACACAGTGACTGCACCAGCAGAATAGTGAGTGCAGCTCTGGAGTATAATACAGGATGTAACTGAGGATCAGTACAGGATAAGTAATGTATGTACACAGTGACTGCACCAGCAGAATAGTGAGTGCAGCTCTGGAGTATAATACAGGATGTAACTCAGGATCAGTACAGGATAAGTAATGTATGTACACAGTGACTGCACCAGCAGAATAGTGAGTGCAGCTCTGGGGTATAATACAGGATGTAACTCAGGATCAGTACAGGATAAGTAATGTATGTACACAGTGACTCCACCAGCAGAATAGTGAGTGCAGCTCTGGAGTATAATACAGGATGTACCTCAGGATCAGTACAGGATAAGTAATGTATGTACACACTGACTCCACCAGCAGAATAGTGAGTGCAGCTCTGGAGTATAATACAGGATGTAACTCAGGATCAGTGCAGGATAAGTAATGTAATGTATGTACACAGTGACTCCACCAGCAGAATAGTGAGTGCAGCTCTGGAGTATAATACAGGATGTAACTCAGGAACAGTACAGGATAAGTAATGTATGTACACAGTGACTCCACCAGCAGAATAGTGAGTGCAGCTCTGGAGTATAATACAGGATGTAACTCAGGATCAGTACAGGATAAGTAATGTATGTACACAGTGACTCCACCAGCAGAATAGTGAGTGCAGCTCTGGAGTATAATACAGGATGTACCTCAGGATCAGTACAGGATAAGTAATGTAATGTATGTACACAGTGACTGCACCAGCAGAATAGTGAGTGCAGCTCTGGAGTATAATACAGGATGTAACTCAGGATCAGTGCAGGATAAGTAATGTATGTACACAGTGACTCCACCAGCAGAATAGTGAGTGCAGCTCTGGAGTATAATACAGGATGTACCTCAGGATCAGTACAGGATAAGTAATGTAATGTATGTACACAGTGACTGCACCAGCAGAATAGTGAGTGCAGCTCTGGAGTATAATACAGGATGTAACTCAGGATCAGTGCAGGATAAGTAATGTAATGTATGTACACAGTGACTCCACCAGCAGAATAGTGAGTGCAGCTCTGGAGTATAATACAGGATGTAACTCAGGAACAGTACAGGATAAGTAATGTATGTACACAGTGACTGCACCAGCAGAATAGTGAGTGCAGCTCTGGAGTATAATACAGGATGTAACTCAGGATCAGTACAGGATAAGTAATGTAATGTATGTACACAGTGACTGCCCCAGCAGAATAGTGAGTGCAGCTCTGGAGTATATAACAGGATGTAACTCAGGAACAGTACAGGATAAGTAATGTATGTACACAGTGACTGCACCAGCAGAATAGTGAGTGCAGCTCTGGAGTATAATACAGGATGTAACTCAGGATCAGTACAGGATAAGTAATGTATGTACACAGTGACTGCACCAGCAGAATAGTGAGTGCAGCTCTGGAGTATAATACAGGATGTAACTCAGGATCAGTACAGGATAAGTAATGTATGTACACAGTGACTGCAGCAGCAGAATAGTGAGTGCAGCTCTGGAGTATAATACAGGATGGAACTCAGGATCAGTACAGGATAAGTAATATATGTACACAGTGACTCCACCAGCAGAATAGTGAGTGCAGCTCTGGAGTATAATACAGGATGTAACTCAGGATCAGTACAGGATAAGTAATGTATGTACACAGTGACTGCACCAGCAGAATAGTGAGTGCAGCTCTGGAGTATAATACAGGATGTAACTCAGGATCAGTACAGGATAAGTAATGTAATGTATGTACACAGTGACTGCACCAGCAGAATAGTGAGTGCAGCTCTGGAGTATAATACAGGATGTAACTCAGTATCAGTATAGGATAAGTAATGTATGTACACAGTGACTGCACCAGCAGAATAGTGAGTGCAGCTCTGGAGTATAATACAGGATGTAACTCAGGATCAGTACAGGATAAGTAATGTATGTACACAGTGACTGCACCAGCAGAATAGTGAGTGCAGCTCTGGAGTATAATACAGGATGTAACTCAGGATCAGTACAGGATAAGTAATGTATGTACACAGTGACTGCACCAGCAGAATAGTGAGTGCAGCTCTGGAGGGAGTATAATACAGGATGTAACTCAGGATCAGTACAGGATAAGTAATATATATACACAGTGACTGCACCAGCAGAATAGTGAGTACAGCTCTGGAGTATAATACAGGATGTAACGCAGGATCAGTACAGGATAAGTAATATATATACACAGTGACTGCACCAGCAGAATAGTGAGTGCAGCTCTGCAGTATAATACACTACAGACTGTGTGGTATTACCATTCCCCTTGGGAACATTGTGCACATTCTGGCTCTTTCAGCACTCATTGGAGGGTATCAGATTGTATAAGAACACACCTCACACAACAAGTTGCCAATTTATTTTCAAATTTTTAAGATGAATAACAGAGGAACAGCCAATTTATTTTTTGATGAAAAATACAAGAATTTACTAAAAGAGGCCTGTATAGATAGCTAGGTAGTCTTTAAGAGTTTCTGCCGTGTCAATCATCTGGTATTCCTCTTGAATTTTATAAATAGATCAGCCATTTTGGATAGGATGCATCCCTGCACTAAATTACACTATCAGTACTGATTGGGCAGTATGATTGTGTAAGCCCACTTGGTAATTTATTCAGATCCAGGTGGTGTAACTGAGGGACAATCTACAATTGTACGAAAATATTCTCCAGAACTGGTAATGCTCGGAGAACATAGGCATTTACTAAAATAGACAAGTCTGGAAAGCGGCAGGTCCTCTTTAGGCGTGTTGTGTTGTCTTATCCCTTGGTCACGTATTAAAGCCGAATGCTTCAGTTCCTGTCTTGTCAGTTTCTGTATCTGGAAACCTCTGGCTTCCTCATACTAATTAATTTTCCATAAATTATATTTTTTTTATTTATAACAGACTACGGTGATTACAGTAACTAGGGAAATACTTAAAATTTTTATCCCAAAATCATTCGACTTTTAGCACATCCGTCCTGGCATTGTGTAGCAGGAACGAATGGCTTTCTATTAGTTTTGTTACATTGTCAGAGGAAGGGGAGAATGATATTCTACAAGCTGCAGTACAAATAAACGCCGCACATTTCACCGCCTGCTCTTACGTTAACGACTTTAATCAAAAAGTCAATAATGAGTGTTGCCAAAAAAAAGGGCCTGGAAATTCCCAAAAAGCAACTTTCCAGAATATTTTGCTGAACTAAAGGTTAATTTATGACACAAAGGCACGAAGTCTAAACAATCCTATTATCCAGAATCCATTACAACTTCCTCCCAGGAGAAAATATCTATTGTTCTATGGCTAATGGTAAATAATAGGATTCTTGTATTTCCTAACATTACAATGAGTCAGCGGTGATTTAAGGCTGCAATTGTCCCTGGACAAGGACCATATGATGAGCCCTCCGAGCCATGTAGTCCATCCTGACCTCATTACCCCTCATTGTGAATACTTCATTATACTGTAAGTACAAGTATCCACAATACACCAGATGCCTTGTGCTAGACATAAACAGTGCCCAGTGATGTCAGGTCTAGAAAGTCTTCTGATTCCCCTTCATATTTAAAGGAACAATCCAGGCAGAACTGATACATTGTGTTATGCCTAGTTGCAGACCTAAAGGGGCAGCACATGGCACATGAATTCTCTCTTTCATGCTTGAAATCGTTGGGGTGAATTTTTCCATGAAATAAATAAATAAAAAATCACACGAATGGCAAAAAGTTTAAAAAAAAGTATCAATTTATTACAAAAATTACTATAAAAAAGTTACAATTTAAACAATTAAAAACAAAAATAATAGCATACAACCATAAAGCACATAAAAACATGCATAATATTATAATAATTCTACATTCCATTCATTATAACAACCGCTGTAAAATAATGTAAACCTATTTCAGAGCTTAGGATTTGGATCTGGGTTTATCACTGCTGTACAGACGATTACAGGGGATGGCCTTGCTGTGAAGCCCATGGCGGTTCCTGATTTATAGATCTAAAGCCATAGGTTGGACTTTGTAAATTATATATTATCTGAACCAGTAGTCCGGGAACTCTACAAAACATCACATTTTTAGGTAATATGACCTTATAGTGCATTTGACAAGAAGATTTTCTCATTTGACAAGTTAGAAGGCCAGTTTATTGGCCTGTATTTGTGGGAGGGGCGTAAGTAGCACATTTATACCAGGCAGGCGCCTCCCTTAGGTGTGTCGACGGCTGCTGCGTACCCTCCCAACCCACCCTTCTTTTTCATAAACACCTTGCAGGGCATGCCCCCCTTCAGGCATTCCTCCTACACAGCGGTTACGGCACAACTCAAGCCGCTTAGCCTAGTTAGGTAGGCAGGTAGACTGTTACGTGTCATGTAGCCCCGACCACAATTCCTTTAAATAGCGTAATAATGGAGATAACCAGCAAAGTGATCACAGCTTGTAGTTTTTGTCCTGTAAATGCAGTGAACTCATGTCATGACCTAAAGGAAGGGAGTTCTGTGCCTAAGCTTTGACCTACTTGGACCGGAGGTCCCAATTTCAGTGGCCAGCCATGACTAGCTTAATGCTGCCTACTGCGTGCAGTGGTATTGTACGTCACTAGCTTACACTTTAACTGTCCCGCATGCATTAGATTTAACAGCTTTTTGATTGCCATAGGTTTGAAAAAATAAAAACAGATTTCTTAAAGGGGTGTTTCACTTTCCATAGGCATAGTCTCATTTCTTATTTTATACTTCATTATGAAATGCTAAAAACATCCATCGTGACAGAATCCAAAACTAATAAGTGCCAATATGAACAGTTGAGACTGAGGCCTTCTTTCAAGTCGAAGTCCTAGCTATGCGTCCCATATGCATACATTGTATACAGTCTTACATGCTTCTATTACAGTACATATCAGTCAAAAAGTATAACAATAAAACAAAAAAAAAGTATCAAAAATGACAATTGCAGTCCATGAAAAAAAAACACAAAAGAAAAGACATTAAGCTTCACATTCAGTGCTAGTCCCTTGTAGGCACCATTGAAAAAAATGCAGTGAACCGGTACAGCTACAGTTCATGGAGTACAGGACCCTCCCGGAGGAGGCCGATGAAGGTGCATTGAAATCTAGAGACCTGACTGATGGACAGTACCAGACTTGGAAATTCTGACCACAAAAAGCGAACAACGGAGGCTCCTCTACCTCCAACTCATGTAAACTAGATACCTCCTGGTAAAATGTCCCCTGTTCAGATTCCTCACAGGTTTGTTCTCGCTCATTTCAAGAATTTAGCAATTCAAAAAGTTTGGGTTTACTAGAAGTGTCTCGCTCAATGGTATCAGCCACCTTCAGAATGGACTTGATGTCTTGTCTGGAAAGGTTCCCCTTGATGTAAAGAATGGCTTCAATTTGCTTGTTCCTGTAAATGGGAGATAAATTAATTATTGTAATACAATCTAAAGAGACAAAAACATTTAAAAAGAAAAAAAAACATTCATTAGTTAAATTCTGCCGTGTTATTTTTGGGGGACGCACTCCTCCTTACAATTTAGAAATGAGCCAAGAAGGGCGATTGTGAAACCCGAGAGCCAATGCAATGAGAACTAAGCCCGAAATGTGACTCATCTGCCAGAGAGGAGAAGTATCACTTAGGAATTCCACAGAATTCAGCCTCATTTTTTACTTCCAAGAAAAAGTCGATTCCCGGGAAGGGCTCTGCTTTGTACGGGACCATCTGGAAGAAGTTGGCATTCCAAATACCATATGAAAGACAAATGGCCACTTGAATGACCTTCTTGCAGGAGATAAGGTTAATGCTCACCACTGATTTGCATATTTTACTTTGGGAGAGGAAAATTCGATCACATTAGAAAGAGCACTTTTTTCTCCTGAAATACTCTGTGCTCCTGTGTGGAGACCCACCCACCTCTTACCACTAAGCAATACAAATATTAGTATGCTGTGATGTTCTCTGACCTGCAACAGGATCAGCACACCTCTCTTGAAATACTCTGTGCTGCTGAAGACCCTGCTCCTTGCACTGCGTTACTCTAAACCAGGGATGGGCAAACTGCGGCTCTCCAGCTGTTGTAAAACTACAACTCCCAGCATGCCCTGCTGTAGGCTGATAGCTGTAGGCTGTTCGGGCATGCTGGGAGTTGTAGTTTTGCAACAGCTGGAGGGCCGCCGTTTGAGGATGCCTGCTCTTTTATCAAGATCTGGAAACTCCTCTCCTGAAATACTCTGTGCTGTTGAAGACCCTACTCATTGCACTATGATACTTTTAAACTCCATCAAGGTCTGGAAACTCCTCTCCTGAAGTACTCTGTGCTGCTGAAGACCCCGCTCCTTGCACTATGTTGCTCTTAACCTTCATCAAGATCTGGAAACTCCTCTCCCGAAATACTGTGAGCAATAATTCAGGAAACGGTCTGCATTGTGTGTGTCATAAATATCCAGATTGTGCATTTTTCTCACCGAATATCTGGATAGTCTCCAACCAGCGTGGCTACTTCAAGCTGAATGGCGCTCAAGTCCTGGAGACGTATAATTTCTGCCACTTTGGGGATCACTGGTTTTAACCATTCCTCCTCTGATTTCTGTAAAAGATGAAAAGAAATATCTAGTGTTAGACTGTAACATTGTAATTCTACTGGATACATTGTTACTTTGTATCTAATAATAATAACGTCAACTCCCTTCAACATGAAATCCATCTATCCAGAATGTCTCATAATCTGGAATCTCACAAAATCAGAAGTGCAGATCATTTACGGCAGAGATGCTCAACCAGTGGCCCTCCAGCCGTTGCAAAACTGCAACTCCCAGCATGCCCTAATAGCTGTAGGCTGCCCAGGTATGCTGGGAGTTGTAGTTTGGCAACAGCTGGAGGGCTGCAGTTGGTCTTTCTTGGTCTATGGTCATCTAATATTCCAGAATATTTAATAATCCGGCACAGATCAGGTTCCGCCCTGTATAGTAATTAGACATGAGCAGTGCACCTGATCAATCTGACCGTTCTTAGTTCGTGTCCATGACAAGACGATCAGTGGTTCTTCGATGAAGACTCCATGTTTGGTCCATGTGTTCGTTTTGCCCTCCTTGTGTTATCCGTAGGCTAGGCTGAAGATTAATTTTCAGCGCATTTCCTAGCAATGATCCGTGAAAACCATGGACTAAACACTGATGGCATCCATGTTGTGTCCGCGGTTTTCAAAGACCCATAGACTGTAATGTGCGCAATGGATCCGTAATCACGGACAAAAATAGGGCGTGCTTCCGTGGAGTCAGCATAGGAGACGATGTAAAGAACATGTCCGTAATTCACTGACGTGTGAAAGAGGCCTTTGACTTGGTCTCCACATTGTGACGACAGGGCAGCCTCGTACCGTCCGGCCATGTGCTTCACCCGTACTTGCGGTGAAACGTCAGCCCTATACTGCCCCGCGGCTGCAATATGGAAACCCAGCCACAGGATATAAAGGGTGAGATTAAAGTCAACTGTCTGCTCAGCTCATCCGGCGCTGCAGTGGGCATGGAGGGCAGAAAGAGGAAGGTGGCCGATTGCAAAGCGGGGGTTGGAGTTGTGCAAATTTACCCTAAAGTGGGCAAATTGTGGGGCATTCCTGGGGGCAGAGTTTAAAAGTCCTGAATTATGCTGGCAATAGCAATGCAAATGAATGCAGCAGGTATAGGTGACAAGTCTTCCAAAGCTCAGGTTAACAGGGGGGTTCTGAGAGGGGGACCCCCATTCCATGACATGTATATTCCGCAGCAGGACCGGGGTTGTCCTCATGAGGCTATGCCTTTAAAGGCATGTGGTTTAGCTCTTCTTACATAGGAGGCCTCTTATCTAAAGGAGGAATAATCATCAGCAAAGGAATGCAAGCATGAAGTCAATAAAGGAGCGTCTTCCCGAAAACCGCACAGGGGGCGTGCAGTCTTACGCAATCAAGCTGAATCCTTGTATAAAGTTCCTATTGCTTAGTTATCAACTTTCAACACCCATGCTTGCTGTTAGTATTCATTTTTTACATTTAGCTGGAAACCTGCCCTGCTCTCACAGCTGAGGGGTCGCTACAACGTATCAGGATGCTAAATCTAACTGTGCTAAGTTTACGGAGATTTATCTGTATTGCTACATTGTAACAAATCTCAGCTATGAGAGCAGGATTAGGACAGAATTGATTTTAGCCCTCTGCTTCTTAATAAGAAGCAAACTAGGAGCTTGCAGAACATTTCATTTATTAAAACGTTGATAGGGTATGTACATGTTTGCAACCCTTTTGGCATTGGTTGCGACTCACCTCACATAAATTCTAAAACAGCTTTGTGAATAGTGTTCATTTAAAAAAAAATCCTATTGTTTTGTGTCTAGATCTGCTGTGCAAAGCTATGTGTTTCTATGGTTACAGACTACAAACAAACCCTGCGTAGTCGGAGGCGTTAATCCCCTTCTTCTGCCTTCTCTTCTACTATCTGCTGGTCTTCAAGAAGAATAAGCACAGGGGGTGAAGTAACATGTGACTGCAAAAGGATCTGACTACGCAGGGTTTGTTTGTAGTCTGTAACCATGGAAACACATAGAATGTGTATTCACTAAATGATTTTTTTTATGCAAACTGTAGCTTCACTTAGTACTTTGGGTGCACTAAAGCAATAAAAATTGCTTGATTGCAATAGTATGCATACCCTTTAAGGCAGTGTTTCCCAACCAGTGTGCCTCCAGCTGTTGCAAAACTACAACTCCCAGCATGCCCGGACAGCCTTTGGCTGTGCAGGCATGCTGGGAGTTGTAGTTTTGCAACAGCTGGAGGCACACTGGTTGGGAAACACTGCTTTAAGGGATGACTTAAAACGGATACATTACTTACATGAGCGTCACAGAATTTACTGATGAGGCTGGCATTCTCGTTGATCTGAGTGGCCAATGTCTGCAGCTGCAGAGCGTTCTTATGACTGACTTTTCTCTTTAGGATTCTTATAAGATATTCTTTCACCAGATGCTTATGGATCCTGGCCACCATGTCCTGAGATAAATTGGGATCCAGTTAGTACTCAGTAATGGGTACAGTGGGATACATTAGGCATTATGTGCCCCGACCTCTGCTCCGACCCCCCCCCCCCCCCAGGTCTCCATATCCCAGCCACCCCTATGAGACGATGCCTCAATATGTGACCCCTACAGAAAAGTTGGATGGCAAGCCATAGAGGAGGGTCTTACCTTGTAGCACGGGGGACACAGTGTGCTGAAGCGGGACAAGTATCTTTCGGTTATCTTTACAATGTCTTGCATGGCCTGGTAGCTGCACAGGGAGTTGCTTTGAGACATCTTTTTGAATTGTACCTGGAGAAGTAAAAAATTATTAATTCAACAAATTTTGATTTTTTAATTTTATTTTTAATTTTATTTTTTGTCCGTGTCTCACAATTTACCTTCAGCTCCAGAAAAAGCTCCTGAAGCAAAGCAGCGTATATCAGGTCTTCACACTGGACGATGGTGGACAGCATCTGCTGCTGCGTCCCCGGGTCAAACTTTGTGTCTTTTCTTTCGATAAATTCCCTGAAATACAAAAAATTAAAAAAAGTTAAGAAATTGAAAGAAAATACCATAAAAATGAAACATAAGTATTCTTAAAAAGCAGTCGACTATTACTGTACCTGGTTACATCTGTATAAGGAAAGAGAACGTGACAACCAGTATGGCTGCCATTGCAGTTTCTATAAAGTTTATTGCCCAACTTTCCAAAACCCTGAAGGGCAAATCTGTCCAGTCACATGGTGACACAACTGAGACCCTTCACATTAACCGTTTCCCACCCACGGGATACTACTACATCACGGTAAGTGGCATGTTCGCATGCTATTATATCTCGGGGGGAGCCAGCTATAACTAATAGGAGGCATCATATTAGCTGGAATCCGGAGTAACTCCGACCCCGCAGTCAATAGCAATCATGTAAATAGAAACCCCAAGTACCATATGCTACGTCTGTGCTCCAAACCGCCATATGCAGATAGCAGCAATTACTTTGTTTCTCTATGTCCCCTGAGGAGTCTGGAGGACTAATCCCCGTCGTAACACGTAGGGGCGACTTTGCTTCACTTTCTGTCAACTCTGTATAGCAGGACCAATGCCACCTAGGCCAGGGTTGAGTGCAGGGTCTCCAGACCAGAGAAGGACTGTCCAGAGGGATGGCGGTCTTCAGAGCAGGAGCTCCACTTGGCTGGATGTACAGTTCAGACTAGGCCAAGTAGGGCAATTTAGGGACAGATAGCGCATCTTGCTGCCTACTCAAGGGGAACAGAATTGTGACGACCCGCTGCATCCCTCTGCAAACTGGAGTGTCGCATACCACTGTGTGTCGACAGGAATGGTAAGACCACCCCGATTACTACAGAGCACGGTTGAGTCGTCAGCACTACTTTATTGGCTGCATTTTATTTTTGTTTTGAGTAATACTTTCCCTTTTTATAAATAAGGATAATAAAAGTTTTAAGTATTAATATGATAACCCTGGGGCCGCTGGGCTCTTTTTGATTTTTCTTAGTCTCAAGTATAAATGTAAATATAATAAACAAAATAAATAAATAATAAAATAAATGTAATAATACAAAATAAACAAAGCAACAACATTAAAAGTAACTGATATTGTTATAATAATGAAAACATATAATGTAATATTCATAATTTTACCTGAAGTGGAAGCAGCAGTTGAGGTTGGCGATACCGATCTCTCTAAAGAAGGAATGCGTCTTGTTTTTCTCGAAAAATTCCTCCAGACTGGTCTTGTATCTGATAAAAAGAAACCATGATGATGTATTGATACGTAGGAGACAATGGGGCTGTGCAGTGGTTTTCCATGCCACGTCCTTAGAGATCATATTTGTGGACCTCCATTGCTCCTAATGAAAGATTGCTTTACCTTTTGAAAATCTCCTTCATCTCGTAAGAAAGTAAGCAAGATATGTTTTCAGCAATCTCCTTTTTTATCTGTTTGGCTCTCTTGATTGCTCCATTGTAAATCTACAAATGAATGCAAAAAATGTAGTTATTCCCTTAGGTTCCCTATTCTGAAAGGTAAAACAGATGATGCTATAAATGAAGCTATAAATGGCTCCCATTGATACCCTTGAGTTTTCCATGAAGGCACCTGGTCCTACAGAAGAACAGCTGCCCAATATGGTCTCTACTTCGGCTAAGGGTCCTGTTTGTGGGATCCCCTAAAATGTGGTCCATTTGCATTACCAGGGCATTCGGAAAGGGTTTTTCTAATTTGCAAAACCCCTTTAATGTCCATTGAGAGGGGGTTATTAATGAAGGACAACCTTAGTAAAAACCCATTGAGGTAGGCTACTGGCTACCCAATCTTTTTAACATCTATTCCTACTCATCTAGTTAACCCAAACAATGGATTCCCCATGAACAACCTGCACTTCCACTTCCAATGCCTACAATGGAAGAGGAGACGTGACCTTACATCTTCCAGGGACTTATTCATTGTAGGCTTGAAAGGGAGTGGGTGCTACTAGGTAACGTTATAAAGAGACACCTCAAATGTATAAGGGGACAGTACTTACTTGGACTATATCAATGTGTAACTCAGAATGATGACAATTTCCCAGTATCTCTGGTTCTTTCCCGCTCTTCCAACGATCCACCGCCATGTCCAAACATCTGTTCAAATATGTCTTCACTGATTCCTTATGGAGTGAAATAGACAACTAGGTTATCTTCTTTATAGGGTGCATAATGGAAATTCTCATCATACATGTAGATGTTGATGCATGGTTGAGGGTAGCTTGGCTCATTACACATGGGACAACCTATAGACCAAGCAATTGCAAAAAATATTCAAAGCAACCTGTACCATAGACATCTCTTACGGCAGCTATGGGACCCTAGTTTAGCTCCATTCTATCTTCATGTGAATCCCACTAGGGACAGAGTGCAAACAAGTCCTGATGGAACAATACCAATGGTCATTGTGGGAGTCATTAAGGGGAACGGAGGGACAAGTAAGCAGCAACCATCCTGTTCTGGGTTGTATGGTCAATGAGCACTAATAGTGTACTCCATTTTGATTAATCATGGAAATAATTATGCCAGTGGCCTTGTATATACCCCCTTTGTACTGCATAAAACAAAAACAAAAAAACAGAAGAAACACTGACATGAAAAAACAACATGCTGTAGTAACACTCACTATTTCGTTAGTAAAAAAACTGGCTTCAAGTTGCATTAGAATTCCAGGCGAGACAAGATTGTCCAGATTCGAATTGTTGATATGTTCAGCCACTATTGGGTCCTTCAAGATCATGCTGCAATAAAAAGAACATGATTATTATGCATTTTTACAAATACTGGTTATTAAAAAGTAAGTACACCCCTCTATTTAAAATAAGAGAATAATGTAGGTCAGATCTTGCTAATCTAATGTGATCTGACCTGGAAGTTCTGCCATCTCTGGTGGCCTCTAGGATCCTGAACTCATGATCAAGAGCGAACTTCAACATATAATCTTTCCAAAGAGTTGCCAATGCCATTAAAAAAAAAAAAACTAAGCCTTACAATAAGTCAAAAGGCTGATGGACAAACAGCTAAGAGGCCCCCCTTTCTGTAGAAGGAAAACCTACATTTTCCATGTTGCATCAGAATTATATACTAGACCTGGACCTTCTCGAGGAAGAAAGTTGAGCTGGTCAAAAAATAGCATATTCAATCATTGCTACCATCATAAACAACTTAGATGGCAGGTATCGACTGGCTGAGAGGGATTACGTGATATACTATGTGATTTCATAGAATCTGGAAACATATATCACGGAGACATTATAAAAAATTACGAAGAATTTCATAGCCTTTTGGGCTTTTCTTAGAACATGCACATCAGATGGACAGACATAGAGCGCCTTACTGTTAAACTTACTTGGGATAATAATTATAAACAAAGCACAAGAGGTAATAAGTATCTTCATCTCCAAGTTGAAAATCTGTCACGAAATCCATTTGTGATGCCAGGAACCTATGATAATATAGGGCATAAGTGTTGCAAACATCAAAGTCCTTGGGGTAATGCTCCTTGAGATGGGTTATCACGTGGACTAAGTCTTGTTTTAAGGTTTTTCCCACAGTAAGAAAACTTTGAGACAGGGAAGAAGAGGAAGAAGAGTCTTTTTCTGAAGCTTCGGACAGGTTGCCGATTCGGGCAAACACGGACAACCTAAGGTACTCTTCCCATTTTCTCTTCCAATGCTTTGGTCGTAAGCTATTGGTGGAGTCATTGTCTGGACCATATTGAGCATCTTCTGTCTCTTGGGCCACAATGGCATTTACAGCTTGAGATAGCAAATCTCCGTTTGTTTCAGTGATGGAGTCTTGTATCACTCGAAATACAGCATTTTCGAATTTTTTATAAAGAGCTTGAAGGTCCTCGGTTTTGTCCTGAAGAAGAGGATCCATAAGAATCTTCCGCTCTAGATCAATTAAGTTGTGGCTGGCCTCCAGCAACTGTTTCTTCTCAATTTGTTCTTTTATGTCTTCAGCTAGAAACAAAATAAAGCACAAATTTTGGAATTTCAAAGAAATAGAGCCATGACCAGGAAGATTTTTTAGGAATAGGTAAAATTTTTAGAAAAATCACCATTGGCATGGCACATGGGAACATGTTGCTTAGAACATAATAAGCAAGCGACCTTGCAGACATCTGCTAATTACCTTTGCCTAAAAAAGGTTGTCTAAAATAAGATAAAACATGGCTGCCTTCTGCCAAAATCTGCGCCATGTCTGTAAGTGTGTGTGGTATTGAAACTCTGCCCCAATCACATCAATGGCTGGAATGCCAGACGCAATCCATGGATAAGGGTGATGCTGTTCTGTGAAGACAACAGCCAGTTTTCTCTTATTCCAGACAACCCCTTTAAAGATGATATCATAGTTTATACCAAAAAAGCTAAATTTGTGCACCATATTTTAGGACCCAACACAATATATATATAATTGAATAGAGATAAGTTCTGATCCGTGACTACATTTTGGGTAAGTGCCTACAGGAAGTTTGAAGTAGTCTTAGACACGCCCCTTCAATCATCATTGGTTCAGGCAGCTTCTCCCTCCCTCCCCTTGCAGCTCTGCCTTCTCTGATTGGCTACTGTATATTATACCCTCCTTTTCCAGGCTCTTCAGGACGTCAGTGAATGGAAGTATGATTTGTTTATAGCAACGGCAGAATGGCTATAAAGTTTAGATGACCAAACCACCAGTGCAAAAAATAAGATTATCAGGTAATTGCCGTATATAGATAAAGAAAGATGGGCCTTGGTAAGGGGGAACCTGAAGGAGGTTATAAGATAGCTCAGAAAATGGCCATCACAATTATATTCAGACTGATGGGACCAATAATGGTCTTTTGACTAAAACAGTTGAATTTTGACTAAAGGAACCAATCAAAATCAGATGACCATTACAATTGCATTTTGACTGATGCCAAGAGTCGGACCACCACCAATCTGATATTGATGCTGACCTTAGAAACCCCCTTTAAAATCAAGGAATGTTGATATCTACATCAAGAGCCACTGTTTCTTCCCCTTAGATCTCGTATTCATCAGACCTTTTTAAAGTCCATGTGTTAGGGTTCTCCCCCCAGTATACCCAGTAGAACCAGTCAATGTTCAACCAACCTCAATAATTTCATAAACCACCTGCGAAGAACCCCAGGACCAGTCCTCACGTTAAGTCCTACCTGTTGGTTCCTTCTTTATCGCTTCTAGTTCTTTATGATGTCCTATGTATTTATTGGGTGACAAGGCCTTGACAAGGCCCTTTATGATGCCCTTCTTCTTCTTCTGGCCATCGTCAGCGCTGTGTCTTTTTTTCCCGGTTATTTGCTCCATTGTGGCCAGTTGCGCCACCGCAGCCATTGTGGATTTAATTTTCTTCATGTACTGGAACACAACTACAAGGAAAGGAAATGAAAAGACTGAGGATGGGTCAACGCAGCTTAAACAAACCCTTCCTCCTGTCCGTAAATCTGTCAGTAGGATGAAAAAAGGACTGAACCGTGCTTCCTGTTTAGTGAATAACTTCAGATCCGTTAACTACAGAGCTGCTGGAGACTGACGTGGCACTGCAGGGGCTCTGCTCCTTCCCTGACAAGCAGATAGCTATTCCTATTGGCTTCCCTGAGGGTAGGCAGAGGATCACTATGCTGAGACCTGGCTGAGGGGAGAGTGACTGAGCATGTGTGTCCACCAGCACTCTGCTCATTAGATGGACATGCACATTGCTATATAGTCAGAACACTAGGTGGCGCCATACTATGTAAGTCATAACTGTCAAGCACCTTGCTTGAGAAAATGTGGAACCACAAGGTTGTAAAAGGTTTGGGAAAGATTTAAACCAAGGAGCAGAGTCTAAGGGAATCCTTGATTTTCACCCTTTAACCTGCTATAGAAGCATCTGAACTTTACTGCAGGGAATCCCTGGGTTGATAAGCTCATGAGAAGTCTCTGTTTGTAATGGCCAATTAGAACAGTGCAGATGACGCCAGAACGTATTACAGAATAAATAGCCAGATGGGTAAAGCTCGTGGTATGTAGCATACTGGATCCAACCCATTGGACCTCCCGATCCACCAGAATAACAAAAAGTCGCCATCCTACAGTTTGATCAAGAACCAGAGGTGGAGTGGTGATAGTGGTGGTGGCTCCAGCCAACACCTGAAGAGGGACCCCATATTTTAATGGGGCTCCATCTGTATTTATACACCGATATTTATTTGCAACGCCACCGCCTGACAGTCACGATTGCTGACGGCTGCCAGTTCCACCATCCGGCCCCTATAATGTACAATGCATTCTAGCTACAGGCTCAACGCCATGAGAAATAATGTTTTACTCAATGCGCTGCTTATATAACTTATTGTGAAAGCAGAACCGGTTCATCCTGAATATTATACTGTGTTATTAATCCAAATCAGCATTACAAAAGATGACATCAGATTAAGGGCTCTTTCACACGAACATGTGCGCCCCATTCCCATATTACACGGGCACCATTCCTTGGCCATTACACGTCACGGATGGGGACCCATTAATTTCAATGGGTCCGCAAATCCGGAGATGCAGAACGGTGCAGAAGGGAATGACAGAGTGCTTCCGCGGGGTTCCGTTCCGTACTTCCGTCCTGCAAAAAGATAGAACATGTCCTATCTTTTTGCGGAACAGGCAGATCAAGTGAATGGGTCCGCGATCCGCTGCGGCTGCCCCACACTCGGTGCCCGTGCATTGCGAAAGAGGCCTTAGGCTACATGCACACAAACGTATTTGCATTTAATTGCTCTAATCCATAGGTGGATACATTTAAACAAGTCAACAGAGTGTGTCACAAGCCTATTATCCATCAAGATCACTGAATAACATAGACAACAAAGTATAAAACCAATGGTACTATAAACCACACGCCCAGAACAAAGAAATTATAGGCAAGCTGCTATTTTGTATTTTTTATATGCGAGAGCTCCGCATTTAAAGGGACCGTACACAAAATGAACTTTTATTTATAGGGATTGTTATGTAAATGTGAAGTTTATGTATTTGATCTTATGATATGTATTAGCAAAATTAAATGCAAATTACTGTGAGCAATACACAATACTGGGAAAACGATGAGTTCCCAGTACTCCTTCCAGTGGTCGTCTTCCACTCTGGAGTGAGAACAATATGGCTACCTGCAGTCACCACTAGGGGGAGCTGAGATGCTTCCTTAATAGGGGGGTTATTATTGAATTCAATGTATAAACAGTATTCAGCAAGCTCAGGAGCTCCCTCTAGTGGTGACTGCAGGTATCCAGTACATTAATGGCTGTCCCACCATTAAATATCAGATTCCAGTCACATTCTATGCTGTTATAAAATGATCCAGTAAAGGATTATGGCATTTATTTATGGTTCAATCAAGAGATTATGGGATTTATTTATATAGAATAGAACCAAATGGTGTTTAAAGCATATATCTATGTATACGTCCCTCTACTGCTTGTGGGTATGTGTTCAGTCACTCTCCCCAAAGCCAGGTCTCTGCATAGTGATCCTCTTCTCACTGCAAGGCAACCTGACTGCTTGTCAGGGAGGAGAAGGGGAAGTGTGTAGGGTAGGCGCGTAGCTAACGTCTCATGGGCCCCAGTGCAAGAGTTGAGCTTGGGCCCCCCTTCACTCAGTGCTTTGTGTGTCTTCCTATGCGGCACAAGGGTCTTTGGGCCCCCTCAGGCTCTTGGGCCCGGTAGCGACTGCTACCTCTGCACCCCCTATAGCTACGCCCATGGTGTAGGGGCTGGGTGTAGCTCCAGAGGGGGAAGGAGGCTGATTCTGTCCAAAGCCTGTGACCAGCAGCACAAATTTGTATTAGTATCAAAGGGGGCACATGAAAGCAAAAGATATATATTGCCTGTTGCCAGAGGGGGCTGTAGACTGATTCAGCCCAAAGCGCACCCCACCAATACCAAAGGGACACATGGCAGCTAAAAATGATGAAGCTATTTACACTGTATCAGAAATACTGCAAAATATTTAAAAACATCTATTATCATTACAGGACTTTTAGTATGAAAATGCTTTATGATAGAAGACTTGAACTCATTGGAAATCATCAACAAGCTGCTGTGGACAGATCTCTTCATTTGTTTCTATTCGGTACTTTGAGTCCTGCTGTGAATGGGTTGTTGGTCTAATCCAGGGGTGCTTAAGCTGCTGCCTTCCAGCTGTTGCAGAACTACAACGCCCAGCATTCCCTAATAGCTGTAGGCTGTACAGGCATGCAGGGAGTTATAGTTTTGCAACAGCTGGAGGGCCGCAGTTTGGGCATCCCTGGTCTAGTCCAAGCATTAGGCTACTTTCAGACTCGCGTTTGGTGCGGATCTGCACAAAGCATCCGTTCAGATAATACAACCGCATGCATTGGTTCAGAACTGATCCGTTTGTATTATCTGTAATATAGCCAAAACGTATCCGTCTTGAACACCACTGAAGGTCAATGGGGGACGGATCAGTTTTCTATTGTGCCATATTGTGTCGGTGAAAACGGATCTGTCCCCATTGACTTACATTGTGTCTCAGGACGGATCCGTTTGGTTCAGTTTCATCAGACGGACACCAAAACGCTGCAAGCAGCCTCCAGAGCGGACTGGAGACTAAACTGATACAAACTAAGCGGATCCTTCTCCATTCAGAATGCATTAAGGGCAAAACTGATCCGTTTTGGACCGCTTCTGAGAACCCTGAACAGATCTCACGAACGGAAATCGAAATGCCAGTGTAACAGTAGCCTTAGTCGTTCATGTTTTTGGACGGTCCTGACTATAGAAACAATTTATCTTTAGAATGTAACCATACAAGATCTGTCAACAGCAGCCAATCTTCTTACTGATGGTTTCCAGGTAACCAACTTTTTTCCTTATAATGCACAGAATAGATTTAACAGACTGACAAATAGTAAGACAGATATACTGTATCTTCCAATGATAATGAATTGTCAAGGGTCACGCATCTTAATTTAGTCTGCAATGTACGAAGATATTAAAGGGGTGTTCTTATTTCTCATATGCTTTAAATGTCTGATAAGTGAGGGTCCCACCTATCTGTACAACAGGGGTCACCTTAGCCCGTCTTATCCCACCAGGTGTCACGTCCATGCTGTGAGAGGTGGTCAGATTTACTGAAACAGCCGGTTTCCATAAGGGCTATTCAGTTCCATAAGAACTAAGGAAACAATGTAGCATAGTCCGCTCGGCTGTTTCCATATTCGGTCAGCCTGAATGTAGCAGACAGTGGGACAGAGTAAGGCAGGACAGTAGAGATAGGTGGCTAAGCCATAAATGTCTGAGACAAGAATACCCCTTCAAGCCCTCATGCTTTAGAATATGTTATGGAGTCATGCATGAGTAAAATATAGGGACTGTCGCTTTAAATCATGGGCATGGTCTCTTTGCCACTCTTAGTTTCCCAGACATACAATATTTTGCAACAGGAAAGATATAAGAAACAAAGGCTGTGTCATTGTATCAGACACATGGAGAAACCTTAAAGGGACATCACCGCTGAAGTCAGCCTTTTTGAATACACACGTGTCTGGAAATTCTCAGCCCTGGAGATCTTGGAGGGGAAGGGATTTCTTACCATTCACCCCCTCAAGAACACTGTAGTCAGCCGCTTCCCGAAATGGACTGCAATAGACTGCAGAGGGCTGCATATGTCAGGTATGGTCCAGGGGTCAGCAACCCAGCTGCTGTGTAACTATAACTCCTAGCATGCACACTTGCTCGGATGTTCTTGTAACTACCAATGAAGGGAAAGGAGGATTCTGGGAGTTGTAGTTCCAGAACAGCTAGAGTGCCGGAGGTTGCTGCTCCCTGGTTCCGTCAGTACATGGCAAAGCGTCCGAGACATGGTGAACGCTTTGTGCACAAATTGTATAAAATCAGGAAAATATATGATGTAGCAGAGCTGAATAGGTCATTACGGCTGTGATACAATGCAGCACTATTGCATCCCTCCTGAAAGACCACGTTACAGATGTGATTCATGATACATTGTTTCCTTACCTGTGAAAGCTGATGGGGACGGCCACTGGCTGCGTATCTTGGGCTGGTACTGATTGTGCTCCATCACCCTGCAGCCTCTATATATGTCATGACTCGCTTGGCTACACCCACACTGCCTGCAATCCCAGCCCATTGACACTTTCATCATCAGTAACAAAAACTTCCCATCGGCTTGGAAAACCCCATCATCATAGAGCCTGTCCTCAGCCCCTTCATAAAAAGTAGACACAGATCAGATGTGATCATCTTCGGATCTATACAAACATTTCCTTTAAATGCAGCCAGAGAGTTAGTGCTTGTCCTTCAGGGGATAATACATTTGAATAATGGCGTGTGATGAGCCTATAGAAAACCATAGACAATGCAGCTCAATGACAAATGACAAACTCAGCTCTACTACATGTGTATTTCCGTCCAACCTTTTCTTTTGTTATAGCTGCCTGTGGGTAAGGTGGGCGACAGACAATCGCTTAGATATCAATCCCCGAACTATTCGTCTGGCTGCACAGGGATGGGCAAACTGCGGCTCTCCAGCTGTTGTAAAACTACATCTCCCACCGTGCCCTGCTGTAGGCTGATAGCTGTAGCCAGACTGGGCATGCTGGGAGTTGTAGTTTTGCAACAGCTGGAGAGCCGCCGTTTGCCCATCCCTGGTCTAGAGTGAACTTGCCTGCTGGGGAAAGAAGGAGTTATTCCGGATTCAGCTTATTCAGTATGTAAATAAAAGTTATGGAATTCTCCTTTCTACTTTCTACTTTAATGCCTCACAGAGTTCAGGAACTCTGCTTGCTGTCATTGAATGGAAAATGTCAGGGAACACAATACTGTTGTGGTCAAGTGATGGACACACACGAAGCATGGAAAATGAGGGGGGGGGGGGGTGGAATCCCCCAGTCCATTACTGTACTGGGGCAAAACTGCATGCATTTTTTTTAGATGTGGTTTCTGCTATGTATGAATACAGCCTTAGGGCTCAGGCAGACGAACGTTTTTTGTGTTCCGTAAACGGGACGTTTTTTGCGTTCCATATACGGTCCGTATACGGAACCATTCATTTCAATAGGTCTGCAAAAAAAACGGAAGGTAGTCCGTATGCCTTCCATTTCCATTTTTCCGTTCTGTTCAAAGATAGAACATGTCCTATTATTGTCCACATAACGGACAAGGATAGTACTGTTCAATCAGGGGCCAGCTGTTCCGTTCCGCGAAAAAAGGAATGCACACGGACGTCATCCATATTTTTTCGGATCAGTTTTTTTTTGCGGACCGAAAAATACTGAAAAAGCCATACGGTCATGTGCATGAGCTCTTATGGTGAGCCCAGTACCTGTGTGTCCATCACATGTTTGAGGGGTCTTCTGGTACTTAGGTACTGATATGGGATAGGTCATCAATATCAGATGGGCGCTGGTCCAATTCCTGGTACCGATCAGCCATTTTTTGCAGTTTCCAGCACCAGCATACTACAGCTCAGCTACCTGAATAGAAGCTGAGCTGCAGTACCCGACACGGCCACTATACAGTCGACAGAACCTCCTGCTTCTGGTTCCATCCATTTTATCATTTCCAGTGTCGGCAGCTGCCAAATCACCCCCACCAATCTCATCTTGATGACCTATCCTGAGGATAGGTCATCAATATCTTAGTCTTGGAAAACTCCTTTACATAAACAATGCCATATTTCATTCAGTGGCAGCAAGCAGAGATCTTGAAAAATTTGAGAAATGAATGCAGAAAGGAAATTACAGCATATTGGGTTTCAGGTTCAATTTATTTAACCCATGGTCTGCTAACTGGTCCGACTATCTGATTAGGGGTTTATGCAGCCCCAGATACAGTGGAACAGTATTTTGAAAATAATAATAATAAATAAATAAACAAATAATAATAAAACATTCTCTTGCATAAATTATGTGTATAAATATAATTGCAGAAATATGGTGGCCAATATGGGGGAACTGCTCAGACCCCAAACACTGTAGCGTGTTTCTCATTGGGGGAGCGGTCCCACCGCATGTGGACCGCAGCAAACGGCCATCCCCAGTAAATAATGCGTACAATGGAGGATTCCGGCGCGGACCACATGCACCACAAAGGCATCCTACACAAAACGGAGCATTGTGCGGATGAAATATATAAATATATATATGTATTTATAAATATAATTATTCAAAAATTGTGCAAAAAATTTCCTTTTTGTGCTGCACTCACCGAAAGGTGAAAAGTGGGTGTGGCTTACTGGGAAGGGGCGTTGACTTAGAACTTTCACATAGATCTGTCCTCATAGCAGGAGTAGATTTATTTGCTCATTTAGAACGCTCCAAAATGCACAACATTTCTTAAGAGGTGTTCACCTTTTAATACATTGGGCGCAATTCATACCAGCCTTCTTTTTTTTATAGACTGGCACATGACTGCCCAAATGTAATGCATGAATAGGGGCATAGCTCTAGGGGGTTCGGAGGTTGTGGTCCCACTTGGGGGCTGCCAATGAAAACCAAGTGCTATTAATTACAAGAGATAGTTAAGGGGGTGAGGTTTTGCATTAACACTTAAAATTACCCCACTGCACATAGACCTAATGGATCCTGCAGCTATCAGTAGGAGTAGCTCAATGCATAGGAAGTTATACAGTTACCATTGAACTCAAAGCAAGCTGTAAAATCTCTATGCTCTGAGCTCCCTCTAGTGACGGCTGTTGGAAAATGCTGTGGATTGTCCCTACTCATTGCAGGCCCCATAGCAGCGGCGCTGTTTGCCTCCATGGTAAGTGCACTATTCATTCTACTCTACTATTGTATTGATTTTGAGTTATACAATTGCATTGATTTATATGGTTGTGATGATTTTTTGTATGCAATTTTTAAAAAAAATTATACACTGAGGCTGTCTACACAGAAGTACGCACCTGGCGCCACATCTAACAGAAAGTATATGTCCTTCTAGTTCCCCTGTTGTACGAGATCTCGTGTAAAACCCAAGAACTGCTTTTTCTGCGTGGGGTGTGAAAACAGGAAACAAGACAGCAAAAGTATCAACACCCTTTTCAGAATTTCAAAGCCCTCAATAAACACAACTTGAACTTTAGGTAACAAGAGGAACTGAAGAACCAACAAGAAAATGGATAGAGAGAACCGGAGAAGTCCCCAAGGACCCTGAAGAGGACAGGACCTCCTAGAACAGGCATGTCCAAACTTTGGCCCTCCAGGTGTTGCAAAACTACAACTCCCATCATGCTCTTCTGTAGGTTGATAGCTGTAGGTTGTCCAGGAATGATAGGAGTTGTAGTTTTGCAACATCTGGAGGGCCGGAGTTTGGACATGCCTGTCCTAGAACAATGTGCAGAAACATTACACTAACACAGTGCAAGAATTTATAGTATAGAGTCCTTATATGAGGCTGAGGGATCATGTTGGACTTTTTTCAGTCCCTTGGGTCTGAATACCTACAGCGATGCCCTGTTTTTAGAAATGACACTGGTCCAGGACTTGGGCTGCTGGTCCTAGGGTGGCAGAATCCAGTTTTGGTCAGGTAAATGTAGATATGAGATATCATACCTATAACCGTCTCATTGGATCAGGGTGACAAGAATATATGGCAGCAAAGGCTTAGATAATGTCTTGACCTGTAACATTGTACCGACATCATATTACACCACTGTTCATACAGTGACATGGGCCTGCAGATGTAATTTATATGCTGTGATACATCCTTTACCGTTTTCCCTCTGAGCCCCATTGAGATGGATAAAGGTCCAGTATGATCTCCAGTCAAAAAACCAGGAAACTTAACCTCTCCTGCCATCCAAGATGTGCATCCCAACTGACAGGAAGGGCATCCCACTGCTCATACCGCATATGTATAGTGTCTGTATGTACATCTGAAGTCCAGTAGTTCAGAATTGATGTATTATTATATAATTACTGTATATGGTCACAAAATAGAGTTGACTGAACTTTTAGAATATTAAAAATTATTAAAAAATATCGTCAATGTAGCGCATTCCTAATAGGATTGAGAACTGCATACAACACAAGGAGATGACGACGGAGCCTAAAACCTGCACATATGATAATATTTTTCCAAATTGGTGGGACAGTCACTTCTATTCAAGAGCTCTACATAGAGGTATATGGTCAGGACATCTAATTGGCTCCCAACATCCTTAGTTTGAATATAGTAGGTCTTACCGCATGCTGTGAATTCCACTGACACCATGCCTGTGGCCCTTGACACCTTCAGCTATCTCTATGGGACATTTCCTTAATAGAAAGAACATTGGGTGGGAACACGACGGAATGTGATCTGTAATCGGCCACGGGATATAATTAGCGCCATGTAGAGTACTGGCAAGTGTATTTCCATACGGTGGAATTTTTCTTATCGAGCGTTGCTATGTGCCAGCACAAGCGGTGGACAAGGCCAACCTCACAAATCCTCTTAAGGTCATAGCTGAATTCATTCACGTTACATTAGAATGGGATTTCCAGGCTGCAGAATGTATAGATTGCCTAAAAGGCATCATTACCTGAAAGCTGAATATATATACACAAACCCAATAAGCACCACTTTGTACAGTAAATAGAGCAGGCTTGGCCTTAGATTGGAGGATGCCCTTTGTAGGACCTTCTGTTGACCTCTCCATGTGATGCACAATATTGTGCTCAAATAATACAGATTTCTACAGGTTGGCACACCAAACGTGGGTGCAGAGGTTCAAGATCGAGATGTGTAGACCAAAGCTATTGATGCCCATCAGTACAATATGCCTTGGGCTGCCTAGGACTACACCCTGAGCGATAGGTGGTAGCAGGATTTCTTAGCTTAAAGGGTTTCTCTGGGAATTAAGAAAATGAAAATACTTAAATATTACTTTATTATAAATATATTCTCAAATACCTTTCATTATTTATAATGGCTCATTTTGTCTGGGGAGCAATCGTTGAGGGAAACAAAATGGCCGCTGTCCCATTAGTTTACACAAAACCTGTCCTGATCACACATGAGGACAAGTTATTTTTACAACATTGAGGTAAAGAGCTGCCTCATCCTCCTCTCTACTTATCAGGGATTATGATCCTGAATACAGATGATAAAAACTTTAGCTGAATCTCTGGGTAATTTAGTTAATGAGGAGACATGAAGTACAGAGAGGACAAACAGGACAGACTGTGGTAATGGAGACTGCATACAAGTGCTGCTGCTCATTAGCCACACCTCACCCTCCTCTCCTGTCTCCTCATCATCTCCATTCCCACAGAGATTCACCTGTATTCAGGATCATGGTGACAAGCAGAGCAGAGAGTAGGATGAGGCAGCACTATAGCTCATTGTGGTGAAGTAACTTATCCTCCTGTGTGATTAGGACATGTTTTTGTGTGTACTGACAGGACGGCGGCCATTTTATTTCTCCTAATGATTGCTCCCTAGACAAAACAAGCCATTCTAATGAAAAGTATTTGTAAATATATTTATTATAAAATAATATTTAAGAATTTAATTTTTTTAATTCCTAGAGAACCCCTTTAAGGTCAGAGATTCAAGATGGGGGTGCCTAGACCAAGGCTGGTGACGCCCTTTAGTACAGCATGCCTTGGGCTGCCTAGAAATAGAACACGGGAAATACGTAGAAGTTGGATTTCGTAGATTGTGATCAGAGGTTTAAGATTGGGGTGAGACCAAGGCTGGCAACACTCTTCGGTACAATATGTGTTGACCTGCCTAGGACTAGAACCTAAGCAATAGGTGGAAACTGGATTCCTTAGCTTGTGGTCAAGCATTGATTAGTAATTCTTGATCTAAAGCATTTGGCAGTGGTATATGTTGACCTATAACCCATGAGATTGTGGTTCGTGGTAACGAATCGATTTTCCCTGAATGGTGATAAAAACAAAAAAAAATTGCTCTCGACGGGCCGGCAGCCGCCATGTTGATTGAAGATCTCGCACGAAATCCCATGCAAGGTGACGTATGACGTCACCATGCCGGCCGACATGATGATGTCATCTCGGACTGCACGAGATCTTAAATCAAGATGGCGGCGGCCGGCCCGTTGCAAGCAAATGGATGAGGTAAGTATGATTAAATTTTTTTTTTCATTTTACACTGTATTATCACTGTCAGATGCCACAATCAGCTATGAACTCAGCATCTGAGGGATACAATGATGGGGGGGCCGCACAATCGCCGATCCCTCTCATTGCACCCACTACTTACAAAGAAATGTGCTTCGTGCCGAAGTAATTAGTCACAAAGCAAATTTTTTTGCAAGATTCGACGAAGTAGCCGAATCGTATTTCTGAATACTTCGCTCATCTCTATTAACAACCATGAAGCATGAGGTGCACACTCAGAATCTCCTGTACAATCTGCCGCACGTCCTAAGTCCTTCGGCGACCATGGAAATCCCCCCTTTCCATGAGATCAGCTCTTGCATTAGGTGGGCAGCTCCGGGCTACAGATGCTATGAGCTCATAAGAGCTTTAGGGCTAATTATTGACAGCAGATGCTTGGACTTGGACTCTTTAAGAAAAAGCATCAGGTTGGAATTTCCAGTTCTCCGGGGAACAGCAGTAGGAATGTGATTTAATACAGATACACAGAACGCTTCCACCAGGCTACAAGACCAGATTTTATCTACTTAAAGGGCTGGTCCATGTTTACCTCTCTTTGTATATTTGAAAATGGCAAGAAGATTTCATCGGTGGGAGCCCATGAGCCGAGGAGGGTGCTCCCAGGTCTTCTTTACTTGACATTGTGAGCTGTATTTTCCACATTTCCAATATGGCTTCGAAGAAGCATTGTGTTGGAGATAAGAAAATCTTCGATTTGGTCCAACAGGAACTGAGATTCTGGGAAGCGAATAGGGTCTAATTGAGCTATCCATAAACTGTAAGGAAAACAGGAATGTCCCTTTAAGAGAGCTTGAATTCAGGGTTCAAAGAGGACCCTCAGTGTGATGTTCAGATAACCTAATAGGGTTGTCTTTGTAAGAAAATCCCTTTAAGAAGTTAAAGGCTTCTCCAGGTTTAGAAAAAACATGGCTGTTTCCTTATTGAAACAGCACCACACCTGACCATAGGTGGTGTCTGATATTACAGTTCAGCTCCATAACGTAAATGGGGCAGAGATGTAATACCACACACAACCTGGGGACAAGTGTGGCGCTGTTTTCACAAGAAAGTAGTCATATTTCTCCAATCCTAGAGAACCCCTTTAATAGTCGTAAATGTCCTTTCTGGAAAGGGTTTCATCAGTGTATGAAAGTTTTTCTTACCATTGGAAAGTTTCTCCCCATTGTAACCATCTCTGTGTCCGTGGAGCTTACAGTCAGATATTATAACATTACTTACATGGAATGTCCCTGGACTTTATTTTGGAAAGAAGATGAGAGCAGATCACTTGGAACGTTCCTCTGCCGAGTCGCTCCCATGTAGAGATGTTTCGGGAGTTTTCGTTTATCCAGACGCCTTGTATTGTCAGGAGTTCAGGAATGTTTGTTTGACATGTGGCAGGAAGGGGTTAAATAATCGCTGCAGAAAGCGATTCCTGCACAGAGAGGCCGTGGGGTGAAGAGGAGAACGCTGAGCGGTGCATATACACACAGTACATGGTATTATCTGTACAGGTCTATGCACATGTACTACAACCCCTAGAGACCCCTGTGGGCCTGATGGATGCAAAAGAGGGTCACAATACCCCCGTAACAGCCACAAAACCCCTGTAAAAGCCACAATACCACATAACAGCCACAAAACCCCCATAACAGCCACAATACCCTCATAGCAGCCACAATACCGCATAACAGACACAAAACCCCCGTAACAGCCACAATACCCCCATAACAGCCACAATACCCCCATAACAGCCACAAAACCCCCGTAACAGCAACAATACCCCCATAACAGCCACAATACCCCCATAACAGCCACAATACCCCCATAACAGCCACAAAACCCCCGTAACAGCCACAATACCCCCATAACAGCCACAATACCCCCATAACAGCCACAAAACCCCGTAACAGCAACAATACCCCCATAACAGCCACAATACCCCCATAACAGCCACAATACCCCATAACAGCCACAAAACCCCGTAACAGCCACAATACCCCCATAACAGCCACAATACCCCCATAACAGCCACAAAACCCCCGTAACAGCAACAATACCCCCATAACAGCCACAATACCCCCATAACAGCCACAATACCCCCATAACAGCCACAAAACCCCCGTAACAGCAACAATACCCCCATAACAGCCACAATACCACATAACAGAGACAAAACCCCCGTAACAGCCACAATACCGCATAACAGGCACAATACCACATAACAGCCACAAAATCCCCGTAACAGCCACAATACCACATAACAGACACAAAACTCCCGTAACAGGCACAATACCGCATAGCAGACACAATATCACATAACAGCCACAAAACCCCCGTAACAGCCACAATACCCCCATAACAGCCACAATACCACATAACAGACACAAAACCTCCGTAACAGGCACAATACCGCATAGCAGACACAATATCGCATAACAGCCACAAAGCCCCCGTAACAGCCACAATACTCCCATAACAGCTACAATACCCCCGTAACAGCTACAATACCCCCATAATAGCCACAATACCCCCATAACAGACACAATATCCCCATAACAGCCACAGTACCCCCATAATAGGCACAATACCCCCATAACAGTCACAATACCCCCATAACAGTCACAATACCCCCATAATAGGCACAATACCCCCATAACAGCCACAATACCCCCATAACAGCTACAATACCCCCATAATAGCCACAATACCCCCATAACAGACACAATACCCCCATAACAGCCACAGTACCCCCATAATAGGCACAATACCCCCATAACAGTCACAATACCCCCATAATAGGCACAATACCCCCATAACAGCCACAATACCCCCATAACAGCCACAATACCCCCATAACAGCCACAATGCCCCCATAATAGCCACAATACCCACGTAACAGTCATACTGCCTCTATAACAACCACAATGCCCACACTATAGCCGCAACACCACCATAACAGCTACAGTGCCGACCATTCATGGGTCTATTTTTATGGGCCTTCTGGGTGCCAAAAGAGTGTTCTTTATGCCCACTGTACAAGTCACAATGCCCCCATAACAGTCACAATACCCCACATCAGCCACAAATTCTCTATCAAAGCCATCATTACCTTAATGCTTCCAATGCCAGCCCTCCATGGGAGTCAAAATGCCCCCTATGCCAGACACAATGCCCCTTATGCCAGCCACAATGCCTCCATGACAGTCACAATGCCCCCCATGACAACTACAGTGCCCCCCCCCCCCATGGCAGCCACAATGCCTTCAATGCTCCCTATGTCAGCTACAATGACTCCATGATGGCTATTATGCTCTTAATACCAGTCATAATACCATCAATGCCACCCATGCCAAAGTGCCTACCTGCCATCCACAATACTCTTCATGTTCGGCGGTCACAATGTACTTCTCTTTCTCAATCTTAACCCTATGTGTTGCATGCAGCTCTTAGGCAGTGACTTGCCGGCCCAGGACATTCAGGGCACCAGACAAAAGACCTAGGTAGTGGGCCCCTGAGCCCAGGCTTGGCGATGCCACTGACTGTGCAGGGGTCTTAAGAGCTGTGTATGCGCTGTATAATTGGCAGCTGGTCATCCTGTCCAGAGGTTTCTCATGCCACAAACTTTCAAGCTGACCATCAGGATGAAAACCTGGCAATCTCATCTTACAGAAAGTCAAGATCACTGACTGCAGTCAGTAACATCTTGTGTCTGCGTCCTTCGATATCATCCACTTACATATTGTCTTTTTGTATTGTAATCATGACCTGGTAGAAAGTAGTATGGTGAATGACCTGAAGGACATTCACAGTGTGGGGAAAGGAGTGAGAATGACCCTGGCTTACTTCAGGACGTTCTCACCCTGAAATAGATAAGGCTGATAAGAGTCATCATCCTAATGATGAGACTGAAGGACATTCTCACTCTCATCATCCTAATGCTCTCAGTGGTCTATTAGAACATACTGGATTAGCGGAAGGGGTCATTTGGATAGGACCTTCCTAGGAGGATGGCTGAAGTAAATTTATCACATAGACAGTGTATTTTTGTGGCCCAGACCGCCCTTATGCAGTGGAATTCCTCGATGGGGGGTTTCCATTATTGTTTAAAATTTTCACAACACGTGAAACCACAGAAAAAATAAAAAGAAGAAGTTGAGTAACTGTAGTGATATATAAAGCTCGGAGAAATAAGTATATGAATGATGAAATGTCCTGCACAGCCCAGACACTTGTCCCTAAAGGAGTGGTCACACATAGGACAGAAAGTCTTAAGTCCCTTTCACTTTATTCTCATTTTGTTATGTTGCGACCTTGAGCTAAATTTAAAAAAATATATATTTTTTGCCTCCTCAATCTGCACTCAGTCCTCCATAATGACAAAGTGAGAACAGAACGTTAGAAATCTTTGCTAATTTATTGAAAAGGAAAAACTAAAAAGTACAAAGACACAGGGGTGCACCTACAGGGGGTGCAGTCGCTACCGGGCCCCGGAGCCTGAGTGGTCCAAAGACCAGTGTGCCACATAAGAAGACACTGGTATCATAGAAAGTGCATGCTGGTCAAGTTACACCTCTGGCTGGAGGGAAAGGGTTAGGCCTCTTGCACACAAACGTATTTTTTTTTCAGTGTTTTGCTGTCCGTTTATAACGGATCCGTTTTTCCGTTTTTTGCTTCCGTTTTGTTTCCGTTTCGGTTCCGTTGTTCCGTTCCGTTTTTCCGTTTGGCATATACAGTATACAGTAATAACATAGAAAAAATTGGGCTGGTCTTAAAATTTTCAATAGATGGTTCCGCAAAAAACGGAACGGATACGGAAGACATACGGATGCACTTCAGTATGCTTTCGTTTTTTTTTTTGCGGACCCATTGACTTGAATGGAGCCACTGAACGTGATTTGCGGACAAGAATAGGACATGGTCTATATTTAAACGGAACCGAAAAACGGAAAAACGGAAACGGAAGGCATACGGAGACACTTCAGTATTTTTTGCAGACCCATTGAAGTGAATGGTTCAGTATACTGTCAGTATACCGAACTGAAAAAACTGCCAGTATACGGTCCGCAAAATACTGTTGTGTGCAAGGGGCCTTACCCTCAGTTCACACTTGCGCGTTTTACAGGAGAAAACTCATGTTTACCTATGGGCATGGTTCTCACCTGAGCGTTTTACAGCGCGTTTGAACGCGCTGTAAAACGCCCTACGCTCAAGGAAGTTCTTGAGCTTCTTTGGGGCGTTTTGTAAAACGCGCGTTTAACACGTGTTAAAGTGTAGATATGCCTTTTTCAATTGGTCTCCAGAGTCACAAACGCGCGTATGACGCGCGTTTCCTATTTGCAAAAACGCGCTGTAATACGCGCGACAAAAATGTGCGTAAAACGCGCGTCTCAGAAACGCTCAGGTGTGAACCCAGGGTCAAAGATGACCAAGAGAAATGGGAGCCCCACCTGATCGAAATGTCATGCGTCATAGCAAAGGGTCTAAAGTCTTAGTTTTTCCTTTTTAATAAATTTGTAAACATTCTGTTTTCACTTCCTTATTATGGGAAATCGAGTGCAGATTGATGGCAAAAACTAGATTTATTTTTTTTTTTTTTTCATTTTAGCACAAAGAGCAACATAACAAAAATAGTGAGAAAAAAGTGAAAAGTTCTGAAGGCTATTCAAATACACTGTAACACCTACTGTATCTAGAGGACAGGAGGTAAGTGTGTCATCACAAGGACCTCCACAAATCACTTAAATAGACGCGGCTCTTCCTTAGTGCACGACCACCGTAAGGAGTGGTGGTCACACGGCCACTGAAAAAGAATGCAAATTAGCTCCTGTCAGTCAAAAGGAAGATCGGCCTACAGACGAATTACTCTCCTGTCGGGAGGAGTCTCTGGCTCACATGAGATAATTTGCATATTTTTCCCATGGAGCATTGCCTGTCTCTGTACAAAAAATGGATCTCCTCAATGAGAACCTACAACCCTAATTACACTGGACCGCCCATTTTCAAGGACATTTTCTAAGACACCTCTATAATCAGCGTCTCTAGTTTAGCTGCACTGTCTTTTCAAGTCTAAGGTAGTGTGAAAGCCGCCACCTGTCTCAGGCTGCCAATTTGTAAATTCCCATGCTTTACACTGCAGCCCTGCTTGCTCGGATCGGCTGCTGGAAGTAAAGAATAGGGTTATAGTGGAAAATCTGGTTGAACTATTTATTGGTGGATACAGTATATACAGGATTATTAATTACCGGGTGGCCCGAAAGTCATAACATGCATCATGACTGAAGAATGGCGCACAGATGTTATTACAATAATTACTGTTTCACTACAACCAACCAAACCGCTGCGTTCTGAGGCAATTACATATAGTATTATACAAAGATAACAGGCTCCATAATGACACACCTGAAGAAGAACGCCCTATTCCCAGCTGACAGCACCCTTCCCCCGGGCCTAATGCAGCAGCCTGTATTCCGTCAATTCAGTTACAGTTGGGATATTACACATACTGTACAGGCATTATATGGAGCCGGTGCTGATGTCTCTGTGCTGTAAGTCTTGCCCTAGGACCTACACACTGGTCTGGAGTGAAGGCTAGACAACGTAGGCAGTGATCTAAGGCCACCATTGTGAGGGGGCGCAAGTTATGGGCAAAATCCAGTACGTGTGTTACTTGGTAAGAAAGGGCTGACGGCTTCCTATTGAACAGCTAGTATGCTCAGCTCTAGAGACCGGGGGAAGGGAGGTGCACTTGGAAACCTTGCCCCACCCCTGCTTACATAGTCACTTCCCCTGAACTGATATGGTGCCTCCCACCCCAGTGATAGACATGTAACCATTGATGCAAAGAGACCTGGGACTAAGAGCATAAGATCCAGGGCACGTGCTGCTGATGCAGGGGTGCACCTAGCCTTTCTGCTGCCTGAAGCGAAAACTGAAACGGTGCCCCCCCCCCCCCCTCCCCAATGCCAATTTCTTAACCTAACCCCTTTGCCACAATGTTGGCACTCATTGCCCATGGCCTTTCCGCTGCCCCTCTCTTGCCCCTTCCTAGTGCTGCCTGAGGTGACCGCCTCATTGGTGGTGCACCCCTGCGCTGATGCCAGGTGCTGCCACTTACTATGTCAATATCGTGTCCTGTATAGAAGATCATAATTGTGGCCACTTATTTCGAGAATTTTTAGTACGGAGAGCACATTAATAAAGTGAGATCACAGCTTATTATTTGCATGGCTTCTGGGTTATTATCCAGTGCAACCAAGCCTAAAAAGATGGGGTGAAAAAAATCATCTTATAACAGCGCCACTCTGGTCTATGGCTGTGACTAGTATTGAGGCTCAGCTCCATTCACCTCAATGGTGCTGAGCTGCAATACCAGATACAACCCCTGGGCGCTGCTGGTTTTGATTGAGTTGATTTTCAGATCACCACAGACTCCAACAGACAATGCAATTCAACTGGAGTCAATGATCAGAGCAGTGTCCTAAGGCTGAGCTGCGATGCCAGATGCCACCATGGGCAAGACTGGCGAGGTTTCTGCAAGAAAGGGGCCATGTTTTCCTAATTCTTTGCAACCCCTTATAAAACATAGAAACATAGACTGTGTCGGCAAATAAGAACCATTTGGCCCATCTAGTCTGCCCAACAGAAAAGGGGCTCATTCCAAAAACATGGAATAAAGGAAGAACTTAGCGCACATTTTTAATCAAAAGTATGTTGGGCTCAAGTACCACGTCACGGTGGCTTCCGCACAAGGGTCCCTAACATTCAACAAAAGGTTGAAAAAAAGCAACAACCTGTATTAATAAAAATTTGCATAAAGGACATTAGGTCTTAAAGAGACGGAGAAAGCGTCTGGGATTTCCCCAGGTGTGGTGCAGCCCCCTCCCCACCTTTAATCTCATCCATTAGTGCTTCTTCTCTGCTGTTCCTCATGTATGGACACAGTCAGGAATTTCCATACACTTCCCTTTTACTAGGTAAGACATACAATGCAACAGCACATAGCAAACCAAATATAGTACATGAAAGTATTCTAATGCTAATGCTATGCTTATTTTGTAAATGAGATGCTTGGCAAATACATTTTGTACAAAATTATTGGGCCCGTCTGCCACACGTCAAGGCGATCTCTGTAAGACGGGAACCTAACACTAAATTCTACCTGTTATGTGCCATGAGGGCCACCAAAAAAATTCAGGGAGTGCAGGTTCCATTAGAATACTTTCTTGTACTTTATTTGGTTTGCAGAGTGCTGTTGTATTGTATGTTTTACCTTGTGTTTTCAGCCATAGCAGCGTGCACCTGCGCATTGGGATGTGCTGACTGCCCCCTTTTTTTCTTTGCAGTTTGTACTGGAGGTGTGGCTGACACTTCAGTCGTGTACCCCTGACCAGCCTGTCTGCCCCATAGGCGGATTTTAATTAATGTGAGTATAAAGCTGTAGCCTGCTCTCCCTCACTCACTGGAGGCCTATTGCGCCAGGAGAGGTATAGGGTGGACTCTTATTGCATTCATTGGTAACCATCTGGCACCAGGAGAGGTGTGGAGTGGGCTCGGTATGCATGTTGGTACCTGCATTCCCTTGATTCAATGGAGGCCATTTTGGCACCAAAAATGACAAAAATTAAGGTGGGCCCAGCATGCATGTGGAAACTCCACTCCGTGAATTTTATGGTGGCCGTCATAGCACATAACAGGTAGAATTTAGTGTTAGGTTACTGTCTAACATAGATCGCCTTGACGTGTGGCAGACGGGTCCAAATAATTTTGTACAAAATGTATTTGCCAAGCATCTCACTTACAAAATAATCGTAGCATTAGCATTAGAATACTTTCATGTACTATATTTGGTTTGCTATGTGCTATTGCATTGTATGTTTTACCTAGTAAAAGGGAAGTGTATGGAAATTCATGACTGTGTCCATACATGAGGAACAGCAGAGAAGAAGCACTAAGGCCCCATTCACACGTCGGCAATTCTGTTCCGCATTTTGCGGAACGGAATTGCAGACCCATTCATTCCTATGGGGACACTCTATGTCCCGCCCGGGTCCGCAATTGCGGATTCGCACTTCCGGGTCCGCAATTGCGGATCCGCACTTCCGGGTCCGCAACCGCATTCCCGAAAAAAATTGAACATGTCCTATTCTTGTCTGCAATTGCGGACAAGAAAAGGCATTTTCTATAGAGTGATGTGCGATCCACAAATTGCGGAACGCACATCGCTGATGTCCGTGTTTTGCAGACCCGTGGATACGCAAAACACTTGCGGACGTGTGAATGGGGCCTAATGAATGAGATTAAAGGTGGGGGAGGGGGCTGCACAACACCTGGGGAAATCCCAGATGCTTTCTCTATCTCTTTAAGACTTAATGGCCTTTATGCACATTTTTACTTTTTGCAGCGTGCTGTTGCATTGTATGTTTTCCCTTGTGTTTTCAGCCATAGCAGCGTGCACCTGCGCATTAGGATGTGCTGAATGACCCCCTTTTTTTTACTTCCCTTTTACTCTTTATGTTTTCCTGGTGAGTCACCCGCGCTCTGGGCGACTTGTCATCCTCTCAGGATTGGCAGCGGGCACCGTCTTGGGGGAGGGGGCTGCACAACACCTGGGGAAATCCCAGACGCTTTCTCCATCTCTTTAAGACTTAATGGCCTTTATGCAAATTTTTACTTTTTGCAGCGTGCACCTGCTCCTTGGGATGTGCTGAATGACCCCCCCTTTTTTACTTCCCTTTTACTCTTTATGTTTTCCTGGTGAGTCACCCGCGCTCTGGGCGATTCGTCCTCATCTCAGGATTGGCAGCGGGCACCGTCTTGCCACATAGTAGCAGAAACCACACAGGTCTATAGGGTTACAAGGATTTCCCACCTGTTCATGTCATGTTACTTTATGCTGAGTGTTATTAGTTTATGCTTCACGTATAGTGAAGTTATGAACTATTTATTTCCATTGCTTATAGCGCCGACATATTCCACGGCGCTGTACACAGTTATTGCTACCACTCATATCAGGCTCCCGGCCAAAACGTTCCCATTTCTCTTACTGGAGCCAATTTGAAAACGGAAGACAGTCAGAAACCCTCAAAAAGAACATGAAACCCCTTCAGATGTTCCCCTTGGTTGGATGTGAACCCAAGCTGTTGCCGCGCAAAAAAAATAGAGCATGTCCTATTCTTGTCCGTTTTACGGACAAGAATAGGCATTTCTACAATGGGCCACGTTCCGTTCCGCAAATTGCAGAACGGAACGCGGAGCAGCTTCCGTGTTTTGCGGATCCGCGATTTGCGGATCGCAAAACATATACGTTGTGTGCATGAGGCCGAACTGTGGATTACAGAGTTGAAATGTTTTTTTCATGAAAAATACAAGTATCTGCTAAAACAGAAGCCATACCATCACCCGGTCATTCACCTACATACAGCCTATGGAGTACTTTCCACTCTTTTTTCTTTGGGTCAGTCCTCATGCACACGATCATATCAGTCTTGGCGGTCCGCAAACCACGGAACCGCAAATGGATACCTTCCAAAGGTATATCACTTCCATTACTAGAAATGTCCTATAATGTGCGGATGCGGAAAGCAGGGATGCTGTCTTTTTGCAGACCCATAAAAATGAATGGGTCCATGTGTGATCTGCAAGCAATGCAGATTGGACAGGGATCCAAAATACGGTTGTGTGCATGAGGACTCACAAGGAAGATGTGGGCTACCGTAAAAATGTCTCCAGAAAACAATGCAAATGTCTCTGATTTGCAGCATAATCAACAAAATTTTTCATCCTGAAACGCGGTGGAATCCATGCACATTACTATTACTATTATTATTATTTATTTATTATTATTATTTACTATTATTTATTTATTATTTATCATTATTGCACCGTTCATGCCATGGCTCATATGATAAGCAGTGCGTATACATAATACAGACAATTGTAATAAGCATGACCAAGACGAGTTACAAACTGGTACAGAAGGAGAGAGGACCCTGCCCGCGAGGCTTACAATCTACATGAGAGCATGTCCCTTACCTCCTCCAGACTGTGATCCATATCAGTAGCCGATAAGTCATTTCCAGTCGGAGAAATCTCCGAAACACGGCCACAAGATAAGCAGCAGAACTAACTGCAGGAGCGTGTTCGGACTGTGCTCCCAGGTCCTCCGCGCTATTTTGGCTTCCCTCAAGGTCAGAGGCTCTGGTTACCGTCTGTCACATGTCTGAGCCAAGTGCATTAAGAAGGGGGGCTCATTGCAAAATCCAAATGTCCACCCCTGACTCTAGAAATTGTCATCTTCCTTCAGCCTGCCATCGAAATAACCAGTGCCAATAGTCTGGGGCAGGAGCGATGTCAGGAACGTGACGTTGAAGGCCACAAAAGGACATTTTGGACCTACCGCTAGAAAATATACCGGGCGCCCATCCTCCTGCTAAATGTAACTAGTGCAGCCAGCAATGGATGGGACGGAGGGTCTGTTACTGGACATATTGAGTCCTGATGTTGGGCAAGGGGTCTGCCACCACCGCCAACCCCATCTGTTCTGACACTACAACTCCCAGAATCCTCCTTTCACTTCTATAGGAGTTACAAGAACAGCCAAGTAAGTGTGCATGCTGGGGATTGTATCAAAAGGAAAACGGTTAAAAACCGTATTTTGACCGCTTTTTCCGGCGCTTTCTTGGATGGATTCAGACCAAAATCATCGGACAGATAAGGGATTAACCTTTATTTGCAGGGTAGTCCACGCGTTTCGAGGGATGGATTGCCCTCTTCATCAGGACTGAATACACTTATAATACCTTGATGTCTCCTGTCCCTTTTCACTGCTCCTTTGAAGACATCAAGGTATTATAAGTGTATACAGTCCTGATGAAGAGGGCAATCCAGCCCTCGAAACGCGTGGACTACCCTGCAAATAAAAATTAATCCCTTATCTGTCCGATGATTTGGGTCTGAATCCTTCCTTGCAAGTGCTGGAAAAAGCGGTCAAAATACGTTTTTTACCAGTTTTCCTTTTGATACTTCCGCCATGTATACCACATCCACTGGGGCATTTGTCCATCCGGTTCAGCCTGATATCCTGCAAGTTGATCCAGAATAACTCCCTGGATCAACGACGTCTCCAGAAATCTCTATAACCTGTAATATTATTACACCTAAGAAATACAGGTCTATCAATTAAAGGGGTTGTCCCACAAATAATACTCTACCTTTTTTCAAACCAGCACCTGGATCGGAATACTTTTGTAACTGCATGTGATTAAAAATCTATTATAGCTACTGAATCATTCATTGAAATCCATCTGTATAGCGCCACCTGCTGTTTGCTCTTTTCTAATTTCTCTGACCTACTCGCTGAGGTGGAGGCACATGCTCAGTTCCATCCTTCAACTGCCTCCAGCGGCAGCAGAAAGGACATGCTCTCTGAGAAAGGACACGCCTCCTGAGCTGCCAGCTTGAAATAAATCTCGAAGAACAATTGGAGCAATAAATGGGGAGATTTCAGGATCCATGTGAGGCACAGCTTTGTTAGGAAGAGGCTGCCATGTGCTAGATTACATATGATTTTCATTTTTTGCATTGATCTTCAGATAACCCCTTTAACATAGCAAACAAAAAGATGAAGATATGGCCAAAAATAATGCACAAAATCTTACTTTATTAAATGGACATAATGCAAATCCCATAATGCATCCAAAAGAGCAAAACAACTGAAACCAAGAAATGGAGCTCGTAAAATACACATAAAAAAAATATATATATATTTTTTTTTTATGGGTCCTTATGGTTTTTTATGAGCTCCATTTCCATCTCTAGTGAATACCATGTTAGTTAGACAACTTTCACACTGGCGGCAGCAGGGTCCGGCAGGCTGTTCTGACGGCCAGATCCATGCTAACGCTACCCCACCGTGTCGCCGGAAGTACTCTCCGGCCCCATTCACTATAATGGGGGTGGTCCAGATGTCCGGCCGCAGCACAGCAAACATGTTGAGAGGATTAACGACGGCACCGTGGGCTAGCGTTAGCACGGATCCGGAAGGGTAACAGCCTGCTGGACCCTGCTTCCGCAAGTGTGAAAGTAGCCTTAATCCTTTTTTTCATGTCTTCATTTTTACCTGGTTTTCACTGCCACTAGGGGGCACTGAGGGGCATACTGCATACAGTTAATACACTGGATATCATGAGAACACAGTATACAGTAAGCTCATAGGCTCCCTCTAGTGGTGGGTGCAGGTAGCTGAAATTGTATCTTCTAATTCTATAACTTCAGCAGACCAATATAAGGAAACATTATGAACTCCATACTGTAGAAGACGTGACTTTCTAGCAATCATGTCATGGTCTTATTCTCAGAACTGAGTTGCTCGCTCTGCAGTTAGTTGTTTTAACAGCTCGGTATGAAGATATGGCTGCCTTCCAAATGTACTTTCACAAGGCTGGGTAATTTATTATTTGTTGCTCAGTTTAATGTCCAACCCTCCTCCACAGAAAACCTCCTAACAGTCAACTGATAGCGGCAGGGAAATATAAGGACAGCCACACGTTATAGCATCAAACTCTTCTGTAACTCAATAACTCAGGATCAGTACAGGATAAGTAATGTATGTACACAGTGACTGCACCAGCAGAATAGTGAGTGCAGCTCTGGAGTATAATACAGGATGTAACTCAGGATCAGTACAGGATAAGTAATGTATGTACACAGTGACTCCACCAGCAGAATAGTGAGCGCAGCTCTGGAGTATAATACAGGATGTAACTCAGGATCAGTGCAGGATAAGTAATGTAATGTATGTACACAGTGACTGCACCAGCAGAATAGTGAGTGCAGCTCTGGAGTATAATACAGGATGTAACTCAGGATCAGTACAGGATAAGTAATGTAATGTATGTATACAGTGACTCCACCAGCAGAATAGTGAGTGCAGCTCTGGAGTATAATACAGGATGTAACTCAGGATCAGTACAGGATAAGTAATGTATGTACACAGTGACTCCACCAGCAGAATAGTGAGTGTAGCTCTGGAGTATAATACAGGATGTAACTCAGGATGAGTACAGGATAAGTAATGTATGTACACAATGACTGCACCAGCAGAATAGTGAGTGCAGCTCTGGAGTATAATACAGGATGTAACTCAGAATCAGTACAGGATAAGTAATGTATGTACACAGTGACTCCACCAGCAGAATAGTGAGTGCAGCTCTGGAGTATAATACAGGATGTAACTCAGGATCAGTACAGGATAAGTAATGTAATGTATGTACACAGTGAATGCACCAGCAGAATAGTGAGTGCAGCTCTGGAGTATAATACAGGATGTAACTCAGGATCAGTACAGGATAAGTAATGTATGTACACAGTGACTGCACCAGCAGAATAGTGAGTGCAGCTCTGGTGTATAATACAGGATGTAACTCAGGATCAGTACAGGATAAGTAATGTAATGTATGTACACAGTGACTGCACCAGCAGAATAGTGAGTGCAGCTCTGAAGTATAATACAGGATGTAACTCAGGATCAGTACAGGATAAGTAATGTATGTACACAGTGACTGCACCAGCAGAATAGTGAGTGCAGCTCTGGAGCATAATATAGGATGTAACTCAGGATCAGTACAGGATAAGTAATGTAATGTATGTACACAGTGACTCCACCAGCAGAATAGTGAGTGCAGCTCTGGAGTATAATACAGGATGTAACTCAGGATCAGTACAGGATAAGTAATGTAATGTATGTACACAGTGACTGCACCAGCAGAATAGTGAGTGCAGCTCTGGAGTATAATACAGGATGTAACTCAGGATCAGTACAGGATAAGTAATGTAATGTATGTACACAGTGACTGCACCAGCAGAATAGTGAGTGCAGCTCTGGAGTATAATATAGGATGTAACTCAGGATCAGTACAGGATAAGTAATGTAATGTATGTACACAGTGACTGCACCAGCAGAATAGTGAGTGCAGCTCTGGAGTATAATACAGGATGTAACTCAGGATCAGTACAGAATAAGTAATGTATGTACACAGCGACTGCACCAGCAGAATAGTGAGTGCAGCTCTGTAATGTGTTATGTAAATTATATATAAACCACAGAGCAGTATTCTAAGGCGAGGACATAACATTAGTCCTGGCTACTGTTTCTTGAGAGTAAATGCATTGTGCAACTCAGGACATAAGCTACCATGTGCATGTGATGTTACTTTTACCCTGGTAAGTTAGTGGGTCTGTAGCACGACAATGTCTGGACATGCAGATTGGTGCACTGCTTATGGGGCGTGACAGTAATGTGACAGTCCTGCGGCTTCAGATGTTGTGGGCTAAACGCTGAGGCGACATTTCTTGGGGTTATCATTCAGGACTCTCCTATTTTCAGGGACCTGACACCTCTTATCCTCTGGCATAGACATGTCATACTGTAGATATAAAACACTGGCTCCGGTTTGCCAAGAAGAAATCACGTGTAGACAATCCACCTGACTGCTGGCACATACAGTGTTCACGTACTGCACCTCCGTTCCCCACCAGAGCAACGTATATGAAGACAATGCATGCCCTGAGCTCCATTTATTCACTATGCACATATACTGTAAGGGGCTTGCGGCTGTGGTGGTCCAGGGGTGATCTTTGTAGGAACCTTCAGCTTTTTGAGGCAGAACAAGAGTGGCCTGAACCAGGTACTAGCACCATAAGGCAATTGGGCTGGGATATCAAATTGCATTATAATAACCATCATCGTCTTTCTCTTGCAGCTGGGTTCTGCCAAGGCACAGCATAAGATCAGCCTTCTCTTAGGTGGAGGACCCAGAGGTGGCTTATAGTACGTGTCCATTGTTAGAGTGCCCATTTAAAGGGAATGTGTCCTCAACATTTGTTCTGCCAGTTAAAACCAGATAGCGATACATCTCCTTTTTCTTCTGAGCTGTTTTTATTTTCCTATCACTAACCACTGGCGTCTTCCCTTCCTCTTTTAAACATGCAATCGTCGAACCCATACTCAAGAAGCCCTCTCTGGACCCAACCTCTTTATCCAGCTATCGTCCCATCTCACTGCTCCCATTTGCATCCAAACTCCTAGAACGACATGTTCATCTCGAACTGTCCTCTCACCTTTCATCCCACTCAGGTTTTGATCAACTGCATTCCGGCCTCAGGCCCAATCATTCCACTGAAACTGCCCTAACCAAAGTCGCCAACGATCTGCTAGCTGCCAAAGCTAAATGTCACTACTCTGTGCTCCTCCTCCTTGACCTCTCCTCTGTCTTCTAGATTACTCTGTGCTCCTCATCCTTGACCTCTCCTCTGTCTTGTAGATTACTCTGTGCCCCTCCTCCTTGATCTGTCCTCTGTCTTCTAGATTACTCTGTGCTCCTCCTTCTTGACCTCTCCTCTGTCTTGTAGATTACTCTGTGCCCCTCCTCCTTGACCTCTCCTCTGTCTTCTAGATTACTCTGTGATCCTCCTCCTTGACCTCTCCTCTGTCTTCTAGATTACTCTGTGCTCCTCCTCCTTGACCTGTCCTCTGTCTTCTAGATTACTCTGTGCTTCTCCTCCTTGACCTGTCCTCTGTCTTCTAGATTACTCTGTGCTCCTCCTCCTTTATTATTATTATTATTATTATTATTTATTTTTAGAGCGCCATTCATTCCATAGCGCTGTACATATCATAAGCGGTGCACATACATAATAAGGCAATAGCCTTAAGCATGAACGAGACAAGTTACAGACTGGTACAGAAGGACAGAGGGCCCTGCCCGTGAGGGCTTACAATCTACGTGGTATGGGGGATGGAGACAGTAGGCGTGGGTGAAGCTGGTCATGGCGGTATAGAAGCAGCAGTGTCACTAGTCGTAGGCTTGTCTGAAGAGGTGGGTTTTCAGGTTGCTTTTGAAGGATTCCACTGTAGGTGAGAGTCTGATATGTTGGGGTAGAGAGTTCCAGAGTATAGGGGATGCACGGGAGAAATCCTGGAGGCGAGTGTGGGAAGAGGTGATAAGAGGAGAGGAGAGAAGGAGGTCCTGTGAGGATCGAAGATTGCGTGTGGGGATGTATCGGGAAGTAGCTCAGAGATGTAGGGAGGGGACCGATTGTGGACGGCCTTGTATGTGTGGGTTAGTATTTTAAACTGAATTCGCTGGGCAATGGGGAGCCAGTGCAGGGACTGGCAGAGGGGAGATGCAGAGGAGTAACGGGGGAGAGATGGATTAGTCGGGCAGCAGAGTTGAGGATAGATTGTAGGGGTGCGAGAGAGCTAGATGGAAGGCCACAGAGGAGAATGTTGCAGTAGTCTAGGCGGGAGATGATGAGGGAATGTATAAGCATTTTTGCCGATTCAAAGTTGAGGAAAGGGCGGATGCGGGAGATGTTTTGAGTTGGAAACGGCAGGTGGTGGAAAGGGCTTGGATGTGTGGTCGGAAGGAGAGGGCAGAATCCAAGGTCACTCCAAGGCAGCGGACTTGGTTGACCGGGGAGAGTGTGCAGTCATTGATTGCGATAGATAGGTCTGTTGGGGGGAGTGAGCAAGATGGGGGAAAGATGATAAATTCTGTTTTATCCATATTAAGTTTTAGAAAGCGAGAGGAAAAGAAGGAGGATATGCGAGATAGGCATTGTGGGATTCTGGATAGTAAGGTTGTGATGTCTGGACCAGAGAGGTAGATTTGTGTGTCGTCAGCATAAAAGTGATACTGGAAACCATGGGACTCTATAAGCTGTCCCAGGCCGAAGGTGTAGATAGAGAAGAGCAGGGGTCCTAGTACGGAGCCTTGCGGGACACCAACAGAGAAGGAGTGAGACGAGGAGGTGGCGTGAGAGTGGGAGACGCTAAATGTCCGGTCTGTGAGGTATGATGTGATCCAAGAGAGGGCCAGGTCAGTGATGCCAAGAGATGAGAGAGTTTGTAACAGAAGGGAGTGGTCGACAGTGTCAAAGGCAGAGGACAAGTCAAGTAGAAGGAGGACAGAGTAATGTTTTTGGTTTTGGCAAGTAGTAGGTCATTGGTGACTTTGGTGAGGGCAGTCTCGGTTGAGTGGTGGGGTCGGAAGCCAGATTGTAGCCGGTCAAAGAGGGAGCAGGAGGAGAGGTGAGAGGACAGTTCAGAATGGACATGTTGCTCAAGTAGCTTTGAGACATATGGAAGAAGTGATATGGGGCGATAACTGGACAAAGAAGATGGGTCAAGTGATGGCTTTTTGAGGATGGGTGTAATTGTAGCATGTTTAAAAGCAGAGGGAAGAGACCAGAAGTTAGTGATAGGTTGAAGAGATGAGTTAGGGCTGGAATAAACACTGTGGTGAGGTTAGGGATGAGGTGGGATGGGATTGGGTCAAGTGCACAGGTGGTGAGATGGGATTTGGAGAGTAGAGTGGAGAGTTTTTCTTCTGTAATAGCGGAGAAGCTGGTTTTGGGTGAAGAGGACAGAGCAGCTGTGTGGAGGGTCTGTGGAGACTGTGTGTTGAAGCTTTCTCTGATGTTGACTATCTTTTGTTTGAAGAATGTGGCGAAATCCTCAGCTGAGATGAGAGGAGAGGGTGGGGGCGCTTGACCTGTCCTCTGTCTTCTAGATTACTCTGTGCTCCTCCTCCTTGACCTGTCCTCTGTCTTCTAGATTACTCTGTGCTTCTCCTCCTTGACCTGTCCTCTGTCTTCTAGATTACTCTGTGCTCCTCCTCCTTGACCTGTCCTCTGTCTTCTAGATTACTCTGTGCTCCTCCTCCTTGACCTCTCCTCTGCCTTTGATACTGTTGACCACTCTCTCCTGTTACAAACCCTCTTTTCCCTTGGCATCAGAGACCTGGCCCTCTCCTGGATCTCCTCGTACCTCACCAACAGAACCTTCAGCATTTCCCATTCATACACTACGTCCTCATCAGGCCCCCTTTCTGTAGGTGTCCCTCAAGGCTCTGTCCTGGGTCCTCTACTTTTCTCCATTGATACATTTGGCCTGGGACAGCTCATAGAGTCCCAAGGCTTCCAATACCACCTCTATACTGACGATACCCAAATCTACCTCTCTGGCCCGGATGTCACTTCCCTGCTATCCAGAATCCCAGTGTGTCTGTCGGCCATATCTTCATTCGTCTCCTCCTGCTTCCTAAAACTCAACATGGAGAAATCTGAATTAATTGTCTTTCCCCCATGTCATGCAGCCCCCCTACCTGACCTCTCCATTACAGTTAATAGCACAACACTTTCTCCAGCCTCGCAGGCACGCTGCCTGGGATTAACATTGGATTCTGCCCTGTCCTTTAAGCCACACATCCAAACCCTCACCTCCATCTGCCATTTTCAACTTAAGAACATCTCACGTGTTCGCGCCTTACTCATCCCTGAGTCAACTAAAATGCTAGTGCATGCCCTCATCATCTCCCGCCTGGACTACTGCAACATCCTCCTGTCTGGCTTCCCATCCAGCACTCTCGCACCCCTCCAATCCAGTTAATCCACCGCTCCCCTCGTTTCTCCTCTGCCTCCCCCTCTGCCAATCTATTCACTGGCCCTCCATTGCCCAGCAAATTCAGTTTAAAATACTTACAAATACATATAAGGCCGTCCACAACCTGTCCCCTCCTTACAGCTCTGACCTGCTTCCCCGATACATCTCCACACATAACATGACCTCCTCCTCTGTTCTCCTCTCATCTGTTCTTTACACAATCGATTACAATATTTCTCACGTGCCTCTCCCATACTGTGGAACTGAAAACCCAAACACATCAGACTCCAACATCCAAACCTTCAAGAGTAACATGAAAACCACCTCTTCAGGAAAGCCTACAGTGCCCCCAACCATGATAACGCCACCACACAGCCACATGAGCAGCCTACACCCTCACCTACTGGGTTCTCCCCTTCCCTCGTAGATTGTAAGCTCTTGTGGCCATGGTCCTCTATTCCTCTGTACCAGTCTGTTAATAGTTTCTTGTTTATTGTATTTTTATATTTGTGTAACCCCCGTCTGGATGTTATATAAGATATAAAATGATAATAATATAACATTTCAATAAGACAGCGGCCTCCAACATTTGCTTACTTGATGGCAAGTTGGGAGTTGTAGTTCCATAACAGCTAGAGAGAGCCATGGTTTGCAAATCACCATAACAGAGGAATAATATTGGATCTTGTATCCCGGAGACCATGTGCTCTCTATTTTTAGCCATCAAGAGCAGTGTCTTAGGAATAGCAGGAAGCATCTGATTTCCTGTAAAGACTTTCTTTCGGTTTCGGTTTCTCCATAATGTCATTAGACAGGCCTGCAGTGCAGATATTTTGGGATAGGAATACATGAAGCATTCTGTGAAAGGCTATATATCGCAAGCAAATCATTTTCTACATGTCCAGTAGGCTGGTTGTATCAGAAAAATAGATAAAACTCAATATTACAGTAAAATAAAATAATATTGTCAACCCTAGTTACTCAGGGGTGTGTACTATTGTAGGAGGGGTCTATAAAGGGGTCTATAAGATTGCCCTCCCCCTTACATAAAAGACTATAGGTTCCTCCAATTGCTTCATAAGGGCTCATTCACATGACTGTATGAATGACTCCGCATCCGTTCCACAATTTTGCGAATGGGGCTGCAAAAGATGCGGACAGCACACCGTAGTTCCATTCTGCCGCCCTGCAAAAAAGATAGAGCATGTCCGTGGACAAGAATAAGCATTTTCTATAATAGTGGCGGCCATGTACGGTCCGCAAATTACGGAACGCACACTGGCTGGTATCTGTGTTTTTCAGATCTGCAATTTGCAGCCCAGTCGTATAAATGTGCCCTAAATGTTATGTTTATGCCCCATACATATGATGTTATATTGTGCCCCTGCACCATGTGATCACCTTGTGGGCTGAGCTATAGTGGGCTGGCGGTACAACAGAATACCTGGGTGGCCGGTTGCAGGGGGAGGTGCCAGAGTCAGGGTACACCCAGGAAGAGCCTGACACTGACATGGATGTGAGCTTATGGCACTGCAATACTGCCAAGCTCCGCTCTTATTTAAGAGTAGTGCTTGGCAGTAGACAGGGAGTGTGTGGTGGAGCCGCATGAGGGGCCTGTGTTGGCGTAAGAGGAGGTATTAGGCGTGAGCTTGTCCACTGAGGAATCATGGGTGTATCGACCTACTTGGGTTTGGAAGTATATATTAGTAGTAGCGCCAAGAATTGTAAGTTAATTGTAAGGTAAATGGCTGTTGGAGGGAGTGATGTTATTTACATGGGACTGAATGTTGGAGGGGGCTGGGGCAGGGAGATGTTATTTACATGGGACTGTATGTTGTAGGCGTCTGTGGGAGGGAGTGATGTTATTTACATGGGACTGTATGTCGGAGGGGGCTGGGGGAGGCAGTGATGTTATTTACATGGGACTGTATGTTGAAGGAGGTTGGGGGAGGGAGTAATGTTATTTACATGGGACTGAATGTTTAGGGGGTGATGTTTACATGGGATTGCATGTTGGAGATGGCTGGGGAGGGGGTGATGTTTACATGGGACTGTATGTTGAAGGCAGCTGGGGAGGAGGTGATGTTATTTACATGAGACTGTATATTGTAGGGGGCTGGAGAGATGGTGTGATGTTATTTACATGGGACTCTATGGCGGAGGGAGTGAAATAGTGTTATTTACATGGGGCTATATTTTGGAGGGCCTGAAAAGAGGGGAGTGATGTTATTTACATGGGACTGTTTTTTGTAGGGGGAAGGAGAGATGGTTTGATGTTATTTATATGGGACTTTATGGTGGAGGGAGGAATTTAATTTACATGGGAATGAATGTTGAGGGGGCTATGTTGTTTACATGGGACTGTATGTTGAAGGTGCCTGGTAGGGGGGAATGATGTTATTAACATGGGACTAAATGTTGAGGAGGTGATATTTACATGGGATTGCATGTTGGAGGCAGCTGGGGAGGAGGTGATGTTATTTACATGGGACTGTATATTGGAGGGAGCTGGAGAGATGGTATGATGTTATTTACATGGGACTGTATGGCGGAGGGAGGAATATAACTACAGGGGGCACTGCAGGGGGCATTATAAATACTGGGGGCACTTCAGGGTGAGCATTATAACAGGCATCTTATTACTACTGGGGGCTCTATAGGAGGGACTTATAGATCTGCCTTATTTCTACTAAGAGCATTATGGGGGCCTTATTACTACTGAGGGGTCTGTAGAGAGCTTTATTACCACTGGGGGATTAATAGGGGTGCCTTTTTTCTACTGGGGCCTTTGTGAGGGTATTATTAATACTGGAGGGCTCTTCTACTAATGGGGGCACTCTTGGGGAGCGTTATCATGGTTGGGGGCACTGTAGGGGCAGTATTACTAATGGGGTACTCGGGAGCATTATCACTGTTGGGGGCAATATTACTAATGAGGGCACTCTAGAAGGGAATTACTATTGGTGGGACTGTGAGGAGCACTATTACTATGGGCACAAATTTTTCTTCAGGATAGTATTTGGGGGTATTGGGGGGCACAGCGAGCAGCAGGATAAAACTGTGGGGACTCCAGGTTGGAGGAAGATGATAGAAACGTGAGAGAGCTAAGATGTCCGTGTCTCACACTCTGCAGAGAGGACGCGCGGCTGAAAGAAGTTGTCCGGACCGAATGGAGAAGATCTAAATCGGAGGAGACATCACCTGGGAGGCTCTGGATGTGACAGGTATGTGCTGCTGTATAGCAAGTAATGCAAAATGCTGTGTGCGGGGATAGGATCGATTTACAGAACTAGGCCATATTCATTAGGGCTTGGCCTCGGATCTTTTGAGACCCTAGCAACGCCCCCGGTCTCGGACAACCAAGGATGGTCTGGAGCAATTTTGTGAAAGGAGTTGACAGTGGTCATGAGGACCCACAGATGTGCAGTGCAGGTTAATATGGAGTAGGTAGAGCCACCCACAGAGGTACAGTGCAAGCCAATATAGAATAGGCGGAGAATCAGCTAGGCCGGAGAGGCTGGAAACCTCTATAGACCCACAGCTGAACTCAAGGTGGAGTATCGCATGGTCCCAGTAAAAGTTCAATTCTGCAGCATTCAGGTGTTTCATACCAACAAGTATGTTCTGCAACCATTAAGCTTATTGTGCCACTCTTAGCGTTCGCAATAATCAAGCTTTTGTACCTTCTTGTGAAGAAAATAAAGACTTCTTTTAACTGATGTTTGATGACTATACTTAAAGGGGGATCCCAGTAAGCACCCGTACAGTTCCATAGCAAATAAACAAGTCTATTGTCCCAGGTACCCCCCAATCTACCAACACTTGACGTATGTATAAACCCTTCATTGTGTCTGTGGAAGGAATGCTATTTTTTATGTATTGCCATTGCCAACATAACTCATGATACATTGAGAAATTATCTATATGTTGCATGCTTGTTGACTTCCTCCACTTCTTTGTTGACAGCGCATGATAGAGCGATAGATGTCCACATTTCCTTATTTTCCACTAAGGAAGCGATTGCGAAGCGCGCGTCGGCGCCAGGACTACATTGGTCGGTATTATCTTCTAAATTATCTACTCTTTGATGAATTTTGTATGTACTATATCGCACTAAGCACTTTGTTTGTAACCAGTAAGGTCATTTTCCTTTTGGCTTGCATTCTTTTATTGAAGGAGGTTGCACTTGGCAATTTGGGATACATTCTTTGTCGCCCTTCCCTCCCGGTTTGGATGGTGTTGAAGGAAATTGAATATAAATACTTTTCATCTACGGGTCTTGCAGTTTGGCATATGACGCTGTATCTGTGGTCCTGTTTTTCTTTATTCCTGTGTACGAATGCTGCCATTACCGGCTTTTAACTATGTTGGATATTTGATCAATAAAATATTTAATATACTATATGCTGTGTATTCTATTTTTGAGGTGGTGAGTTGAGTTTATTGTGCACGTCATTTACTTTATTGGGAGCTAGTGATATTTTGGTGTGATTTCCTTATTTTTACAGTTCCTCGCAGCACATGATATGGTGATTTCCACTTCTCCGTCCCCCACAGTCCTGTAGTGGTTGGAGGTCAGGAGCCTTTGATAGTCTGGTGGCCCAGTTTGCCCCTGAATAGAACCTGGCCAATTTTTCAGGTGACATTTCATCAGTATGTTGCAGGATCCTTAGGGGCACTTCTGCAACAGATTTGGCATTGGTGCCCATTGTCTAAAAGTCAACTTTTTGCATTTCATTATTCTGCAGCCGACTTGGCTGGCAATTGAGAACTTGCTCTTTCAGTTTGTTGTCTGCACTCCACACATTCCTCATCAAGAAAGCCCTGACTGCTTGCTGACAAATGCCAACAAAGATAAAATTAAGCTCCGGGAGGCTGCCGGATGCCAGTCATAACCCTACTACAAAACTCCCAGAGGCACCCAGCAGCTGATCACTAATGTATATGAGGCAACCAGTCAGCTGACAGCAGAAAAATGCCAGGAGGAGGGTGCTAGAGCTATTGAGCCAAGAGGCATCCAGCTTACTACAACTGAAATGTATTTTCTGCAATTACAAAGTCGATGTACATTGCTGGTCTTGTGATTACATACTGTATTCTTCCTAACAGATCATGCACATGGCCGTATCTGGTGGACAGAGCCTAGAAGCTACATTTGCTACCATACAGGGTCCGTTGGGCACCACATGTATGAATATGCATTCTACCGTAGACAAAATGCTTCCCTTTACCCCATGCATATGGCATGAGTGCCGTATTACAGCGCAGAGGTTGTACCTAGCCATAATATGACTATGTGCATGAGCCCTAGTCCAGGTCAACTGTAGTGACGGCTGGTAACAAGCTGAGATTGGAACCAATAGTTTGAGACAGGCACCATGGAGAAACCCATCATCATGCCAGTACTACAGTCTACAGACTCCCTATTACAACTGAGCATGTGCGAGATTGTAGTGGAGAAACGGGAACAAAATGTCAGCCACCTCCAGCTGAACAAAGACAGGGAGATCTCAGCATTATATCAGAATTTTTAAACCCTAATCTTGGGAAGATGTCGGACTAGTCATAGACCACAAGTTAAAATGACTCATAAGCATTATAACTTTTGATAATGCTAAGACCACTTAAGGCAAGGGCTATGGTCCTCCACGGTCCATCCTATATATCCTGGGATGTGTAGCCTACAATTGCAATATGAAGATCAGGAAGATACAGGGTAGCGATGTTCTCTACCAGAGCTCCTAGGTTACGTCCTGACAGTGGAAACTATTTCTCTAAATCGGCTGTAAGAACCACATAATACTCAGAATTATGTCACAACCATTTCTAGAAATTCTGAAATGCATTTTCCCAATAGATGTTTGCTAGGTTCATATTAAAGTGACCACCGTACGGCTGATTATCGGATGCATATCACCAGCCAATGCTTTACTCCTTTTACCAGGCAGGCATTAGTGGCCAGTATCTATGGGCTGTACTGGACTAGTCCTATGTCCAGTGATATTCCTGTTGACCTAGTGGTTTTCCCAGTCCCTGGTGGCATTATATGTTTTGTGACTAGTGCCTGGTGGCCTGGTGGTCAACCACCTGCCCCCTCTATGGTGCATCTAGAGGCCCTTCCATCATGCCGCCGCCACACTTCACCCTTCAGCATTTGTTGATGCTCCATTCCAATGCCCCCTCCCCCTCCTTTGTTTCCAAATATTGTATATATGTGCCACGGGTAGTATGTGGGAGGAAAGACAACCAAAGGGGACCACAGCAAAACAACAGCAGACTAGGCCCCAAACCTAGGGAACAGAGAGGTCACACCTAGCAATCCCTGATACTCTCCCTAACTGCTGACAGCATGTGCAAATCTCAATGGTAGAAATGCACATGCGCGGGAACCTAAGACTGCTGAAACACTTCACCAAACCCTCAGTTTAGGCAACAGAGAAAGAGGCAACCAGCTCCTTCCAAGCTGACGGAGTTAGTGTCTCTCTGAGGCCTAGTCAAACATACCAGGAAAAGGACTTAGCTTGAGAAGCAACTGGATAAGGAGAACCACCAAACAAGCAGAGCACTCCACAGAGGAAATATCAGCCGCAGGGTAACAAGTGAGAGGCGGAAAATATATAGTGCCTCCTCCTAACTTGATAATGAGCAGCATCTGCGAAGGGGAGGAAATCTGTCAGCAACAATGAAAATGAGAGAGATCTGTCAGATAGACTCCTGAGCCTTCCGTCTATCTGAACTTCTAAGATCTCTCCCAGGACCGGCGGTGACAATATGTTACAGTTTATACCGCCAATCAGGAAGCCAGGCAGGGAACCACTCAGCTTGGCCTCTATCCATAGGCCCTATAGCAGATGCATGAGTTGTCTCTACGCTCACTCCATGGTGTTGAAGGTGGACTCTCTAGAGAGATGCTAGATATTTTGACATCCCCAGTGATCTAGTGGCATAGTGCCTAATTGTCCTTGCTGAACCAGTGCCCAACCACCCCTTTTCAACCACTTGCCTGGCAATGTCTTTATCCTAGTTGTGACAGAATTCACATTATTGTGTCAAGAAGGGCAGATACTTCAGCTTATCATGATCTGGAGCATGTGGCCTTCCTTACCTTTCCTCTTGGATTGAAATAACCCGAGACGAAAGAGATTTATTTTATTTTTCAAAGCCATTTATCTCGATCCATCCTGATATCTTGATCCAAGAGGAAAGGTTAGGAAGGATACATCGTAAAGGTGTTGTCCACTATTGCTGACCTATCCTCAAAATAGGTCATCAATTTTAGATCAGCGGGGTCATACAATCGCTGCCTTCTCTGCTCTGTTACCTGCTCGCGACAGCAATTGCAATGGAGAGCAGTGTAATTACAAGTATGGCGTCCCCATTCACGTCTATGGGACGGCTCTGTAGTATTCACAAGAAGAGACAAAGCCGTTCTATATAAGTGAAATTACACCTGCCCACCACTGCAATTGCTGCAGTTAAACAGGGCAGAGAAGGCAGCGCTCGTATGAGCGTTGCCTTCCCCTCAAACAGTTGATTGGTGACAGGGGCATTACTAGGTTAAAACATTCGGGTCCTGGGCCCCTGATGTTTTGTCCCAGGCCCCGAATGTCCTGCCTGCCAGCTAGATACAACTGTAATGCTGTCCTCAGGACAGCAATACAATTGAATCTAATGCACTGGAAGAGGTGAAGGACCTGTGGTGACATCACAGGTCATGTGACCAGCAAAACAGGCAGAGATTGAGAAGGTCCTGCGATGATGTCACCATCATGTGACCAGTGCAGGAGAGGATGGCAGTGAAGAGGAGAAGAAGCTGTGGTGATGTCTGCTACATGAGGAGAGGTAAGTGAAGGGAGAGGCAGAGCAATGCTGGGAGTTGTGGTTATTTAACTGGGACTGTATGTTAGGGATGAAGGGAGGGATACTATTTACATTAGATTTTATGTTGGAGGTGGCTGTGGGAGGAAGTGATGTTATTTACATGGGACTGTATGTTGAAGGTGCCTGGTAGAGCATTCTTATTACTACTGGGGGCTCTATAGGAGGGGCCTATATCTGCCTTATTTCCACTAAGAGCACTATGGGGCCTTATTACTACTGAGGGGTCTGTAGAGAGCTTTATTACCACAGGAGGAACAATAGGGGGCCTTATTTCTTCTGGGTGCTCTGTGACAGTATTATTAATAGGCTCTTCTACTAATGGGGGCACTCTTGGGGAGCTTCATCACGGTTGGGGGCAATGTACAGGGCAGTATTACAAATGGGGGCATTCTAGAAGGGGCTGAGGAACACTATTACTGTGGGGGGCACTCATTTTTTTTCAGGATAGTATTTGGGGGTTTACAGGTTGGGGGATGATAATATAAATATGAGAAAGGTAAGATGTCTGTGTGTCACACTCTGCAGAGACGAGTTGTGGCTGAAAGAAGTTGTACAGACCAAATGGAGAAGATGATGACAAATAAGATCTACATCAGAGGAGACGTCACCTGGAGGCCCTGGATGTGACAGGTATGTGCTGCTGTATAGCAAGTACAGCAAAATGCGGTGTGTGTGGGGGGCCACTTAGAGAACTGGGTCATATTCATTGGGGTTTGGGCCCCGGATCTTTTGAGACTTTAGCAACGCCCTTGATTGGTAGACCCCCGCTGATCTGATACTAATGACTTATGCCAAGGATAGGTCATCAATAGTAAAAAGTGAACAACCCCTTTAAACCCCTTGGTATACAGGCTGAGGTTTGGGCAAATTATTGAGAACAAATCTTCATACGATTGCCCAGTTACGATAATTGGCCCGTGTAAAGGTGCCACCGATCATCTAACAAACAATGAAAACGTTCACTTGTCAGGCGATTGCATTTCTCAGCTGCCACCTAAAACCATTGTCAGCAGCAAACCACATCATGTAAACACACCATGCAAAGGGAAACGATCAATCATTTGTCCCCCTGTCACTTTGTATTGGGCTGTGTAAAAGGCACTTTATGTGAGCTCTGATCGACTTGTTTATTGCATATCGGTCCATGTAAGACGGTCCTAACCATGGATGGACGGTCTGCTGACAGCCTCCGTGATGCTTGCGATGGGGCAGGAGTGGCCGTTATTACGACACCTCTTATGTAGAGGAACAAAGGTTCTAATGCTCCGAAAACTACAGTAAGCACAAACATTTTCAGCAGAAAGGAGAAACTATAGAAAATGTCACTTTTTCCATTTGTAAAACAAACAGATTGAATTAGTTACAATATTCCGTCCATAGCAACACAGTGGCCACACGTTTTTATCAATTAATTTATTATAATATCCAAAATAATATCTATCTTATTCCTCGATTGTCGCTTTAGGTTGGAATGTTATACTATATCTTTATCACACATCTATGATTGTAACAAATTGTAGCAGCAATAGATACTTTATCATTTCACAGTTATAAATAGGACTGCCTGTAGCATCTGTGCATCGAATAGTGATTCATGGGAGAAAAAATGATAAAATCAAATAAATCTTCAAATCAATCAGTTTTTTGGTGGAATGTCTGAAACAACATCTAAGCAGAGTAGGCTGTTGCCTAGGGTGCCAATGCAGAAGGTGGGGTAGGGGGCTGCGCTCTGAAACTTCACCTGGGCACCAGAAGAGCTTGTCCCACGCTGTTTGGTTGGACACTGGGTGAGTACCAATATGGCTTTCGTTAAAAGGGCTCTAACCCATCTAAAAAAGGTTTTCCAAGACTTTTTCTACTGATGACCTAACCTCTGGATAGGTCATACGTATCCGATCGGTAGTGGTCAGACACCCAGGACCCCCGCCGATCAGCTATTTGAGAATACACCAGCATTCCTGTGGCTTTTTTTCAGCTCTCCAAGCACAGCACCGTCCATTTGATAGCGTCTTTGCTTGAAATCGCAGCTCAGCCCCATTGACTTGTGACCAATGAACGTGACATCACATGGCCTAGGCAAAGCTACTGTGAGCGCCATTGCCTTTTCAAACAGCTGCCAGGTGGAGGTTCCAAGATGTCGTACCCCCACCAATCAGATACTGATGATCTATCCAGAGGATAGGTCATCAGTAGTAAAGTCTTGGAAAACCCCTTCAAGCTCTTCAACAGTAAATATGCCCAGTTTGGTAGTTTTGTGGAACTTGAAGGGAAAATTGGACATTCATGGGTCTTTCACAGTAGATTTCAGTTACCACGTTGCAGCTCTATCATTAAAACCTAATTAAAATCGAGTCTAAGGAACAGCACATGGTCCATGTTCTCAGGCAGCAAGTGGAGGAGAGCTTTTCCTTGAAGTCGCGTTTCTGGCAGTTTTGGAGGATGGGCTTCATCTCAAAGGGTAAAACAAGCCACTTGTGGTGAACATTCAATTGCGGAGAATAATGGTGGTTGCTGGCTGTCCTGCGATGAAGGGATTGGTTGCTGACTCTCCTGCAATTTCTGGAAATGTCTCAGAAGTTTTGTACTTTTCCTAATCCCATGAAGATGTAAAATGCACAAAATGTGGTCCTCACTGTAAGTAAAAAAAAAAAAAAAGTTAGAAATTTGACTTGTTGACTCATAGTTGCGTCTCATAGTTATTGTCATTTGACTCATAGTTACAATATATGGGAAAGGTTTCCATCTTTCTAATTTGGTGTAGAGGGAAAATTTACTAAGACTGGCATACCTGTTCTCAAGAGTCAGGCCTTCAGAATTTTCATTGCCATGTCCCTCAACAAGATACGTATTGGTTGGAAAATAAGAAGAGTGCAATTGAGAAGCATCAGCTTGTATTGTCCAATGCTGTATTTTGAAGGTCAGTTGCACTGGAAGTCAGTACAGTGCTGGGTGGACGCCAGAGCCCACTGGGATTGGGGTCCATCCCATTCTAGTTAAACATACTCAATGCACGTCAACGTAAGATTGGCGTAAACTAAAGGCGCATTCTGACTGTAGCACCCACATATTCCTAGACCTGGTCTTCCTTCTGTGTGCACATCTGTCAATTTTTGTCACATTACAAGTTGTCACATTTTACCATCACTGGCATAAATGGGAACCCCATTGCGGTTCCATGTGGAATCCAGAACCAAACTCTGGTTTTCTGTTTAAATTGTGGTTGTATGTTTTCCCATTTTTTGTCACATATCATTGAATCTGTTTCAACATGAGTTTCATTGTGTTTGCAATATGATCATCAATTGCATCTATGGAAACCTATCTGAAGTACGACATGGAAACCGCAATCAAACACTGGCTTGCAATTTTAATGGTGGTGGAATTTTCCCAATTTTCTATGGCAATTAGCACTGTATCCATCCCAACATGAGTGTCATTATTTTTGCAATGTGACGATCAATTTCATTTCTGGAAACCCCATTATGGTACTACACAGAAATCAAGATCAAAACCTGGCTTGTAATTGTAAAAGTGGTGGTATTTTCTTCATTTTCTACTGCACATAACATTTTATACATCCAAACATGAGTGTCATTTTGCCTTTAATGTAACCATAGCCTCTATTGAATGTCCACTGCGGTCCTGCATGGAAATCATAACCAAACGCGGACTTGCAGATTTAATGGCATTGGTATTTTTCTCCATTTTCTGTCACATAGCACTGTAACTATTCCATTGTGAATATCATTGTGATTGCCACATGACTATCAATGGCATCCATGGAAACCCCATTACGGTACCACCTGGAAACCACAACCAAACTGTGGCTTGCATTGTTAATTGAGGAAGCTTTTCCACCAGAGATATCAACATTATGGTATGAGAACCTCAAGGGATGTGACATTCTATGAATCCTCCATCAATAAGCAAGCCATTAGAAATGTGTGCAATATAGGAACGATTCCTAAAAATTCTACTAAATTCAAAGTAACCTGTTGTATGATAGGAAAATAATGGGAAAAAAAAGCAAAAAAGGCAAGTGACAACCTGGCTTGCAGAATTTATACTCTATATCACATGGACAGTACCTGATATCTGGATGTAGGTGAAACAGCTGATCCAGTTTGGGCTCAATTTCAACTTTTTTCTTGGCCCCGATAATTTCAGAAATGCAGTGAATTGCATGATGTAAAGTGTCCAGATCAGAACCCTTAAAAAAAACACAGTGATCCAGGTTATGTAGTTATAGGGGGTACACAGGTAGTAATGCCACATAAAAAAAACATCTATATCCTAAATGGCACATTTCAGGCATGGGGCGCTGTTACAGATTTTGCATTGGGTCTATGGCAGGAACTTTTCTACATACCATGTCGTCTGCAGCCTTATTTATCAGGTCACCTTCCTCTCTCATTTTCTGCGCTGCTCTTTTTCGTCTCAACTTATTTAGGCGCATTTTCCTCTTCATAATCTGCAAGATGTATTCCTTTACGAGGTATTGGTGAATCCCACATGCAAAATCCTAGTGAAAAATACGATAGTTGCATGAGATAGATAATTAAATGGTCAGATAGATAGATAGATAGATAGATAGATAATTGCATCTACCGACCCACCAGGGATAGCAATAGACCACTGAATCACCAAGAACAACAAGAAGGATAACAAACCGGTATCATGACCACCAGGGCTAATAGATAAGACTATCAGAATTACTAAAACCATTGCAAAAACCACAGATTAAACTGTACGTGAGCAGACATAATATTTCTCTTTGACTGTATAACTTCCACATGTGTTAATAAAACAATGACAGAAACTTTGAGGCTACAAAATACGAGACCAAAGGGTCTGACCCTTAAAATGGACATTAAAAAGCCACAGACAAGCAAACCATTTCACGTTCCACTTATCGGGCAGTGACTCATTTTAAGAATTTTATTCTGAAAGTAAAAGCTAGCATAAGTTACATTCCAAGAAAAATGTGTACATGTTACAGGAAGCTTCAAAGCGGAATGTCACAAAGCCACAATGTTACAAAAATGTATGATACAATGTAACAAGTGTGTGTCCTGGCTCTATAGAAGGCTCCCATCCATGAACCTCAAATGTGGAAGACCCTACTCTGACGTATTACAGAAGAAGCCCATGTGCCTGCTGTGGGAGATGCGTAAATGCATCCTAACTGTGCCATTTTCTCAGGATTGTCCTCCAAAAGGGACCTCAAGGGGAGGTGCTTGTGCAAATATATCCCAGAGAGGGTGCTTAATTTAGGCAGGGCCTAAAAATGTCCCTGAAATGGGGATTTAAATGCGTAAGGAGTGTGGCCAGATCAGATTGTCAGATCTAAATTGCTCACTGTCTCTTTTGTGCACCATTATAACTCGTATGGTGAAGTCAAAAGTTCTAATCAGTGGGGGTCTAGACACTATGACAGTCCCCAACTCCCCATAGGTAAAGGTCCTGTCACCTGTTTCCTAGATTCCAGGACTTCCCACGGTTCAAGTCAACCCAACTCAGATCACCATCAATCCTTTGGTTCACGTAAACCTCAAGGAGTGGTGGGTCAGGGTCTGGTAGCAATAACACAAAAGCTATTATGGTCATCTGAATGAGCCCTTACAGTCAGCTTCTTCTGCCTTGAAGGGACATTCTAATGAAGCCAGCCTAGTGGCCAGATGATCATCGCAAATTCAGATTAAGAAACCCCCAAAGATCAGTTGTGATCGCTGAGGGAAGCTGCAGCCAACTGTAGGTTTCCCCTGCAGCGGCCACTACAGGAAGAATCGGGTATTACATGAATAGTAGGCCATGTAATGTATGAATAAGCTTCATCCACCAGAACTCCGATTTGGTTATTAAAGGGGGTTCTGAGTAGAGTATTTGATAGGATGTAGGAGAGAGACCATTTTAAAGAAAGGAGATTCCTAGGGTTTTATAGACATTTCTATGTTTTAATATATCTGATAACCCGGCTTTTATCAGGTCCCATTGATGCAGCACTACTGAAATTTTAGAGGAATTTTTTCATCCAGCTTGTTTTGTTTTGTGTTCAATTTACCTATAGACTAATAAAAAATATTCAGTAAAATATATTGATAAAAGTAAAAATAAAAAAGCTGTGAGAAGCTTTTCAGGTGCCATAATTTCACATTTATTAAGATACTAAGAAGCTTTTCTTGCTTTACACAGTACAGTGTGTAGGTTTTAATGCCCTGTACTGCAGCTGCATCGTCTACACCCAAAACCAGAGTGCACGCTATATATAAGGAGCGGAAATGAATGCAACACACCTGCAAAACTGCAAACCGTCATTGTATTCTCCCATCTAACGGATGCGGGGGGGCACTATTATAGAAGATTAGTGTCTATTTGGGAATAATACGGCCGGCACTAGGATTAGTCAGGCAAAGAATTAAAACAATCTCTCTTCACCTCCATTGGGAATTGTTAAAACAAGCATAAAATACCACAATTCATTGTAACCTAATGATAATACCGGCAACGCCCTAATAATAATGTAACCTATAGTACAACAACGTGAATGTCCTCATAATACTAGCCACGTTTTCTCCATGGTACACCCCTTAAAGGGTATGGACACCTTTGGGGCAATTTCTTATGATTTCATTTTACTCATTTCGGGCTAAAATAATTTATTTACTTTATTAAAACTTTTCAGCAGTTTTTGTGATACATGGGGTCAAAAATCAGTCTGTTTGCAGACTGTTGCTCCTGAGTTTCGTCAGCTGATAGCCCACATGAAGCCCTATTTATGATCTTGTCACCCAAACACTCATCATAGTTAAACTCTTATCAAACTGATAAAAAGATGGTTTTAATGAGTGTTTATGAGGTCAGGAGATCAGAGATAAGGCTTCACATGAGCCCTCAAATGACAGAACTCAGGAGGGACAGTCTGCAAATAGACTGATTCTTAACCACATGTATCACAAAAACTGCTGAAACTTTTCAATTTAAGACCAATTGAAAAAGAAAGATGTTTAGCCAAATATGAGTAAAATGCAATCATACAAGAAATGCCCGAAGGCATCCTAGCCTTTAACAGTACAAGGCATATTGCCCCTATAACACTGCCAGGTATGGCAGTAGCAGTGCAAGGTAACATGCATCCTCAGTGTCCCTATACCAGTAGCAGGTATACCTCAACACATAGCATGCCAAGTCCAGTGCCAAGTACAGTGCAACCCATATCAGTGCCATGTAAAGTATCCTCATACCAGTGTCATCCAGTGTGCTTCTAGGGAAGTATCATCCGCAGTATTTCCATAAAATTGTCATGTATGATGCCTTCCTGTATAGTGTCAGTCAATGTGCCCTCCACAAAAGCAGCATCCACAATGTCGTCATAGGAATGAAAGGTACAGTGCTACCCATAGGAGTGCCGTGTACAGTGACACCTATAAAAGTGCCAGCCAAAGTGCCACTACTAATAATAGCCATCCAAGGGGTCTCCATAACATTGGCAGGTACTTTGTCGCCCATAACAGTGCCAGTAATATCTAGCTATAACAGTGCCAGCCACAGTCTCACCACAAAAGCAGCATGCATGGAACCCCCATAAAATGGCTAGCCGCAGTGTCTCCATTGCAGTACCAGATACTCTGCCACCCATAACAGTGCCAGCTACAAAGATTTCCATGCTGTTTTTCCAGTGTAGTAATGGTAGAGCTTGGTTTGCAAATTCACAAGAGCCATTTGGAGACTGTGAGGCTATTGGACCTTACGGACAATAAAAATTATATATATATATCTTCTAATATCTTCTTACATGTCTTTGAGAAAGATATCACTGGTCTCCAAATTCAGTCAAAATACACTAGATAGCACATCACCCCCTTATTAATGCTATGTGTGGGGGTTCCAGCTCCAAGATCTCCCGCTAGGATCTTATTTGAGTCATTATTTAACTCTCTACATAAGTCTGGGGGAAGGTTGTGGATCCAGAGGAAGAGAAACCCAATATACCTTATCATATGGAGGAAGCAAATATTTCAGCCACTGACACAGGATTCCCGATGACTTCATGATGGCATTGAACTCTGTATTCTTCTTCAGCCAGTTTTTGGTGATTATCTTCTGAAAATGTGGCTGTGAAAGACAAAGGAAGGTTAAAGGGAAGAATTTTTGTGTCGTAAACTTTTTGGATTCGCTGATTAAAAAAATGCACATGGCTAACTTAGCCATGGATGCAGCCATATTGGACAATGATCTGGTCATGCTGCTCTTGGCAAAGGCCAACATAGGTGCTGGGCTTTTCTCACCTCATGAGTCGCCACTATTTACAGGGATCTTTTTGGAAAGCCACGGGCAAAGATTTTCCTATGGTGTCAAGTCAATGATATTCTGAGTAAGATGAGCGGACTCCATAGTCCAGGAGGACATCTTCAAGTCCTTCATATTTGCTATGCCCTGTAATGGCCTCCTCCTTTGCCTACTATCTAAGCCCACCTACACTGGGCATCTTTTGCCTGATCTTCACTGTTTCCTTGACCATTACCTCATGCTTTTCTGTTATCTCTAGTTTCTGGTCTCAAAGGGAACCTGTCAGCAGAATTTTGTCCTGTCCTCCACCCTTCCAAACCACTACCATTGTTTTGCTCTACTTTCTGAAGGTGTTACAAACTTACAAACTGTATTACGGTGGCATCAGAAGTTCGGGAAAAAGTAGACTTAACACAACTTAGGTGCAAAATAGTTTACTAAACTGTGATAATAGATATTTACAAAGACAGAGATTAAATAAAGTAACAGTCACAGAGAGTCATCAACAAATGGGCCAGCTCCATCGACCAGCGTCCAACATGGCACTCAGCCGCCGCCCATATGATACAAAGAGAGGTGATGGTGGCAAGATCTTACCCTGATGATGTCTTCAGTGGAGCTGAGGTAATTTATTAACTAAATTAGGCGTATTTCTGGTGCAGATTGTTGCGCAAAAGTTATTTGTGCCAAAATCTGCGACTTCTCCCAGCTCCCGCCAGGCCTAGGAAGCTGTCTTACATTTAGAAGCAGCAGTGGATCCTTATGTAGAGGCTGGTGCCACGGCCAGTGCAGGGCTTAATAAATGACCCCCTAGGTGTTTTCTACTCTCCTAAAGTCTAGTACACATGTACAGTTACCTCTATATGTGGCCAGGTATCAAACATTTCTAATGGCTGTAACCATATACTAAGAAATGAATTAGAACATGATGTACATTCAGTTGTCCTCACCTTTGTGTCCTTCATAAAAACATCAAAGAAATGCTGTTTTAGACTTTCGATGGCTTTGGTCAGCTTGGTTTCCGCACATCTGTATTGCTCTGCATCAGACTGTGTTGTGTTGTGTCTAGGAAAGAAAATATTTAATAGAAAAATCACCAGTACAAACTGCTGTATACAGTATGTATGTCAGCAAAAAACATCCAATAAGGCGGCCATGTCATCTCCAACAAGGCTGTCAATCACCTTTCCTACAATCCTTAATGGAAAATTTTCCAATGATAGAAAGCCAATGGAAATTGATAAAAATACCAAAAAAGCACAATATGAAAGTGTAACCACCTGGCACAAAAGGAAACGTAACAGACGGCAACATCATTTTCATTCTATGGAGTCACAATGATTTCTATCACCATTCAGGAGGACAGGAAAAGACGTATTGTGATAAAAAAAGAATATGGAAGAGGCCAAGGAAGCCGGATGTGCAAATCTATCAGCAGCTGTAAGACGAGCTGCATCAGACACCTACACGACTGCGCATGCGTAAAGGAATTGTATAAAAGGGCTACACTATAGGCCTGTGATGGCTAGCCTCCCGCACTCCAGCTATGTTAAAACTACAACTCCTGTGGGGAGTCGCTCTGGTAGACAGCGGTGCGGGTGCAGTTTAGAGGCAAAACAAGGAGTCCAGATTGCGCAACAAACAGTGTTTTATTCACACTTGCACACCATAAATGAAAAACAGTCTCTTTGGTGACAGTTCACACACAACGGAAATAACGTGGCAAAACAAAAACAGGCCAACACAGGGTCCAGTCACCTGGGAGGTGTAGGTGCAGGTTCGCACCACGCTGTCGGCCCAGCCGCAGGAGAATCCAGCTTCAGGTAGCCAGGAACAAAGCACCTCCTTGCTGAGCTCTTTCCTCCAGGACAGAGAACTCCTCAGCCCTGTTAGCAGCTCCAGGATAATCACAGCCTCCAGCTGCTGAGCTGGCTGAGCTTTAAACCCAGCCCAAAACCAGGACTGGGTCGTGGGGAGCAGCCACCCACCCTACACTTTAGCTGCTCCCGGTAAGAGCCGGCCCGGATCGGCTTTGCAGCCATGCTATTTAAACTCTGTCAGTAGCACTAGCTGCTGCTGACATCAACAAAAACGGGCTCTTACCTCACCGAGGCTATGAACCTCGGTGACACATACCTGCCATCCACGACGGCACCCTGCACCTTACCACACTCCCAAGATGCACACTTCTTTGGCTGTTCTCAGAACTCCAAAGAAATGAATGGACCATGCTGGGAGTCGTAGTTTCACCACAGCTGGAGTGCTGAAGGTTAGCCATCACTGCTATAGGCCACCCTAATGGGATATGTAAAATGAAAGCTGTCTTTGCAGCTTCTCTGGGGCCCCTGGGGAGGAAGGGACTTTATTTTGAATCTTGCTATGGATCCTTTTCCTCTATGCATCATAGTATTAAATGAAGCTTATACATCTGGGAAAAGAAGAATAATATGTTTGTAAATGGAGGTCATTATTTTCCTGCAGGAAACATTATAATGGGCGTTATATTTTGGGCAGGGGCATAACTTGAGACTCCTTGACCCAAAGCAAAATCTGCAACAGAGCCCCTGTCTACCATGCACCAGGTATAATACCGGTGTGTGCTTCAGAGGGCCCATTACAATACTACAAGCTCTGCAACCCCTACACTTGTCATCCTTTTTTATTCCCATTAAACCTGTGGGCAGAGAGCAGATTTAATATCGCTTGCCATGGAATTTCAATGTTGCCCCCATCAATTTCTAGAAGGGGTGGATGCCCAACTGCAAGACCGTGGTGAGGTTCAGTTTCTCCAACTCAATGGAGCCAATATGCTAACCACTAAAGAATTAATGGCAGCTGTATGGTTGGGTGGGTAGAGGACTGGGACCCACCGCTCTAGTGGTCATTGAAGGTCCCAGTCACTCACACCCTACATCACACCATCCATTCTTTACTGCACCTGACTTGTACAGGTGCCAATAGGCTGGTGGGACCCCCAAACCTAGAACTGATGGCAGGGGCCTAACCGCTCATGGGCCCTGGTGCAAGAGTTCAGCATGGGCCCCCCTTCCCTCAGTGCTTTGTGTGTCTTCCTATGCGGCACAAGGGTCTTTGGGCCCCCTTAGGCTTCCGGGCCCGGTAGCGACTGCTACCTCTGCACCCCCTATAGCTACGCCCATGACTGACGGTAGAAAACTCCAGGTAGATGTGTCTTGGTGCTATATCTACTGTATGTTTTCTATCAAGTCTTGGCATCAATATTCTCATGCTGGTATTCTTCCCAATATGTCTCCAGGTGACGTCTAGACAGCTAGACTCCGAGCCAACTGTGAATGCTGGTGAATGGACGCCAACAGGTGGTCCTCCAGACACATGCTAATTGAAAACAGTGGAAAGATTATGCAAATGTTATATTTTTAATACAGCTTTCACAAATTCGGGAATGCCTCCCACAGGTAGACGGTAACATTTGGCAGTTTGTTCCAGCAACAACTTTCAGATAAGACGATTTACGTGACCAGGGAATTCCAGCTCAGCATGTTTTCCCATTTCACTTATTAAAATCTCTGCTCGGGAGTTGAGCTTTGTTCTGGCAGCCGAGGGTTCATTATAGAGTCTTTCCTCCCTGGTGAGTCATGACACTCGCCTTTGTTTTATCAAAGAAATCTGAGCAATTACAAGCTGCCCAAAGGTGTCTGCCAGGAATCCACCGAATCCAAGGAAGGAAAAAGGAGCCAATGCAAATATAATTCGGGAAATCTGAGAAAAAGTCATCAGATTGCTTCCTATAGGCATCCAGAGAGCAATACAAAGGTGCTTTTTATATTCCGTAGAGATATCTAGATAGTCAAAGAGATAGATTTTATATCCTCACCTTATTAAAGAGCACTGGTTAGTAGAATGAACCCTATTAAACCAGACATATTACCTGTGAGGGTCGATCCTGTTGATCAAAATGATACCTGTCTTGTAAAAATCGGTCTCAGTGTTCCCAAGAAAAAACTTTTACTTAAATGATGGCTTCAGTGCACCCAGGGTGGGGTCTAGCACCTTTACAGTGCTGGTCCCACCTCTCAGTGCACTGAAGCCCTCATTTGCATACATTTTTTTTTTATATTGGAAACACCAGAACCGATTTTCACAAGACAGGTATAATTTTAATCGGCAGAGTCAACCCTACCAGGTAGTTTGGTTTGATTGGGTTGTTCCTACTTAAGATGCTCTTTAAGCCCTCTGCCGTATATACAATGTCCAGCCTTTGGATATACGTGGTAATGTATTCTGTGACATGTTTTGTGGCAAGCGATATTAGATTAAGTATCTATCCATGATGGTTCATAAAAAAAAAAATAAACTACATATATGATTGTTGGTTGTTGAAAAATATACAATCTAATCCCTGGTGGTCTAGTAGAAAGAAAATTGCGTGGCTCCTGATGGCGCAATGGAAAGAAAATAAAGATGTGATTCAAGGATAGTCTCCTGGAAAAAACATGATCCCTAATGGTCCACTAGACAAAACCACACATGATCCCTGGTGGCCAAAAAACACTTTTTAGCAGTCCAGTGATCCAGTGGCAAAACCTGTGTGTGGTCTCACATGGTCAAAACAGTCTGATTCCTGCCAGTCCTGAAATCTAATCCCTGGTAGTCCAGTGGAAAATATACCTGATTTGCTTCAGATGAATCATGCAAATCATAATTCTACTCAGGGAAAGGATCACATGATCCTGGGAGGGGTCCTGGCTGGTGGTCTCCACATGGCTTTGCTGTCAGCCATGTGGAAAGCATAGATGCCATTGAGAGCTCCGTCAGTCAAAGAAACATTTTTTCTGTGCATGAGCAGCCAGCTTTTTTTCAAAAACCTCAAGCATTTACAGTTCATAAGTGTTTTATAGGCTTATTCCCAGCACCTTCAGCAGCATATTGTTCACTGGTTATGCTGAGCAATTGTGCCTTTTTCTTTCTATAAAACAATTTTGCTACTGTTGAAAACTGCGTAGTTCAGTGCATTTTACTGTGTCAATATATTTGTTTAAGTCAGTTCATTTTCCTGCATAAATATACCCATGTAAATTGTCAATATCAGTGTGCAGTGTGTTAAATAAAGAAAAAAGATTGCAATTTTGATACTATTTATAATTGTGTAGTTGGTGGATATTACAATGTCAATATACCAGTTTAATTTGATGCATTTTACTCTGTCAATACACCAGTTTAATTCAGCACATTTAATGAGAAAAATACCAGTTTAATTCAGCACATTTAATGAGAAAAATACCAGTTTAATTCAGCACATTTTACTGCATCAATATGCCAGTTTAATTCAGCACATTTTACTGCGTCAATATACCAGTTTAATTCAACTCATTTTGCTGCATTTTACTCACCCACCAAGTTACCCATCTCTGCTATCACAAGTATCAGAAGCTGCAGCAGCACAGTAGTATCCAATTCAGACTCATGAACATAACGGAGCAGTTTTTTCATGTGCCTCAAAAGGCTGATGGAAATCAGCAAATGGAAACGTACACCATGAACAACCAGGTTCAGTCTTACCTGGAATCTGGCCTTTTTCTGGCACATATCATATTCCCTGACCACATGGACCTTTTAGCAGACAGAATAGAACAGTGGCCGGAACTGGGCCAGTTAGAGAGGGTTTTTAATGTGGCTGGTGGTGTTGTCACACACAAATGGACAAAGTTGTCCTCCACAAGGGTACAATAATATTAGTCAATATAAATGAGGTATGGATCAGTGAGGACTTTCACACACCTTCAGCTGAGGCTGATAAATAGATCTGCCATTGCTGATGGTGGCTATTTCTGTCCGCTGCATCTACTACTCCACCTATTGCCACTACCATTACCCCTACACAACTGGACTTCTACTGCCTAGTCTGTTCTTTGCTGTGCTGCTACTGCTTCCTCTACTATCATTATTACCCCTACATTGCTTATAAATTCAACATCCACACTGTACTGTGTGGATGAGAATTTTTGGACACTTGTTCAGAACAAGCCATTGTTTCTTCCAATACTACAGTGCATGTGTATAAATACTGGCAGCCATTCTGCCCCCATTAAGGCATCATTTTTGGAACATTTTTCATTTTAAAAAGCATAACAAATATGATGCGTAGTTTATAAGCAGGCTGCTTGTTAACACCATCAACCATGCGTCTACCCATAGCTATATATGTCAGTGTTACTCTGACATTATTTGCTACTGCTGTCATTGCATTAAAGAGCTTAAAAAGAGGGGGAGAGAGAAAATAAATTGAAAAAAAAAATTTGAGAAAGTCAAGAGAAAAAATGTGAGTCCTGGGAAACCTCAGAGTGTCATGTGCAGATTTTCAGGCCAATCGGAGCACTTTTGATTCAAGTAGAATCAATTCAGACCCCAATCACATTTTTTGACCGATACATTAGAATTGGAATGGAAACAAATTTCAAAAATTTGCTGATCTCTATTCCTATTTACCCTACCTACCATAGGTCAGGTACTGCAGAGAATTCAGAGCTACAAAGGGGGATGAGCTAAGAGAGAGCAGGGCCTGCGCATTTTGATAAAGTCTGGGTGACTGAATGAGAACTCCATGGTTGTTGCGAATGGCTGCTGTAACCTGGTTTCTTCATGGCCCAAAATATAAAAGGAAAAAGAGGTCAGGATCACAACTGGCTGGTATAAAAATAAAACTGCACATACTGGAAACAGAAGGATCCTTGGCATGTTTATTATATTGCGGGCAGAGACTCTGAAAAATTGAGACACAGCTCAAAAATGATTGTAAGAACTCACATCTGTCTGCCCTGTTCTATATTGACTAAGATTTGTTGAAAAAATGTCTAAATTCTCTAGAGCCTCCTGACCTATATCCACTGACAGGGAGAAACGGAAGGGAAAGAAAGAATTGGTTTAATAGGTTTTATATTAAGGCTATCCCAGACCAATACAGAGGAAAAGCCGGTCCAGAAGAGACAGAGACCGTACCCATCGGGGACCAGGTAAGTATGACCCCCAATGCGAGTCGCCAACTCTGGGAGGTCTGTATTAGTCTTGGATAACCCCTTTAAGCCTTTCAGCGCACTTCTAGAAAATGTTGGGGGTTAATGATAAGGCCTTATTCACACGTCCGCATATATGTCCGCATGTATTCCGCAATTCTGCGGAATACGTGCGGACCCATTGACTGTGAATGGGGCACGGAACGATGCGGAGAGCACACACTGTGCTCTCCGCATCAGTTTTTGCGGAGCGCGCCGCCGATCTTACGGCTGCAGCTCCGCAAAAAAGTAGAGCATGTCCTATTCTTGCCCGCAATTGCGGACAAGAATAGACATTTCTTTGGGGCTGCCGGCCGGGTGTGTTTATGGATCCGCAATTTGCGGATCCATAAACACTACGGACGTGTGAATATGGCCTAAAACTGCTACATTGGTTCATCAGTTTATATCCCAGGCAGCAGTTATATTCCTCAGTAGATGAAAGATCCCAGCATTCCTTGCTTCAAATGGCTTAAAAAAGTAGCAAAATCAAATCAGGTTACATTAGAGTCTATAAATCAGGAGTAAAGGGGATGGGAGAGCGGGAGGGGCTCTGTCCGACTGGCAGTGGATTCTGTCCAATCAGGAGTCAGTTTAATTGAGAATATTTGGTGGTCATCATCATGCTTCTCATTTATTGTGTTTTTTATGTTATATGTTGTGTTATATATTGTGCTATGTACTGCTATATATTGCATTATATATTGTATTATACATGTAATTTGTGTTATACATTGTATTATATATTGTGCTACAGTTTTTGTTACATATTGTGTTATATATTGTGTTACACATTTTCTTATATATTATTATATTTTGTGCTATACATTGTGTTATATATTATGCTACATATTGTATTATGCATGTACTTTGTGTTATATATTGTGCTATACATTGTGTTATATATTATGTTACATATTGTACTATACATGTACTTTGTGTTAGATATTTTGTTATATATTGTTTTATATATTGTGCTATACATTGTGTTTTGTATTGTACATACATGTACTTGTGTTATACCTTGTGCTATACTTTCTTTTATACATTGTGTTTTATATTATTTTATATATTTGGTTATACATCATGTCATAGTTTGTGTCATACTTTGTGGCATATATCATTTTATGTTGTGTTATATAATATATTATATTGTTTTACATATTGTGCTATACAATGTGTTATACTTTGTGGTACATATTGTTATACTTTAAAGAAAAAAAGGAACAAAGTATCCCTTTCTACGCCTTTCGGATCATGTGGCTGTGATCCTTAGTCATGATGACCACAGCAACATAATCCGAAACGAGTAGACGTGGAGTCTGAACTGGTTTTTACTGAGCACTTGGAATAAAGGCTGTCACTTTTTGGTAGCTGGACTTTGTTCCTTTTTTCCTTTCATATACTGTTACACCTGTTCCCAGCGTAGTCCGTGCCTCCACCTATAATTAATTCAGGTGAGCGCAGCTAATCGTTTTTCCTTTTTGTATATTGTTATACTTTGTTATATATTGTGTTGTCATATATATTGTGCTATACAATGTGTTATACTTTGTGTAATATAGTGTATTATACTTTGTGTTGTCTACTGTATTATACATTGTGTTATATATTTTGTTATATATTGTGCTATACAATGGATACTTTGTGCCATATATTTTCTTCTACTTTGTGTTGTATACTGTGTTATATGTTGTGTCATATATTGCAGAATTTTACAATAAAGGAAGTTTACATGTTTTGTTTTTACACCCCCGCTGTTTATTTAGTGTAGTGGCAGGTATGATTAACCATGGTTTGTTGGCGCCACCTGGTGGCAGTTCTCATAATTGCATGTTTGAAAGCACTTTCACTGAGATAGAAGACACAGAGCTCCAGGAGATCAAATAGAAGTGAAAGTCCCAACTCAACTAATTCAATCATTGAGGCAAATTGTATTTTCTGTTTTAATTTTCCAACTTGTTTTACCATTTTGCTCTTTTTCACTGCACTTCACATAGAATAGGTCATATTTTCTTTTTTATTCTATCACTAGTTAGATGAATTATTAGATAATTGTGCTCGATTGCTGCTACAGTCCTTTTAATAACAACTGCATCAGCAAACACTGTGCACAACACTATACCAAACACTGCACACAACACTATACCGAACACTGTACACAACACTATACCAAACACTGTGCACAACACTATACCAAACACTGCACACAACACTATACCGAACACTGTACACAACACTATACCAAACACAGTGCACAACACTATACCAAACACTGTGCACAACACTATACCAAACACTGTACACAACACTATACCATACACTGTGCACAACACTATACCAAACACTGTGCACAACACTATACCATACACTGTGCACAACACTATACCAAACACTGTACACAACACTATACCAAACACTGCACACAACACTATACCGAACACTGTACACAACACTATACCGAACACTGTACACAACACTATACCAAACACTGCACACAACACAATACCAAACACTGCACACAACACTATACCGAACACTGTACACAACACTATACCAAACACTGTGCACAACACTATACCAAACACTGCACACAACACTATACCGAACACTGTACACAACACTATACCAAACCCTGTGCACAACACTATACCAAACACTGCACACAACACTATACCGAACACTGTACACAACACTATACCAAACACTGTATACAACACTATACCAAACACTGTGCACAACACTATACCATACACTGTACACAACACTATACCAAACACTGTGCACAACACTATACCAAACACTGTACACAACACTATACCAAACACTGCACACAACACTATACCGAACACTGTACACAACACTATACCAAACACAGTGCACAACACTATACCAAACACTGTGCACAACACTATACCAAACACTGTACACAACACTATACCGAACACTGTATACAACACTATACCAAACACTGTATACAACACTATACCAAACACTGTGCACAACACTATACCATACACTGTACACAACACTATACCAAACACTGTGCACAACACTATACCAAACACTGTGCACAACACTATACCAAACACTGTGCACAACACTATACCAAACACTGCACACAACACTATACCGAACACTGTACACAACACTATACCAAACACAGTGCACAACACTATACCAAACACTGTGCACAACACTATACCAAACCCTGTGCACAACACTATACCAAACACTGTACACAACACTATACCAAACCCTGTGCACAACACTATACCAAACACTGTGCACAACACTATACCAAACACTGTACACACACACTATACCAAACACTGTGCACAACACTATACCAAACACTGTGCACAACACTATACCATACACTGTACACACACACTATACCAAACACTGTGCACAACACTATACCATACACTGTACACACACACTATACCAAACACTGTGCACAACACTATACCAAACACTGTGCACAACACTATACCATACACTGTACACACACACTATACCAAACACTGTGCACAACACTATACCATACACTGTACACACACACTATACCAAACACTGTGCACAACACTATACCAAACACTGTGCACAACACTATACCAAACACTGTGCACAACACTATACCATACACTGTGCACAACAATATACCACTGCACCCAATACTCAAGAGCCCCAGATGGGAAGGGTCCTCCTGTTTGTGCTGCATCCAGGATAAGTATGAATTTTTATAGGAATTTTCTACAGATAACTGAGCCTGGGAATATGGAGCAAACAGATCTATAACCGTGTCTTGACATTTATCCCCTAAGATCCCTCATACAGGTTTGTAACATGTTATAGGGGATGCAGAAGCAGCAACCAACCTCAACACCCTGGGTGCCCATCATCCTCCTGCCACATAACGGAGAAGTATACAGGAATGGCTATTTCGTTGCTTTTCAGCAAACTCAGCATGTGGACATCATATTGGCGCAAAACCACGACCCGAATTATTGTATCAACAATATTTATTCATGGACAACGCGTTGTCCATGAATAAATATTGTTGATACAATAATTCGGGTCGTGGTTTTGCGCCAATATGATGTCCACATGCTGAGTTTGCTGAAAAGCAACGAAATAGCCATTCCTGTATACTTCAAGTAACCCGAGACGGCGACCTAGCCAGTCACCTAAAGGGATCTTCGGACACACCAGGCAGCAACCCCTCCCATTACCACATCTCTCTCCAGGGAATCGCCACCACAAGGCATTACCTATATGCCCGCCAGGTGAGCCCAACCGCCTTGGCCACAGAAAAAAGGCCCTATTCTATTAATACGTTTTTCACCCTATGAGCGCCTCTCTTGTTTCCTTGGCTATATTCCACATAACGGAGAAGGGTTATAATCTGGTGCAACAATTTATTTTAATTGCACTGTAAAATATCTTGCTGTATGGTGTAATCTCACTGTACACATATTGTATATTCTATATGGAACGCTATCATTAGACACAGTGGGATCACCTTTTTACTTAGACCATCGATTTTGCCCAAAGGTCCCTCTATCACCTAGTATTACAGAAGGCACATGGTAGATCTGTGCATGTTACATATTCTGCATTGGGTCTCTGGATAGATAGATAGATAGATAGATAGATAGATAGATAGATAGATAGATAGATATGAGATAGATAGATAGATAGATAGATAGATAGATAGATACTGTAGGTATGAGATAGATAGATAGATAGATAGATAGATAGATAGATATGAGATAGATAGATAGATAGATAGATAGATAGATAGATAGATAGATAGATACTGTAGATATGAGATAGATAGATAGATATGAGATAGATAGATAGATAGATAGATAGATAGATAGATATGAGATAGATAGATAGATAGATAGATAGATAGATAGATAGATAGATAGATATGAGATAGATCGATAGATAATAGCTAGACAGACGGATGGATAGATAGATAGATAGATAGATAGATAGATAGATAGATAGATAGATAGATAATACATAGATACTGTAGATAGATATTCTACAGTATATTTTCATTCTAATCCCTATGGATCCAGCACTCACCTGAGTTTGGCGAAACTATTCACATAGACAACTGTGTACTGAGCAAAGAAGGAGGTGAAAGTGGTGCCTACACATTCATGAAAGGCGACTTGCAGCCTAAGGAGAAGACATAGAGGTTATAAAGACACCTATAACTGCGCCTGGATATTTACAGGACTATGCAATGTGAAGGAGGACCCACTGCTTCACATTAGTAGGGCAGCCCCCATACTTCCTATGGGCTCTGTAGAGAGAGGGACCTCCAGCGCCGATCGGTCTCATTTATCTTCCTCTTGGGTGGTGCAGACCCAGGTAGGACTTGTTGCCACTTCAAAATTAAGAATTGGCCAAGAGAACCAGATCTCTCTGCCCTTCTTAAAAAGGTAGCAATCAAGCACCATCCTCATTCCCCCTGTCTTCGGCTATGGTGACCAACACAGGAAGGGAAGAGGAGTCGTCCTTTTTTTTGTTTGTTTGTTATTTGTCAGTGTTTTTGTTTCTCCATTTCTTTAGTAGTTCACCAGATCTTGCTGCTAATTATAAAATGGTGACATCGTAAGGGAACATACTGTGAAATTTAGGTTTAAGTTTAAGTTAAATTCTGCCTGCCCCAGCCACCACTAGGGGGAGCCTAGGAGCTTAATGAAGACAGATTATCGCAATCAATAAGTGCTGTATAAATCCATATATGGATGAAATGAAATGCTTTGTTTTGCTGGTGGGCACCCAGACCTTCATGTAGAAGCACCTTCCCTTTGTACATGAATCCAAGTAGAGACAAAGGAATAAGGCATGGCTATGAGAGTGACGGGTATGTATAAGGGAAGATAGACCAAGGAATTCTATGTATTCTTGTGTTGGTTGGGTGACTGGATGACCAAATATATGGGCCCTTGTATGGCTGACTATGGTTGATACTTCCTAGGATGAGTAGCTCTGAGGTCTAAGCTGTTGCTCAAGGGGTTAATAACTGATGTAGACTAAGAGAACGAGCAGATTTTATTACTTAGGTTTAATAACTAACCTTGTGGTGAACGTCCCCAGTTCCTCTACACAGGCGTTAGATGAAGAAATCTCTAGGTCATGGGAGAGCCTGGCTGAGTTTCTGACATGAGTTCCTATAATCTACAAAAAAGGCGGACAGTGTTGGTGCCACAGAATTTGAAAGTCAGTTCCTAGATGGTTAAGCAGAGCCCTTGGCAGACAGTAAAGTAACACCCTCACGGTACATGCCAGTGCCATACATTGCCCACATAATACCACCAATATTTCTATTCAGTGCATAAATGATACCACCATACAATGCTTAAATAATATGAAGGTGTTGATCCAGTGAAAGGGTTAATGGTAAGGTCCCTGTGGACTTTACTATTTACCCCTTCACAGCTCAAGACCACCAGGGACCTTATCATTAATGTCATTACTGCCCAAGATCACCAGGGACCTTACCATTAATGTCATTACTGCCCAAGACCACCAGGGACCTTACCATTAATGTCATTACTGCCCAAGGCCACCAGGGACCTTACCATTAATGTCATTACTGCCCAAGATCACCAGGGACCTTACCATTAATGTCATTATTGCGCAAGAACACCAGGGACTTAACCATTAACTAAGGACTTTAATATTTACTCCTTCGCAAATGAAGACCAGTGAAGAGGTTAATGGTAAAATCTCTGGTAGCCTTGGTGGTTGTTAAGGCGTTGATGGTAAATTCCCGGTGATCTTCGTCAATAAAAGAGTTGATGGTAAAGTCCATGGTAGCTTTGGATAGTAAAAGCGTTAATAGTAAATTCCTTGGTTTAGATATGAAGGGGTAAATAGTAAAATTCTTATAGTTCCAACCAACCAGAATAAAAGCGTGCCCCCTCAGGTAGTTTCCTATTACAGAGTCATATGCCATCCAATCCTAATTAATCCTGCACATGTGATAGGATGTGTAGATTTTTGCAAGTATATTATTTTGTATTGCTCCATAAAAAATAAAGCAAGTCTTCATTTAAAATCTCCTACTGTTTTGTGTATACAGCTACTACATAGACCTATGTGTCTCTATGGTTACAGACTACAAACAAACCTACGTAGTCTGATCTTAGAGTCTTGTCTTACGCCTTTTCTCTGCTTCTTCTGCTTCACAACCTAGAGACAGTGGAAAAGGAGGCACAATGGGAGTGGAATGGTTGTGTAATCAGAATCCAACCATTTAGAGTCATCGGTCTACGTTGGAGCTGTATACACAGAACGGCAGATTTTTAATCAAGACCTTTTACTTAATTTTTTATTTTAACAAACTGGAAAACAAGAAAAATAAGCTGCCAAAAATATAGACAACCTGTAAGAAAGCATTTTCCTTTTTTAGTGCGGGACCCCTTTAAATTCAGCACTGCATTGAAGGGGTTAAGCATAGATCTGGCGTCAGATATTTAAATTTCTCGACGCCAGCAATTAAAACACTTTACTTGCTTATCCGCTATTGTGATGCCAATGTACCAACTATTGAAATGCAAATAGATCTGAATCGCAGTTTCAAAATCCCCCCTCTATCACATTCTGCCAGGAAGCGGCTGCAACCGCTCCCCCCGTCCACATGAGTCACAGTGTTGCGGTAAAACAATAGCCGCGTGTTGTGCTTTGTTCTACAAGGTGGAACGACAAAATATTTGTACCAGAGAAAACCTACTACTAAGCATGGGATCAGCTAGAACAGCTAGAAACCAGACTATCACTTTAAGGGATGTATAATCAGAATGTGATACATTTTCATATTTTATTTCACTATTGATCAATTACAAAATTATTGAAATAATCCAGAATTTGCATTGGCCACTAGGGCACACCCAATATGATGACATTTCCTGTTTTCTGCAATTCACCTGCCAGCTTTGTCATGTAGACTGGGACAGTGTCAGTAGAGTCATCTCGTTATCATTAAAATCACCTCTTTTTTATTGGAGGAGGGCACAGTTGGCAGAGTCATCTCATTAGAGGAGGGTGTAGTCATCAGATTTTGTCATTATCAGTAGGAGAGGGCATAGTCAGCAGAGTCATCTCATTAAGATTAGAGAAAGACATAGAAAGGTCATCCCATTATGATTATAGGTGGGTGTAGTCATCAGAGTCATATATTAATCAGTAGAAGTGGGCATTGTAAGCAGTCATCTCTTTATCATTAGAGGAGGGCATAGTCAGCAGAGTCATCTCATTATCATTAGAGGAGGGCATAGTCAGCAGTCATCTCATCATTAGAGGAGAGCATAGTCAGCAGAGTCATCTCATCATTAGAGGAGGACATAGTCAGCAGAGTCATGCCATTATCATTGGCGGAGGGCATAGTCAGCAGAGTCATCTCATTATGATTAGAGGAGGACATAGCGGGGTCATTTCATTATGATTAGAGGAGGGCCTAGTCAGCAGAGTCATCTCATTATCATTTGAGGATGGCATGGTCAGCAGAGTCATCTCATTATCATTAGAGGATGGCATAGTCAGCAGAGTCATCTCATTATCATTAGAGGATGGCATAGTCAGCAGAGTCATCTCATTATCATTAGAGGACGGCATAGTCAGCAGAGTCATCTCATTATTATTAGAGGAGGGCACAGTCAACAGAGTCATGTCATTATCATTAGAGGAGGGCATAGTCAGAGGAGTCATTCCATTATCATTAGAGGACGGCATAGTCAGCAGAGTCATCTCATTATCATTAGAGGATGGCATAGCGGGGTCATTTCATTATGATTAGAGGAGGGCCTAGTCAGCAGAGTCATCTCATTATCATTAGAGGATGGCATAGTCAGCAGAGTCATCTCATTATCATTAGAGGATGGCATAGTCAGCAGAGTCATCTCATTATTATTAGAGGAGGGCACAGTCAACAGAGTCATGTCATTATCATTAGAGGAGGGCATAGTCAGAGGAGTCATTCCATTATCATTAGAGGAGAGCAAAGTCAGGAGATTCATCCCATTATCATTAGAGGAGAACATAGTCAGCAGAGTTATCTAATTATCAATAAAGGAAGATATAGTCAGCAGTCATCTCTTTATCAGTAAGAGACAGGGCAAATATGAGGAGCCCAAAGACAACACATTCCTGAATATTTCAACATGGCACAACAACAGTCTGTGAGAACTGACTGAAGGTTCCTCCAACGTAGCCCGTCAAGGGAAACTTGGATCTAATTTATTGGCTCACAACCGTCCGAATCTTTTGGTTTCCCAAGATAAGTGATATAAGAGGATCTACCGGTACTTTTGCCCACTCTACACTTGACAAAACAAAAATGCTTGGTCAAAGAATATTATGTCCCTAGGGACCAGGTTGTGCCTTGTCATACAGTGACAGCTACAGCCAAGCACACTTACCTCCTCAACGTCTGTGTAAATGGGTAAGTGGCAACTGTCTGCCAATACCTGTTCTTCTACCTCTTCACCATTTTGCCAGTTCCTCTTCTCTATTTCTAGTATGTTGTTCATATAGGTTCTGATTGTTCTCTAAAAGAAGAATTTGAGGATAAGAATGACGAATCGCCATATATGAAAGCCCTTTTGTGTCAAAACTAGACAATCATGCTGATGAACCATAACCGGACCCACTGGTGGAGCTGCTATGGATGGCTCATGATGAGACGAGATCCAGCTTTGAGCCACATTGAACAGTCACTGCATTTGCCTACAACCAACATTAAGGGGGCTAATTGCTTACAGATTTTTATATTGATTCCAATAGTAGAAATACAAATTCCTATGCAGTGAGCTCCCTCTAGTGGTGTGAAGGCAAGCTAAAGATTTAAAGGCTATGAACATCTTCAAACACATTTTTTTAATTTTTGCATTCTACTTATTTAGGGCTATAAATCAACTTTTGAATTGGTCTTTATTAAAGGGTTTCTGTCACCTGAAAAATGGGTATTAAGCTGGCTGACATTAGCGATGTGCTAATGTCAGCTGAACATAACTATATTAGTGCCATCTCACTGCCTGCCGCCTTTATTGAGAAAAACGAAATTTTATAATATTCTAATTAGCCTCTAGGAGCAGGAGGGACTGCCCTGCTCCTAGAGGCTCTGTTCTCCCACCTCTGGCCATGCCCTGCTTCACTAGATTGACAGGGCCAGGCAGCGTTCACCTCCTCCTGCCGGCCTTGTGCGATGGGGAGATCTCACGCCGTTCAGTATTCGGCGCAGGCGCAGTGAGAAAGTTGGCAGCAAGCGGGCGCCCTTCACTCATTGTGCCTGCGCAGTATACTGAACGGGACTGCACAGGCGCGAAATTTATACTGCAGATAGGGACGGAGGTAGGAGACTAACGCTGCCTGTCCCTGGCAATCTAGTGAAGCAGGGCATTGCCAGAGGTGGGAAAACGGAGCCTCTAGGAGCAGGGGCAACGTCTCCCTGCTCCTATAGGCTAATTAGCATATTATAAAAGTTCGTTTTTCTCAAAAACGGCGGCAGGCAGTGAGATGGCACTATTATAGTTATGTTCAGCTGATATTAGCACATCGCTAATGTCAGCCAGCTTAATACCCATTTTTCAGGTGACAGAAATCCTTTAAAAATTCTCATTCTCCTTTTTTCTGTCTATTTGCAGACTAGTAGGCTTTGTGTTCACAGTGAGTCCTGTCAGATAGAAGCCCTGATGGCTCATGTGTAGCTCTTATCTCTGCTCCTGACAGCTCATGAACACAGATTTAAGCTAAATTCCTATCAGTTTAGCTATAATGAGTGTTTATAAGCTGTCAGGAGATCAGAGATAAGGGCTACACATGAGTCATCATGTAACAGTCTGCAAATAAACTTAAATTCATACCCCGTATCACAAAAACTGCTGAAAATTCTGAATAAAGACCAATTGAAAAAAGGATTTTTAGCCCAAAATGAGTAAAATGCATAAAAAAATACAAAAACACAAAAATGCAATAGCACTCTGCAACCAGCACTCTGCCCTGCCTCTATGCTAGAAGCTATAAGAGGTCGTTAGTGTACATTTTGATCAAAAGATAATAAGCCACTTGCCACGCCAAGGCCGCCTCTATGATTGGTCCTAACGCTAAATCCTACCTGTTAGGACCACTCATAGAGGCGGCCTTGGCATGGCGAGTGGCTTATTGGGGCTAACCTGCGATACCAAGCACCACCACTATACAGTGTACGGCGCTGTTTGGCGGGCTGTGAGAAGGCAGTGGAGCTCCTCCGCAAAACAGCTGATCGGCGGGGGTCCCGAGTGTCTGACCCCCACAATCAGATACTGATGACCTAGCCATCAGTATTAAACTGTCAACAAAAGCTGAGCACTGTAGAGATGTATTGTGATATATTTCGTTTTTAGGCCCTGCTCCATTAGGGCATCTCTCTGATCATTGACTCCAGCTAAACTGCATTGTCCGTTGGAGTCTTTGGTGGTCTGAAATACAGCACCACCCTTTGTGCATGGGTTGTGTTTGGTATTGCAGCTTAATGGCAGTGAAGTGAATGGAGTTGACCTGCAACCCCACACGCTACCTGTGGACAAATGTGGCGCTATTTCGGGAAGAAATCAGCCATGTTTTCCTAATCCTGGACATCCCCTTTAAGTTTCCATTACAGTAAGGAGATCATTATTATAATGCCTTACCTGCAAGGCCTGAATATAAGCTTGTTTGAGTTTTTCCAGGCATTCTCCTTCTAACAGCCGAGGGATACTTAAAGGGTTAAACTCTGCATGAACTTCAGGGTTGCCCATAAAATCATCACTGCAAGAGTTAAATAGACAAAAATAAGTCGGTGGGGTTCTCCAGCTGATGACCCCAGCTGTTAGGGGATGCTGGAAGTTGTAGTTCTGCAACAGCTGGAGAGCCACAGATTGGAAACCACTGCTCGAGGATCACAACAGCAGCTATATTGGTTGTCACCCAGCTTTCCCAGGACCAGATGTCACAAAAAAATCCAACCTCAACAGTTTATATTTACTTTGGGATGGCGAATGGTTCCTTAACTCTCCAGGAAAATGTCTCAAGGTTCTTCAGTCTCATGTCAGCAAATTGATTTTCACACATCCTCGTGAGATATCAGATTATCAGAGATGGAGGCAGATCTGTTGCCATGGCGACCGTTCGGGGGTTCTCTCAGAAGGACACTTAACCAGTATGGGAAGTGCGTTCTCAAGGTTCCTTCACGTACCCCCGATACAGCGCCACGCTGATAAATGTACTTTCCACCCGGTGGTAGGTCGGAAATGTTGAATGCCCCACGGCTCTGATTACAGGTGTTAGGAAAGGCACTTAATGCAGCACGTGAGGCCGGGTGTTGTTACCGCGCGCTGCCGTATAGAGCGGTAATGAGTATGACACCTGCAGGTCACACATTCCTTAAAGTGACTTCCAATGTAATCACATCCAACCCACAGAATTTAACCTAAGCGGGGGGGCATTCTACTCCAATGTATCTAAAATCAAGAAAAAAAAGAAACTTTGTATACAGTCTTGTTTAAAAATCTAGCATTTTGCGTATGGAGCCCTAATGCAGGCGTATGCGTTGCTATGGTAACAGACCACAAACAAAGCATGTGTAGTCTGATCCTCGGGCTTCTCTTCTCTACTGTCTGTGAAGAAGGGGCAGAGGGAGTGGAGTCTTCAGGGTTTATGTGTAGTCTGTAAGCATGTTGACACACACATCTGCCTAGGAGCTGTATACGCAAAACGGATGGAGATTTGTAATGAACTAGTTACAAAGTTGTCTTATTTTTATCGGAGATCCTCCGCAGCAACAGGAAATGGGTCGCAAATGTATACATATGGGGCCCAAAGAGTACGTTACACCACCAAATCCAGCCCTTGTGGTGCTCCTGTAAGGTCTAGCTTTTGGCTTTAGTGCATGAGGAGCAGAATGTGTCGTCGTCTGCATACAGTGGATATAAAAAGTCTACACACCCCTGTTAAAGTGTCAGGTTTCTGTGCTGTAAAAAAATGAGACAAAGATAAGTCATTTCAGAACATTTTCCACCTTTAATGTGACCTATAAACTGTACCACTCAATTGAAAAACAAACTGAAATCTTTTAGGTAGAGGGAAGAAAAAATATAAAATAATATGGTTGCATAAGTGTGCGCACCCTTAGGCCCCATGCACACGACCGTTGTTTGTTTCCGCGTCCGTTCAGTTTTTTTTTTAGGATAGGATGCTTCCCCATTCATTTCAATGGGTCCGTCAAAAAATGCAGATGGTCAACCGTTTTTGTTCCGCATCCGTGATCCGTGTTTTCATTCCGTCAAAAAAAGAGTGCATGTCCTATTTTTTTCACGTTTGCGGACAAGGATAGGCATTTTTACAATGGATCTGCCATAAAAATCGGATCCGTCAAAAAAAATAGTCCGTCAAAATTTCAAGGAGGAGCGGACGCGGAGGCAGGCAACGGTCGTGTGCATGTAGCCTAATACTTTGTTGAAGCACCTTTTGATTTTATTACAGTCTTTTTGGGTATGAGTCTATCCGCATGGCAAGATTTGCCCACTCTTCTTTGCAAAAACACTCCAAATCTGTCAGATTGCGAGGGCGTCTCCTGTGCACGGCCCTCTTCAGATCACCCCACAGATCTTCAATCGGATTCAGGTCTGGGCTCTGGTTGGGCCATTCCAAAACATTCATCTTCTTTTGGTGAAGCCATTCCTTTGTTGATTTGGATGGATGCTTTGGGTCGTTGTCATGCTGAAAGAAGTTCCTCTTCATGCTCAGCTTTCTAGCAGAAGCCTGAAGGTTTTGGGCCAATATTGACTGGTATTTGGAACTGTTCCTAATTCCCTCTATCTTAACGAAGGCCCCAGTTCCAGCCCCGCAGCATGACCCTGCCCCCACCATGCTTCACTGTGGGAATGGGGTTCTTTTGGTGATGTGCAGTGTTGTTTTTGCCCAAACATATCTTTTGGAATTATGGCCAAAAAGTTCCACCTTGGTTTCATCAGACCATAACACCTTTTCCCACATGCTTTTGGGACTCTTGCCCCTCTACCCCATAGCCCAGACATATGATGAATACGGGAGATTGTTGTCACATGGACCACACAGCCAGTACTCGCCGGATATTCCTGCAGCTCCTGTAATGTTGCTGTAGGCCTCTTGGTCGCCTCCCAGACCAGTTTTCTTCTCGTCTTTTCATCAGTTTTGGAGGGACGTCCAGTTCTTGGTAATGTCCCTGTTGGGCCATATTTTCTCCACTTGATGATGACGGTCTCCACTGTGTTCCATGGTATATCTAATGCCTTGGAAATCCTTTTGTCCCCTTCTCCTGACTGATACCTTTTAACAGTGAGATCCCTCTGATGCTTTGGACGCTCTCTGTGGACCATGGCTTCTGATGTGGGATGCGACTAAGAAAATGCTGACTCCTATTTAACATGATTCTGAATGTGATTTCCTAATTCTGAACACAGCTACATCCCCAGTTATAAGAGGTTGTGCACACTTATGCAACCACATTTTAGGGTTTTTTTCTTCCCTCCACCTAAAAGATTTCAGTTTGTTTTTCAATTGAGTGGTACAGTTTATAGGTCACATTAAAGGTGGAAAAAGTTCTGAAATGATTTATCTTTGTCTCATTTTTTTACAGCACAGAAATCTGATATTTTAACAGGGGTGTGTAGACTTTTTATATCCACTGTATATGGTGCCCAAAGGTTCTGAAGATCCTTTTTCTTGGATCAGAGTCAATATCATGGACACAGGAGACCAGAGCAGCCTGAGGGACCTCAGCCAGCTGTGTATAACTGAAGACATCACTCAATATGACACCAGAGCTCAAAAACAAATTTGTTCCACCGATAACTCCAAGAAAGTGTCCTCCTCAGGCCTCCCAACCATGTCACACCCTTGACCAGTTGACTTAGTCCACTCATATTCTCCATGTTCTCTTGGTCTCAGCCTCCAGCAGTGATGAAACTACAACTCCCAGCGTGCACACTTCTTCAGCTGTTCATGCAACTTCTATAGAAATGAATGGAGCATGCTGGGCGCTGTAGATTCACAACAGCTTTTGAGCCTTTGGCATAGGGATTGCATTTGTCACCCATCCCAATATCCTAAAATCAGGGGCGTAACTACCAAAGCGGCAGACCATGCAACCGCTATGGGGCCCAGGGCAAGAACGGGCCCAATAGGGATCATCTCCTCTTCTACTGGAGGTAAAAACTTAATCAGAACTCTGCCCTCTAAAGGAACAACGTTTAGCAAATGAGGCAGTGGGAAAATGTCCCAAGGGTCATTGAAAAGGGTTTCTGTCCTGTGGGGGGGGGGCTGGTTTGATCCTCGCTATGGTGCTCTTACTTCTCTATGTATGCCACTGCCCTGAATGATAGCTATATTTGCATTGTTGCACTTCAGAATTTAAAGAGGTTTTCCAAAAACCCATACTGGTTTCTTCCAAAAACAGCGCCACTACTGTCCATGGGTTGTGGTTGTGTTGAGTTACAATGCCATAAACAACCTGTGGGCAGGGGAGGTGCGGTATTGGAAGAAAGCATCCATGTTTTTCTAATCTTGTACAACCCCTTTAAATTATGAGGTGCAACAATTCATATATGATATGTATATATATGACATATATGTATACGTCAATCAGCCAGGGTACGGGGAACCCCTTTAAAGGGCATCTGTCAGCAGTTTTGTCCCTATTACACAGGCTGACCTGTTACATGTACACTTGGCAGCTGAAGGCGTCTGTGTTGGTCCCATGTTCCTATGTGCCCACATTGCTGAGAAAAATGATGTTTTAATATATTCAAATGAGCCTCTAGGAGCAACAGGGGCGTTACCGTTACTCCTAGAGGCTCTGCTCTCTTTGCAACTGCCCTGCCCTCTGCACTTTGAGGGCAGGACCAGGTGTGATGTTAATTTTCACTGCCTGGTCCTGTCAATCAAAGTGCAGAGGGTACGGAAGTTGCAGAGAGAGCAGAACCTCTAGGTGTAATGGTAACGCCCCGTTGCTCCTAGAGGCTCAGTTGCATATACTAAAAAGTCATTTTTCCCAGCATTGCGGACACATATGAACATGGGACCAACACAGATGCCTTCAGCTGCCAAGAGCTCATGTAACAGGTCAGCCAGTGTCATAGGGACAAAACTGCTGACAGAGGCCCTTTAAATAGTATCTAGAGGGTATATATATATATTTATGATGTGCTGGGCATGCAGACTCCTGACTCACTGCTGTGATATTAATACGCCCTTTTGTCTACATGTATGTACGGCGTACATATAGATAATGCATACATTATTCTACACTCAGCCTCCCACAATGGTGGGTGACATCACAGCGCTGACATGAAGCACAAACCGCTAACCGTGTGAAAAACAAGTTAAGTGTTCAGGAAAATTGCTTTATTTGCAGAACACGAGGTACCGCAACTGAACAATTAGTCAGTGCGTAGGATTAGCAGCGTTACCCAACATTTGTGTTATTTGTTGCTGCGACAGGAAAAACAAGAAATTAATGCAGCCACAAAATGATGTGACATTAAGACGGGGATAAGGGCAGAAGCATAAAGGAGCCCCCCGCCTGCACACTGGATGCCCCTCAAGCCCCTTCACATTGCACAAGGGAAGGAATATAATTTCTGCTATAATCCCAACCGGGGCTCATGAGGGACAGGGGTTGCAGAGATAGCTGGCACAAATGGGCCCTGGAGCCTAGGGGGCCCTAAAGTTACCTCTGCTCAGGTATAAATTTTGCATCTACTGGAGACCCAAGGTCTTGCAGAGGAGCACATTGCTCGAGAATCTCCAGCTGTTACAGAGCTCCAGCTCCTCTGCTTTACTTCACACAACCATATACAAAATTTTTGCTGCCTGCAGTCACCACAAGGGGGAGCCCAGTGTATAGAGGAGTTCAATACTAGCAGTAAAGAGGTAAGTAGCTCCCCCTAGTGGAGGCCACGATGTTGTCAATGTTATGTATGGTTACGTGAAGTAAAGCAGGGGATTTGGAGCTTTGTAACACACACCCCACCTACTAATAGTAACCCTTTGACTTTAACCTACTAGTCTTAACCTACTAACCCAAAAACTAACATAGCAGCCCTAACCTACTAAGGCTCCATTCACACGACCGTATGTTGTCCGCAAAAAAACGGATCCGTTTTTTTGCAGATTAGATGCTGTCCCATTCACTTTTCTACCATTGCACAGCTCAGCAAAAAAAAATGAAACATGTCCTATACTTGTCAGTGAAAATCAGGACATGGCCCTATTGAAGTCTATGGATCAGCAAAAAAACGGTATGCAATCCGTTTTTTTGTGGACACAGATCCGTTTTTTTGCAGACAACATACGGTCGTGTGAATGGGGCCTAACCCTAACATTCTGACCTAATCTACTAGTCCTAAAATACTAAGCCTAAGCCTAACCCTAAACTAGTAACCAAACCTACTAACCCTAAACCGAACCTACTAAAAGTAACATTCTGACCCTAAGAGTCCTAAAATACTAAACCTAAACCTAACCTAAAAAAAACTATCCCTGATCTACTAGGATCAAGTTAAGATCATGTCGTCCTGGGTTATTTATTTTAATTGATTTCAGTAAATTTCTGAATGAAAAATAAAGCAAGCAATAAACTATGTATATCAATCATTGATTAATTATTTTCTCACAAACATTGCGTGAAAAAAAATCTAAATAAATAATCCAGGGGGACAGGATCTTCACTTGATCCAAATACTAACCTAACCTGCTAACCCTAAACCTAAAAAAACCTACTAACCCTAAATCTAACCTGGCCTACTAACCCAACTGCAAGCTGCTAGCCCTAAATCTAACCTACTAAACTTAAAGGGATTGTCCAAGGTTATATTGCTGGACTATATTCAGGATAGGCCATCAGTATCAGATTGGTGGAGGTCGACTCCCCACATCTCCACCTATTAGCGGTTCCAGAGTAGCTCCAGTGTTGACAGTAGGCTCCGGAGCTACACCACTTCATCCTTTGTAAAGTGAATGGAAGCAGCACGGCAGTAAACATGGACAGAGCTGTGTTATTCTGGCCCTTCCCGCTTTCCTAAAATAAGATATATTACTAGGTTTCATACAGTCTCATGATCTCCGGACCTTCTGACAATGGTTATAATAAAAACACTTCAGGACATCAGAGGAGAGGATCCTGGACTCCAAAGCAAAATCTGTAACAGGGCCCCACCTCCTATGAGTCATTTATAATATTGGTGTCGTCTCATGTGGCAGAGGACCCCCTTAGTCACTACTGCCCGGGTGAAACTACTGCCACAATATATAACTCCCTATAGCTATGTCCCTACTCCTTTTTTCCTTAAAAGGTTTCCTTCATCTCATCTGGAGAATTATTGTATACTCAGTATCAGTAGGGCTCTGGTCAAGGGTCAAGGTCTACAACAGAAGACATTGTTATCTATTCTTCTGTTCTTGCTGTTTTCCTTCGCAGGCCTCTGTGTCCACTTCTTGTCTGTTTGGAACAATATATCGTTAGATTACCCAGGGGATTATTCTATTTTACTTTATTTTGTCCTACCTGCTGTATTGGTTCATTGTCCAGTCTAGTAGACAGTACAGTTGACTGAACTCCAGGGCCAAAGGTATAATATTTTTCTGTAGGTGTGAGACCAGAGCATTATTATAGCTTTTCAAGTAGGTTCCACAGACATCATAGTCCTCGGGGTAGAGGGACTTCAGGGAATTCTTCACTTTTTTCAAGTCTTCCACGCTAACTGACTTGAGACTCTCCAAGTGTTCAGCAAGCCAACCATTTTCTCCATCCTTTATGGGCATTGACTCTATTCGTTTGCCAACACTGTCTTTTACAGCCTCTTTCCATAATTTTTTCCATTGTCGGGGTTGGCCACAAATAAGGGCTTCGGAATTTGTTGAGGTCACTAGTGGATTTTTATGGGTTTCTGCTTCTTTATTTATAACGTAGACCACAGAGGAGATCAATGATTTATCCACAGGCTCCTGGCCAAGAGAGTCCTTCACAATGGACCTTATCATGCCGAACAAGGATCCATATAACAAGTCCACATCTTTTCCACGTATGGTGTACTCTGTCACATTCTCGTGAAAGTCATTGGTTCTATAATCCTTGAGGAGTTTGTCCTCCATTAATTCTATGTTTATAAATGCCTTCTTAATTTCTCTGCTTTGGATGAGACCATTTATTTCCATCACTAGAGAAAAAACATGAACATTAATTTATATTTGGTAAATGATACTTATAAACCATTACAGAGTACAGTATATCTATGACATGCAGGCTCGGACTGGCCCACAGGGGAACAGGGGAATCCCCCGGTGGGCCCCTGAGCAAGGTGGGCCCCTAGTCTCCCACCCCTTGCACAAGTGGCACATAACACATTAGATTTACTGCACTACATACATATATTCAATGTATAGCACCTCAGCCCGCCTATGTTCATATAAAAAAAACTTGTTCGATTATTTATTATATTTGAATGTATCCGTACGATGGGCCCCCAAAATAAATTTTACTGGTGGGCACTAGGTACCCCAGTCCGACACTGATGACATGTAATGTATGGGGCAGTATTATAGTAGTTATATTCTTGTACATTGTCGCAGTATTATAGTAGTAATATTCTTGTACATAGGGGCAGCATTATAGTAGTTGTATTCTTGTACATAGGAGGCAGTATTATAGGAGTTATATTCTTGTACATAGGAGCAGTATTATAGTAGTTATAATCTTGTACATAGGAGCAGCATTATAGTAGTTATATTCTTGCACATAGGGGGCAGTATTATAGTAGTTATATTCTTGTACATAGGAGCAGTATTATAGAAGTTATATTCTTGTACATAGGAGGCAGTATTATAGTAGTTATATTCTTGTACATAGGAGCAGTATTATAGTAGTTATATTCTTGTACATAGGACAATTATAGTATATTCTGTACATAGAGCAGTATTATAGTAGTTATATTCTTGTATATAGCAGTTATAGTAGTTATATTCTTGTACATAGGGCAGTATTATAGTAGTTATATTCTTGTACATAGGAGGCAGTATTATAGTAGTTATATTCTTGTACATAGGAGCAGTATTATAGTAGTTATATTCTTGTACATAGGAGCAGTATTATAGGAGTTATATTCTTGTATATAGGAGGAGTATTATAGTAGTTATATTCTTGTACATAGGAGCAGTATTACAGTAGTTATATTCTTGTACATAGGATCAGTATTATAGTAGTTATATTCTTGTACATAGGGGGCAGTATTATAGTAGTTATATTCTTGTATATAGGAGACAGTATTATAGTAGTTATATTCTTGTACATAGGGGCAGTATTACAGTAGTTATATTCCTGTACATAGGAGCAGTATTATAGTAGTTATAGTCTTGTACATAGGAGCAGTATTATAGAAGTTATATTCTTGTATATAGGAGGCAGTATTATAGTAGTTATATTCTTGTACATAGGGGCAGTATTACAGTAGTTATATTCTTGTACATCGGAGGCAGTATTATAGTAGTTATATTCTTGTACATAGGAGCAGTATTATAGGAGTTATATTCTTGTATATAGGAGGCAGTATTACAGTAGTTATATTCTTGTACATAGGATCAGTATTATAGTAGTTATATTCTTGTACATACGGGGCAGTATTATAGTAGTTATATTCTTGTACATAGGAGGCAGTAGTACAGTAGTTATAGTCTTGTACATAGAAGCAGTATTATAGTAGTTATATTCTTGTACATAGGAGGCACCATTATAGTAGTTATATTCTTGTACAAAGGAGTAGCTTTACAGGATTTATATTCTTGTACTGTACATAGGACCAGTATTATAGTAGTTATATTTTTGTATAACTCCTATAACACTGGTCCTATGTACAAGAATATAACTCCTATAATACTAATTATAGGAGTTATATTGTTGTACATAGGACCAGTATTATAGGAGTTATATTCTTGTACACAGGAGGCAGTATTATAGTAGCTATGTTCTTGTTCATAGGAGCAGTATTATAGCAGTTATATTCTTGTACATAGGAGCAGTATTATAGTAGTTATATTTTTGTATATAGGTGCAGTATTATAATAGTTATATTCTTGTACATAGGATCAGTATTATAGTAGTTATATTCTTGTACATAGGATCAGTATTAACGTGATCCAAAGAAAAAACTTGTGGTCCAGCTTCCCATAAAAACTTGTAGCTTTATTAATAACTATAAAAAACTGTTATCCAAACACGAATCCCATACAAGATCCACGATGTCTACGCTTTTCGGTCTCCGCAATCTCAGTCCTTACTCATGACATACAGAAAAGTGAATGTTCACCTCTCTTTAAACATGTGGTGCACCAGGTAATCAAGACTTCGGCATCACATGATCAAAAGGGGAGGAGAACTGATCAAGCACCAAAAACCAACACCCAATGCATTAAAAAGAAAAGAGAACATGTATATAGTACTGGAAAACTAAAAAAATGTTGTATCCATATTGTAAAATCAGATTGTGTTTTCTGTTCAGACCTGTGGGAAAGCAACTTCCCAACTCAAACATTCAATATGCCTCACGGCTGAGGAGTTTTCATTTGTGATCTCCTCCTCTAATGGGAAGAGTAACCCTTACCACTCCGTGGACAGAAAACGCTCTTGTATCTCCTTAATGCACAGGAGATACAAGAGTGTTTTCTGTCTAGGGAGTAAAGAGGGTTACTCTTCCCATTAGAGGAGGAGATCACAAATGAAAACTCCTCAGCCGTGAGGCATATTGAATGTTTGAGTTGGGAAGTTGGTTTCCCACAGGTCTGAACAGAAAACACAATCTGATTTTACAATATGGATACAACATTTTTTTTAGTTTTCCAGTACTATATACATGTTCTCTTTTCTTTTTAATGCATTGGGTGTTGGTTTTTGGTGCCTGATCAGTTCTCCTCCCCTTTTGATCATGTGATGCCGAAGTCTTGATTACCTGGTGCACCACATGTTTAAAGAGAGGTGAACATTCACTTTTCTGTATGTCATGAGTAAGGACTGAGATTGCGGAGACCGAAAAGCGTAGAAATCGTGGATCTTGTATGGGATTCGTGTTTGGATAACAGTTTTTTTATAGTTATTAATAAAGCTACAAGTTTTTATGGGAAGTTGGACCACAAGTTTTTTCTTTGGATCATGTTTGTACACAGTCAAGTGCGGACTGGGCCCGTGCTTACGTGAAAGCAGCAAAGGTGAGAGCTGTCTTATAGTATATTTGGAACATAGGAGTAGTATTATAGTATTTATATTCTTGTACATAGGAGGCTGTATTATAGTAGTTATATTCCTGTACATAGGGGCAGTATTATAGTAGTTATATTCCTGTACATAGGAGGCAGTATTCTAGTAGTTATATTCTTGTACGTACGTAGGAGGCAGTATTATAGTAGTAATATTCTTGTACATAGGGAGCAGTATTATAGTAGTTATATTCTTGTACGTAGGAGGCAGTATTATAGTAGTTATATTCTTGTACATAGGAGCAGTATTATAGTAGTTATAGTCTTGTACATAGGAGGCATTATTATAGTAGCTATATTGTTGTACATAGGAGCAGCATTATAGTAGTTATATTCTTGTACATAGGAGCAGTATTATAGTAGTTATATTCTTGTACATAGGAGGCAGTATTATAGTAGTTATATTCTTCTACATAGGAACAGTACTATAGTAGTTATATTCTTGTACATAGGAGGCAGTATTATAGTCGGTATATTCTTGTACATAGGAGCAGTATTATAGTAGTTATATTCTTGTACATAGGAGCAGTATTATAGTAGTTATATTCTTGTACATAGGAGCAGTATTATAGTAGTTATATTCTTGTACATAGGAGCAGTATTATAGTAGTTATATTCTTGTACATAGGAGCAGTATTATAGTAGTTATATTCTTGTACATAGGAGCAGTATTATAGTAGTTATATTCTTGTACATAGGAGCAGTATTATAGTAGTTATATTACTGTACACATGAGGCAATAGTATAGTAGATATATTCCCTTACACAGGGGTTATTATTAAAGTAATCATAAATGATAACTATTATCTTTAGGTCATGTACAATGGCTAATGGGGATATTTTGCATATTAGTTGGAAATAAATTCTGTACAACCCATAGGTTTCTGCACAGTCTTCAATTCAGTATTTGCTGGAATATCAGTAAAATTCCCGTGCAAGGGTCGGTTCTGTCGATTGCCTTTGTAAAAAAAAGTTGAGGAACTGCTTTTAAATAAGTCAGTTAATTGTTTTTCATAGAGCCGTATAACTAGGTGGAATGCAAAGTATGCATAAATAAGTCCTTAAACAGCCTTTAGCAAGGTCTCAGCCAAAATCCAAACAAGTCATAAAAACCAAGAGACCAGTGCAAGATTTCACGGGTATAAGGCATGAGTTTGAGTTCATCGTGAACCAATATAACAGACCTTATAGATAGTAATGTAGCCATATCTGATCGATGTTATAAGGTTTAGCCCATGGCCCAAGTCTTCCTTCACGTTTTTGATCTTAGCAACCAAAGGCAGTGGAACCAGACCAAGAAATCAAGAGTATGGAAGCCAGGACCAATGGATCTAGGTGGGCTCCATCTTTACTTCTGCTATGGTGTAAACCTTGATATATTTATGCATCCTCTACCAAACAGTCCATGAATGTATTTCTGTATAAGATGCATGAGTGTGCCAGTCCCAAAGCAAATGAGAAAAATACAACTGTCTTCAAGATTATAGATCACAACTCCACTCAAGTGAGAGCGGCAATTTCAGCTAAATTGTGTCTACATCAATGCCGGATAATAATAGACTAAAGCTTCTCTCAAGAGATTTGAACCAGCTTCTTATTCCTGCTCAAGATTCACTCAGTCTTTATTCCCAGGAATATTACATAGCCATCATTAGAAAAACAAGGCTTCTCGATATTGTGCCGTCCCGGTCTATGGGTTGTGTCTGATATTGAAGCTCAGCTTCACTGATGTGAATGGGACTGCTTTGCAATACCGCTAACAAGGGCTGATGTGGCACGGTTTTTAGAATGAAGTAGCTATGTGTGTCTAATCCATGATCATCCGTAAATTCTGGTGCCTAGTCTAAGTCTTCAGTGTGTCTTGAGACCTTGAATTGCAAAGGTCATCTACCCCTTCATTAACATGGATCATGAGCAAGAGCTGGAATCAAGGATCTCAGGAACCACATGCGGCTCTTGGCCCCTCCCCCCCCCGGCAAATTTGACCTTAAAGGGATAGTCTGCTTTAAAAAGAAGTACCCAAATAGGGAATTGTGAGTTAATTAAGGGTAGTGGTCTCCCATTCATGCATTAGTCAGAGCAAACTGTAGCTATGATGAGTTATCTTTCACTCTGGAGGACCCGACACATCAATGCATTACAAAGACAATCCATTGATCTCAATGAGAATTGTGTAATTATTAATTTCACCTGTGGTGGCGCTGCAGCGTAAGTGAACACTTGTTGCAGACTTCACCCACTGATTACAACCTGTGATCAGTTCCCACCCTAACCATATGTAACCCTATACCTGTGATGGCTAACCTCCGGCACTCCAGCTGTAGTAAAACTACAACTCCCAAGATGCACACTTGCTTAGCTGTTCTCCGCACTCCATAGGAAAGAGGGGAGCATGCTGGGAGTCGTAGTTTCACCACAGCTGGAGTGCCGGAGGTTAGCCATCACTGCCCTATACTGATATATCACTGCATCTCATCAGTAAACCATTATGCTATACATTGGTCCTTCTTACCTGACAACATCTGAGGTTCCTCCAAGTCTTCACTCTTTGGTTCCTCTAGTGTAGAGATCTTATCATCTTCATTATATTCTATCTTCTTCTTTCCCCTCATGCTTCTTCTCCATTTCTCCACCAGAGAACCGGTTCCTTCAGGTGGACCTTTACTTTCCAGAGAGCTGCAATCTTCCTTTTTTTCCACTTTGTTTGGGCTCCTCTTACTTAGTCTAAACACCAAAGACCCAAAAGTTTCCGATTTGTCCGACAATTCAGGTTCCTCTGTGTGGCGCTGTTTTTTTAAGAATACTTTACTGGATCTCACATTCAAATCTTTCGTGAAAGGCGACTCTTGTTTCTCTGGAGAACTTAATTCTCCAGCTTCATTCGGCTTCTTATGATTTTTCTTACTCATTCTAAGACTTTCAATTTTTTTCATAAAACTTTGATTTTTCTCCGGGGACTTCGGGAGATATTCATTATCTATGCTGACCAGTAGCTCGTCTTCTGTAGATTTTGGATGGGATCCGTTAGCAGAGGTCTCCATGGTTGTCCAAAAATCCTTGCTCTATACCTGATGATACAAAAACATAGATTGCTTGCTGCCTTCATGATAATTGAGGGAATTTCTATTTCTCTGGATAGATTGTTAGGTGTTTTCCAGTGAGAAGCTGCATCGGATTGTAAATTACAGGACACTGGACATGCCATCATGGGTGTAACTAACCAGGGTAGCAGCTGATATGAAGAGCCAGCAACTTTAGAGATCCATTTTCATATTAGAAATGATGCACAGTTATGATAACTACAGTATATTTGGATTGTGGTCAGGAGGGTGGAACATTAAATGTGCCCTATGTTTTACTCTGGAGCTGTTTGGTTATCTCTGCTCTGTGCATCATTCCTCCTCCGTAGCAGTAGCCCCTGCATTATTCTTGTGACTATGATATCATAATGCAACACCATTACATGGTTTTTCTTACACTGAGATGTCAGTGGAGATGGTGACATTTTAGGGGAGCTTTATCAAAGACTAGCATTTAATACCAGGATAATAAACACAATGATGTCACTGTGTTTATTATTCCTGTAGTATGACATCACTGTGTTTATTATCCTATACTGTGACAACAATGTCTTTATATGTGTTGAGCGAGAATACTGCGTGTGCTCGAGTCAGTGTATTTAAATATAATTTAGCCTCTATTTCTGAAAAGCTTCTGCCAGGATTTGAACTCACAATAGTCTACATTAGAGGCAAGAACCTTAACCTCTCAGCTACAAATCTGAATGACAAACTGTGTCAGAAAAACCTTATAGTAGTTTTTTATACAGTAAGTATTCTTATACAGCAAAAGTATCATTATATATTTCACTGCAGGTTCACATGTAGCTCTATAGCTCTATAGCGTAGTGGTTAAGGTTATTGGCTCTAATGAAGAAGGTTCTGAGTTCCCAGCATGAACTTGACGTCACTGTGTTTATTATCCCTGTGACATAACTGTGTTTATTATCTCTGTACTGTGACATCACTGTGTTTATTATCTCTGTACTGTGACATCACTGTGTTTATTATCTCTGTACTGTGACATCACTGTGTTTATTATCCCTGTACTGTGACATCACTGTGTTTATTATCCCTGTACTGTGACATCACTGTGTTTATTATCTCTGTACTGTGACATCACTGTGTTTATTATCCCTGTACTGTGACATCACTGTGTTTATTATCTCTGTACTGTGACATCACTGTGTTTATTATCCTGTACTGTGACATCACTGTGTTTATTATCCCTGTACTGTGACATCACTGTGTTTATTATCCCTGTACTGTGACATCACTGTGTTTATTATCTCTGTACTGTGACATCACTGTGTTTATTATCCCTGTACTGTGACATCACTGTGTTTATTATCCCTGTACTGTGACATCACTGTGTGTATTATCCCTGTACTGTGACATCACTGTGTTTATTATCCTGTACTGTGACATCACTGTGTGCATTATCCCTGTACTGTGACATCACTGTGTTTATTATCCCTGTACTGTGACATCACTGTGTTTATTATCCCTGTACTGTGACATCACTGTGTTTATTATCCCTGTACTGTGACATCACTGTGTTTATTATCTCTGTACTGTGACATCACTGTGTTTATTATCCCTGTACTGTGACATCACTGTGTTTATTATCCCTGTACTGTGACATTAATGTGTTTATTATCCCTGTACTGTGACATCACTGTGTTTACTACCCTGTACTGTGACATCACTGTGTGCATTATCTCTGTACTGTGACATCACTGTGTTTATTATCCCTGTACTGTGACATCACTGTGTTTATTACCCCTGTACTGTGACATCACTGTGTTTATTATCTCTGTACTGTGACATCACTGTGTTTATTATCCCTGTACTGTGACATCGCTGTGTTTATTATCCCTGTGACATAACTGTGTTTATTATCTCTGTACTGTGACATCACTGTGTTTATTATCTCTGTACTGTGACATCACTGTGTTTATTATCTCTGTACTGTGACATCACTGTGTTTATTATCCCTATACTGTGACATCACTGTGTTTATTATCTCTGTACTGTGACATCACTGTGTTTATTATCCTGTACTGTGACATCACTGTATGTATTACCCCTGTACTGTGACATCACTGTGTTTATTATCCCTGTACTGTGACATCGCTGTGTGTATTATCCCTGTACTGTGACATTAATGTGTTTATTATCCTGTACTGTGACATCACTGTGTGTATTACCTCTGTACTGTGACATCACTGTGTTTATTATCCCTGTACTGTGACATCGCTGTGTGTATTATCCCTGTACTGTGACATTAATGTGTTTATTATCCCTGTACTGTGACATCACTGTGTGCATTATCCCTGTACTGTGACATCACTGTGTTTACTATCCCTGTACTGTGACATCACTGTGTTTATTATCCCTGTACTGTGACATCACTGTGTTTATTATCCCTGTACTGTGACATCACTGTGTTTATTATCCCTGTACTGTGACATCACTGTGTGCATTATCCCTGTACTGTGACATCACTGTGTTTACTATCCTGTACTGTGACATCACTGTGTGCATTATCCCTGTACTGTGACATCACTGTGTTTATTATCCCTGTACTGTGACATCACTATGTTTATTATCCCTGTACTGTGACATCACTGTGTTTATTATCCCTGTACTGTGACATCACTGTGTTTATTATCCTGTACTGTGACATCACTGTGTTATTATCTCTGTACTGTGACATCACTGTGTTTATTATCCCTGTACTGTGACATCGCTGTGTGTATTATCCCTGTACTGTGACATTACTGTGTTTATTATCCCTGTACTGTGACATCACTGTGTGCATTATCCCTGTACTGTGACATCACTGTGTTTATTATCCTGTACTGTGACATCACTGTGTGCATTATCTCTGTACTGTGACATCACTGTGTTTATTATCCCTGTACTGTGACATCACTGTGTTTATTATCCCTGTACTGTGACATCACTGTGTGCATTATCCCTGTACTGTGACATCACTATGTTTATTATCCCTGTACTGTGACATCACTGTGTTTATTATCCCTGTACTGTGACATCACTGTGTTTACTATCCTGTACTGTGACATCACTGTGTATTATCTCTGTACTGTGACATCACTGTGTTTATTACCCCTGTACTGTGACATCGCTGTGTGTATTATCTCTGTACTGTGACATTAATGTGTTTATTATCCCTGTACTGTGACATCACTGTGTTTACTACCCTGTACTGTGACATCACTGTGTGCATTATCTCTGTACTGTGACATCACTGTGTTTATTATCCCTGTACTGTGACATCACTGTGTTTATTATCCCTGTACTGTGACATCACTGTGTTTATTATCCATGTACTGTGACATCACTGTGTTTATTATCTCTGTACTGTGACATCACTGTGTTTATTATCTCTGTACTGTGACATCACTGTGTTTATTATCCTGTACTGTGACATCACTGTGTTTATTATCCCTGTACTGTGACATCACTGTGTTTATTATCTCTGTACTGTGACATCACTGTGATTATTATCTCTGTACTGTGACATCACTGTGTTTATTATCCCTGTACTGTGACATCACTGTGATTATCTCTGTACTGTGACATCACTGTGTTTATTATCCCTGTACTGTGACATCACTGTGATTATTATCTCTGTACTGTGACATCACTGTGTTTATTATCCCTGTACTGTGACATCACTGTGTTTATTATCCTGTACTGAGACATCATAGCATTTATTTAAATAAGAAAAAACTAAGTGGAAGGCCTAGCAAAGCATTTCTAAGTGTGCAAACTGAAACACAGGTAGAAAAATGCTCATCAGATTTCATTGTGCTATCTCAGGGACATTTTTTGCTGTCCTCAGTTTTTTATGCAGGTCACCAGTAACCCTAGGTCGTGTGTGTTTCCCTGTCCAATTTACAGTGGCTTATTCACCCACTGCAATGGAAATTCCCGGTTGCTATTTCCTCATTTGAAAAAAGCCCATTACTGAGCAACTCTAATTGGGAGATTCATTCGCAAATTCTGTCCTGAGTTTGACAAATAGTTCTTCATTATATTTTTCCGTTTCCATTCCTGCGACTTACAATTTCATTTTTAATTTCATATATTGTTTTCTTTCCATGTTTATCAGAATAGTACTCACCATAAATATCTTGAACTGAGCAGCAGGTCTGGTCCCGGGTTGCCGCTTCCTTACCAGCATGAGAATGCGATTCTATTAATGGCCTGAGAAAGGAGGCGGATCTCCTCCTAAACGCGTCGCCCTCATCCACTTAATTTATGTATGTTCTTTTTAAAAAGTATGTCCATCATTTCTATGACCAGCGCTCCACAGATCCTGTCTTACCTGCAACTTTTCATCACTACGTTTATCATCCTGTACTGTGACATCACTGTGTTTATTATCCCTGTACTGTGACATCACTGTGTTTATTATCCCTGTACTGTGACATCACTGTGTTTATTATCTCTGTACTGTGACATCACTGTGTGTATTATCTCTGTACTGTGACATCACTGTGTTTATTATCCCTGTACTGTGACATCACTGTGTTTATTATCTCTGTACTGTGACATCACTGTGTTTATTATCCATGTACTGTGACATCACTGTGTTTATTATCCCTGTACTGTGACATCACTGTGTGTATTATCCCTGTACTGTGACATCACTGTGTGTATTATCCCTGTACTGTGACATCACTGTGTTTATTATCCCTGTACTGTGACATCACTGTGTTTATTATCCCTGTACTGTGACATCACTGTGTTTATTATCCCTGTACTGTGACATCGCTGTGTTTATTATCCCTGTACTGTGACATCACTGTGTGTATTATCCCTGTACTGTGACATCACTGTGTGTATTATCTCAGTACTGTGACATCACTGTGTTTATTATCCTGTACTGTGACATCACTGTGTTTATTATCCCTGTACTGTGACATCACTGTGTTTATTATCCCTGTACTGTGACATCACTGTGTTTATTACCCCTGTACTGTGACATCACTGTGTTTATTACCCCTGTACTGTGACATCACTGTGTTTATTATCCCTGTACTGTGACATCACTGTATTATCTCTGCACTGTGACATCACTGTGTTTATTATCCCTGTACTGTGACATCACTGTGTTTATTATCCCTGTACTGTGACATCACTGTGTTTATTATCCCTGTACTGTGACATCACTGTGTTTATTATCCCTGTACTGTGACATCACTGTGTTTATTATCTCTGTACTGTGACATCACTGTGTTTATTATCCCTGTACTGTGACATCACTGTGTGTATTATCCCTGTACTGTGACATCACTGTGTTTATTATCCCTGTACTGTGACATCACTGTGTTTATTATCTTTGTACTGTGACATCACTGTGTGTATTATCCATGTACTGTGACATCACTGTGTTTATTATCCCTGTACTGTGACATCACTGTGTTTATTATCCATGTACTGTGACATCACTGTGTTTATTAGCCCTGTACTGTGACATCACTGTGTTTATTATCCCTGTACTGTGACATCACTGTGTTTATTATCTCTGTACTGTGACATCACTGTGTTTATTATCCCTGTACTGTGACATCACTGTGTTTATTATCCCTGTACTGTGACATCACTGTGTTTATTATCTCTGTACTGTGACATCACTGTGTTTATTATCCCTGTACTGTGACATCACTGTGTTTATTATCCTGTACTGTGACATCACTGTGTATAATATCTCTGTACTGTGACATCACTGTGTTTATTATCCCTGTACTGTGACATCACTGTGTTTATTATCCCTGTACTGTGACATCACTGTGTTTATTATCCCTGTACTGTGACATCACTGTGTTTATTATCCCTGTACTGTGACATCACTGTGTTTATTATCCCTGTACTGTGACATCACTGTGTTTATTATCCCTGTACTGTGACATCACTGTGTTTATTATCCCTGTGCTGTGACATCACTGTTTATTATCCCTGTACTGTGACATCACTGTGTTTATTATCCCTGTACTGTGACATCACTGTGTTTATTATCCTGTACTGTGACATCACTGTGTTTATTATCCCTATACTGTGACATCAATGTGTTTATTATCCCTGTACTGTGACATCACAGTGTGTATTATCCCTGTACTGTGACATCACTGTTTATTATCCCTGTACTGTGACATCACTGTGTTTATTATCCCTGTACTGTGACATCACTGTGTTTATTATCTCTGTACTGTGACATCACTGTGTTTATTATCCCTGTACTGTGACATCACTGTGTTTATTATCCTGTACTGTGACATCACTGTGTTTATTATCCCTATACTGTGACATCACTGTGTTTATTATCCTGTACTGTGACGTCACTGTGTTTATTATCTCTGTACTGTGACATCATTGTATACTATGACATCTCTGTGTTTATTATTTGCAGTGGGGGAGGGGGGAGTGACCTGGCCAGGTGATCCTACCACCACCCAGGGCTTGCAATATTTGGACAAAGCAAGTAGGAACTAGTTCAAAAGTAATGACGTTCTTCTTTCCCACATGAGAGGCCCCAGGCCCTATTGTTTTATGATGGAGGTGGCACTCACTGGCACCACAGAGGGGGCTCCATTTTTTGCATGTGGCCTTCACATGTATGCATATATGGTTTTAACACTGAGGGACATCCCCTTTCTTACCGGTCCTGACCTTTGCTTTCTGTAGAAAGTGATTTGAAGGTTCAACGTTTAATGCGCGTTCCAGTGAAGAACATTAATCTTTTCCACTAAAGTCATATCATTTATCATAGAATTGTATTCTATGAAGATCTCTGCTTGCTGTCAGTAAATGGGAACATTCTCCTTTCTTATCCAGAGGCTGACAACCCATCAACCTTAGTACCTATAGTTTCCTATAAGTGTAACTCTAAGTTAGCTAATCCCCTCAGCACCCCAAACAATGTTCTTGACTGGATAGTTTGATACAATGTATCGGTGCAGATATAATGTATCCTTCTGGAGTCCAGGCTGTTTGGGTCACAGAAGACAATCTAGACCAAATACAACTGTAGCAAACCAGTGGCTATAAGATGCAGAAGCTCTGTACTGGTATCTAAGACTGCTGCCATTCTCTGACAGCAAGCACATATATTGAAAAATAAATTCATTTTGTGCTCTGCAGATATCATACCCCAACACCGTGGCACAGACCAAGAATGACATTTCATAAACCGTAATACATTTGAATGCAAACACACGCTCAGGAACAGCAAGCACAGGGATTAACCTCTTCACCGCTGTACGAAAGTGTCATAACAATGGAATATTCCAAGGGTTGTCACTTTTACTCACCATTGGGTGGAAGCGGAGGATTTTGTCGACTTTGTAGGATATCTCGTCCTTGCACATAGAAGGTTACAGCACAAGTTCTTCCAACATGATAGTTGCACTTTCAGTTTTAGGAGTGGGGTGAGCATCATGTTACCACCTGGCGCAGGGAAGTACCTTTTAACCATTAACTAGAGAACAAGGTAATTTTTTTATGCATGTGCTGCACATTTCAGTGCCTGTTACTGCCTCCTCTTATCAGCCATTTCTAGATCTGGAAGGCTGACCGTAGCTCTGAGGCTCCATATACTGTATGCGATTAATATCAGCAGCTCCTGACTGATTATGAATCTCAAGAATTTTGGTTATTTGTTGGAAAGTCAGATTTTCAAGCGAGATAAGTTGTGGCACGTAGACCATAAATTGCCCACTGATGATGTCATCAGATTCCCCTTGTATAGGCTACTGGTCCTTTGAGAACCTAAGGCCTCTTTCACACGGGCGTCATGTTTGACGCCCGGATAGGATGCAGGTGCGTTGCGGGAATATGCGCGATTTTTCCGCGCGGGTGCAAACGTTTGTAATGCGTTTTGCACGCACGTGTGAAAAATCGCCATGTTTGGTACCCAGACCCGAAGCCGGACTTCATCACTGAAGTCCGGTTTCGGGTAGAGTATTCTGGAGAATTTATTATTTTCCCTTATAACATGGTTATAAGGGAAAATAATAGCATTCTTAATAAAGAATGCTTAGTAAAATGAAGATGAAGGGGTTAAAAATAATAAAAGTTAACTCACCTTAGCCACTTGATCGCGTAGTTGTGATCTGTCCTCTCTTTCCCAGCATCAGCTAAGAACTAAAGGACCTGTGATGACGTCACATAACATGGTCCAATCACATGGTCCATCTTACCATGGTCCATAGGGAACTTTAACAATCAATCATCGGATTGCTATTATCATAGACTCCAATGCACTTGCATTGGAGTCTATGATCATTTCACTACTTTCCTATGGAGCCCTATTACAGGCAAGGGCTCTGTAGGAAATACTATGCAGCAGCCTCCTGTCATTCACAAAAACACGGGCTGCTGCACACACGCTCAAGCTCCTCCGATCGCCACACGTTTTCAGCGCGCTCAGATGCCATGGTCAGGATTTACTACGGCACCTGAGGGTTAAATTCCGCGATCGGCATTACTGCCGGTTGCGGACATTAGCCGCGGATGACTGCTATAGGAAGCAGGCGGCCACCCGCGGCTATGGTGCTCACAGTGATGACGTTTCCCTTGCAGTGGGGACAATCCAAAAATATCAAATACGCGTATGAACTTCCGATTCTCCACCATATCCCTGCTGTCGACATCATGCCCTATCTGTATGTGTTAAAACAAGGATGTCAAACTCGCAGCCCTCCAGCTGTTGAAAAACTGCAACTCCCAGCATGCCCCGATAGCTGTAGGCTGTTCGGGCATGATGGAAGTTGTAGTTTTGTAACAGCTGGAGGACTATAAGTTTGACACTCCTGGTTAAAATATTGATGAAAGGTAGGTACTCTCTATAAAACACCACTAAAGGGCGATCTAAATATAGCTGTGTATTGGAGTTGCAGAGATTGACCCCCTAGTGGTGGAAACAGGTATCTGAGCTTTTTACCAGTATGGGTGAAGAAAAAGACACCAGAAGCCTATAAAACAAATGCCCCAAATCATTTACATTTCTGATTTATTAGGAAAAAAAACATGTAATAGTGAATATACATTTAAGGTCCATTCAAACATCCGTAGTGTATTGCGGATCCGCAATACACCCGGCCGGCACCCCCATAGAACTGCCTATTCTTGTCCGCAATTGCGGACAAGAATAGAACATGTTCTATTTTTTTCCGGAGCGGCGAACCGGAAATTCAGTGCTGCGCTCCGGAAATGCGGATGCAGACAGCACACTGTGTGCTGTCCGCATCCGTTCCCGCCCCATAGAGAATAAATGGGTCTGGATCTGTTCCGCAATGTTGCGGAACAGATCCGGACCCATTCTACGGACGTATGAATAGACCCTAATCTTCAGGTAACGGCAAAACTTTTTCCTGTCCATTTTAGGAGGTTCCAGCGCGGAAATATATATTTCACTAGCAATTTTCTAATCTTTATAACTTTTTCTTTATAATCCATCCCGCTGCTCTGTAATCTTTGACTATATCCTCCTTTACAAAATGTTCATGTCGACGAAGTTCTGAGCGGCAGATAAGTAACGGAAACGAGTTCGCTTTGCACTTTAATAAATAGCTCCAAAGTATTTGGGAACTGCAGAATATTCGGATCTGTAGGAAGTAATGACTTTTACAATAAAGGGGAAATCCTGCAGACACTAGATTATCCATTTGTACATTTCCTTTGTATGGAGGAGGGTGAGTATGGTGCTGTCAATCAACCAGAGAGTTAACTTAGGGTACTTTCACACTAGCGTTTTGGATTCCGTTTGTGAGATCCGTTTCAGGGCTCTCACAAACGGTCCAAAACGGATCAGTTCAGCCCCAATGCATTCTGAATGGATAAGGATCCGCTCAGAATGCATCAGTTCGGCCCCGTTCCGCTTCTATTCCGTTTTGGAGGCGGACACCAAAACGCAGCATGCAGCATTTTGGTGTACGTCTGAAGAGGCGGAGCCTGACGGATCAGTTTTTAATTACAATGTAAGTCAATGGGGACAGATCCGTTTTCAATGACACAATATGGTGCATTTGAAAACGGATCCATTCGCCATTGACTTTCAATGTAATTCAAAGCGGATCCGTTTTTCTTTAAAACTAATGCAAACGGATCTGTTCTGAACGGATACAAACGTTTGCATTATAGGTGCGGATCAGTCTGTGCAAATAAACAGACGGATCTGCACAAACGCAAGTGTGAAAGTACCCTTAAAGGGGACCTCTCCCCACTCCTGACGCCTGTTTTAATAGCTTTATGCATTCCCCACGTAATAACAATTCTGGAGCCTCTATTCTTATGGCTCTGTGTTTTGCCATTCCTTTATTATTTCTACTAGAAATTATAAATGAGCTGCTAGCAGTCTGCAGTAAGGGTACAGAGGGGAGGTAATCAGTTGGGGGGGGGGGGTCCCTGCACAGTCTGAAAATGGCAGCACTGATTGGCTAGAGTAATTCTATGCAGGTACACACCGCCATCTGGTTACTACCCCTCTGTAGTCTTACTGCAGACTGCTAGCAATTCATTTATAACTTCTAGTAGAAATAATAGAGGAATAGTACAACATAGAGTCATAATAATAGGCAATGCCTGTGCCATTGATAAAACCTCTTAGGCCCCCTCAAGTTCAGAGCCCGGTTGCCACTGCTACCTCTACCAGAAGACCAGGGAAGGTAAGTGCAATGAAAGGGTGGAAAGGGGAAGATATGTTCTGCTTACCCCAAGTCTTTGATCTCCAAAAACTTTTGGGAACCTCCAGAGTCAAAGATCTGGGGACAGTTCAACCTACTTGCCTTTGGCTTCTATGGAAGTGGTGTCTTGTCATTACCATAGAGGCAGAATGTGCTGCTGATGGAGAGAGGACGACCGAACCCTGGCTGGTCCCATTCCATGTACCTGTGCAGGTGTTCCACCACCATCTTTGTTCCACTCTCCACAGTATTTTGGTGCTGGAAACGCTGCGGATTTTCAGGCATGTGTGGCCATCCCCTAAAGAACCTATAATGCGGTTAATTCAGGTGATCAGACACATGGATTTGTGGCCATAATAGGAATGCAGAGTTTCCTCCATATATTTCCAGTGACCCACAATTTGTGAACTGTGTCTTGAAACAGGTCATTTATTGCCATCTACAAATACTGCATCAGACAGAATCTGATTTAACCAGATTTAAAGGGATTGTCCAGTATTAGAAAAACATGGCTGCCTTCTTCCAGCCACCACCGCTGATCATGGCTTCTGTCTGGTATTACAGCTGTGCTGTACTGAAATGAATAAAGCTGATATGCAGTACCGCACACAACCTGTGGACAGCAGTGGCACTGTTTTTGGAACAAACCATGTTTTCCCTGTGTACAACTTCTTTGTAACTTAAAAGTGACAGATCATATCAGGAATTACATCTAACTGCAATTCTGCCAGTGGCCAGCAGGTGGCAGGGTTTAATTGCAGTCAAAGAGAAAAGTTAAACAGTTGCTTTTAGTAACGTTTCTTTTCATCCACCGCCATTAATAATTGTTACATTTACACAAGGTTTTTGTATGTGTTTCCTCCACGGGGACCCTTTTTCATATTGTCTCCCCTGCTTTAAATCAAGGTGACCTAAGGTAACCCCATGAGCAGTGCCTGGGCTGACAGACACCTGTGCATGCCACCAGGCTTTGCTTCCACTGCCAGCCCTGCAGCGCGCGCCTCGTTTAGAGGGTGGGAGAGAGGTGGCGCGAGGTTTAGGCATTTTGTCTCCTGTGATGAATTCATTACCATAATATTCTTTCTAAACCTGTTTTCAATATGTGCCGCTGCATTAAGAGTCAGTTATAAAACACAGGCCTCTACGCCATACCCTGGCACTCTAATAGCTGAACCGCACTGCGTCCTGCAATTTGCCCCGGCGGGGAGCAGGTCGCAGTTTTTCGAAAATTGCCGTTTTCAGCCTGTGAATTCTCTTATGCGCTTGAGTTAAGCGCCGTGTGCCATGTTATAACGCTGGGCTGGTCTGAAGGCACGATCCTGAGAGCGATCCTCATGCCGTGTATTGCGCATGACGTACCGAATTTTCCCAGTGGATTGTCAGCTCTTGTGGTCCGATGAGTTCATGGCCCTGTTTTTAACCCCTTACCTGCTGCTTCATTCAAACCTTGATACTAATGTAGTGGGGATAGGAGACTGTGCTCTGAGCTTGTGTATCTAAGCCTACCGTGTAATAGGAGCTGCTGAGCCAATGCATCTAAGCCTACTGTAGATACTGCTGAAATGAGTATCTACACCGATTGTCTCTGATACTGCCTGAGCAGCCTCCTGTGTATCTAAGGCCTCGTTCACATCTCCGTTTTCAGATCCGGAAGGCTTTTCCGGCACAGAGCAGCCTGCCAGATCCTCTAGTTCACAGCTGGATCCCCCATTGACTGCAGTGAGGTCCGGCGGTGATCCAGCTGGACAAAAACCATTGCACAAAATGTTTTTTTGTCCGGCCGACAGATAGCGTTTGCGCCGGATCAGTCTACCGGATCTCTGAAATGGAGATGTGAACGCAGCCCAAGATGATAACGAGAGATGCTGTCTGCTGATCCTGTGTATCCCAAGCCTGTTTTATGAGATGCTGTCTGCTGGGCTTGTGTATCTAAGCCTATCGTGTCATATGTGCAGCAGCACAACTGTATCTAAGCTTATCATGTTTGATACTGTTTGCTGAGATGTGTATCTACACCTATTATCTGCGATACTGTCTGCTCAGCCGGTGTATCTAAGACGATAAAGTGTATTTCAGCTGTTTTATGAGATGCTGTCTGCTAAGCTTGTGTATCTAAGAATAGCATGTGATGTGTGCAGCAGAGCAACTGTATCTAAGCCTATTATGTTTGATACTGGCCGCTGAGATGTGTATCTACCCCTATTGTGATAATGTCTGCTCAGCCTGTGTATCCTATTTCTCTACCCAGGACGGGTTTCACTATGTCCTCTGTAATCCCAAAGCAAAGGACTCACAGGGTTAGGGCTCACGGTCTCGTGCCCGTATTGCCTGCAAACAGCAGGTCCGCAATACATGGGCACCGGCCTTGTGCACCCCGCATCACGGATGCAGACCCATTCACTTGAATGGGTCCTTCAATCTGGAAGATTGGTGCGGAACGGAGGCAGGGAACCCCACGGAAGCACTCTGTGGTTTATGTTCGTGCCTCCACACCGCAAAAAAGTAGTGCGGTAGTAGTGTGTGGACCGTCAGACGCGGATCGCGGACCACATTTGAGTGGGTCCGCATACGCATGTGGCAGCCCTACAGTCGGTGCCCATGCATTGCGGACCGCAATTTGTGGTCCACAGCACGGGCCTGGCACGGGCCATGAGGCATTAGAGGTTCTGCTGAAGCTGGGGTGCTGCACATAGTGGGAGAGTACATACAGGGTCAGGACACAAAAGTGAAAATGAAATATCCGAATACCCCAGCAAGTAATGGATGAGGGGACCTATCTTTCAGGCTATGTCTGCAACATGGCCGCCATCATGAAAGCCGCTATTTTAGATCAAGGGCAAATTTTTCCAATGGGGAGGGGGACATGTAGCTTATCAAAGTAGCCCAGAATTTTCTCAGAAATCGATTGCATCAATCGGATTTGCAATATCTCTTGTGGTTCAACACAGAAAGTTGCAATAACAACCGGGAATGCTCCCTGTGATGCATAGCTATTTGACGTGTTCAATGTCTTGTCCCTGGTGCTGAACACAGAACTTTGAACTTTCTGTGTTGATAACTTTTGAACCACAAGAGATATTGGGGCAATTAATTTCTGGGAAAATTCTAGTATTCTTTGATATGCTACATGAACTCCTTCCCATTGGAAAAATTTGATCCAATATGGCGGCTTTCAAGATGGCGCCTATGTTCCGGACATAGCCTAAAGATAGGCCCCCTCACCCGGTATATGCTGGGGTATTCAGATATTTCAGTTTCTTTTTAGTTTCTGAAATAAAAGGGTGTTCTTAGACTTTTGCTCATCCTGTATATGTGTTTAATAGGGCTGATACTGCTGACAGGTGCACTTTAACCCATTACTTTCCTAAAACAGTTAAGGCAATGACATGGCAACTTGAGTTACATATATATGTGCTGGTTGTTCTGCGTATACCCCTGATTGAGGTACCACAATAGAGATCCTGTGTATCTAAGCCTATACTATGAGATACTGTCTTCTGTCTCTATATCTAGACCTATTATGTAATATGTTCTGCTGACCAAGCGTATCTAAGGCTTTCATGTGTGGTCGGTCCACTGAGCAGATGTATCTAAGCCTATGATGTGCGATACTGTCTCCTAAGATGTGGATCCAAGCCTATCATGTGGGATACTGCCTGCTGAGATATGTAGGGCTGCCATCTGAAATTTCTGAGCCCTATACAGAGAAGATGCAGATCCCTCTGGGCCCCCCATCGATCAGATGTTGATGAGTCGGACAACCCCCCTAAAGCCTTATTCACACGTCTGTGATGAAATCCATGATAAGATGGTCAGTGATTCATCCATGAAGATTTCTATGAAGAACCCATGTTCTATCCGCGTGTCCATTTTTTGCTCTCCGCGTGTCACCCGCGGACACTATACAGCTGAAAAATTAATTTTCTAAGTGTCTCCTATAAATGGTTTAATGGACCCATAGACTAACATGGGCGTGATGGATCCATAACGGACAAAAATAGGGCAAGCTTCTATGCTAAAACCATGGACCCACACACCATGCCACAGTTGACAGCTGTCCCATATTTGCAGCGACTGTCCCTGATTTCCAGAGACAGTCCTAGCAAATTCGGGCTGTCCCAGGACAAAAATGGGGGGGCGTTGACTGAGTTTGGACTTTCCCAGGGGCAGAGTTTTGGATGCCCCGACTATATCAACCTAAACATTGGTAAGTATGGCATGCTAAAACACGGATGTGTGAATACACACGTTAAAATGAATGGGTACTTGTGGCGTCCGTGAATCTCTCATGTGTGAATAAGTATGATAGACACATAGGGGGAGCTTTATCAAACTGGTGTAATGTAGAACTGGCTTAGTTGCCCATAGCAACCAATCAGATTCCACCTTTCATTTTCTACAGTTCTTTTGGAAAATGAAAATATTAATCTGAAGGGTTGCTATGGGCAACTAAGCCAGTTCTACTTTACACCAGTTTGATAAATCTCCCTCATACTGAATAAATAGGTGAATAAAACTTATAATATGACCTATATAGAGCTACAGATAAGGTAGAAAATATATATTGTATACACCACTGCTCATTAACCTCAATACATGGACAGATTAGATGATTTCTCTGTATAGGATAAACATGATAAGTGTTTTGCACAGAAATTAGTCGCTCTACACACGTCAGCCTGCTTCAGAATTCAAACTTGTACACCATTTATACAAATATCCTTAAAAATTGTAGTTTTTGAAGAAACTGGGCCTATGAATCCTGTGTAAAAGAGAAACTGGCATTGTTGCCCAGGGCAACCAATCACAGTGCAGCTTTCATTTTTCCAGAGCAGAATATGAAATATAAGCTGCGCTGTGATTGGTTGCTATGGGTAACAGAGCCAGTTTCTCTTTCAGACAGGTTTCTAAAGCACCGCTGTGCACCGTGACACAACTCTCGTGTTCGCCTCGTGTTATGATACATGTAAACCTGTGAAAACGTGTAACGTGGCCTCACAAATGGCTCCAGGGACGGTGTTGTCAATTGAAAAGGGGTCTGCCATAGTCATGAGACTCTCTGTCTGGAGGTGGTGTGCAGTGTGCCCCCAAGAGGTACGCCGAAAACAAGAGTGTATGTGATGGACCTCGACCTGGACAAACAAGAGTGACCACAACAGAGGAGGACAGATTTATCGGATGCGCTCCAAAAAAAATTTGTTCATTGTACGACCAGGGGTGCACAACCAATGAGGCCAGGTGAGGCGATCGCCTCAGGCAGCACCAGGTAGGGGCAAGAGGGGGGCAGCCGAAGAACCATGTACTGAAGGGAAGGGGTTAGGTTAAGAAATATGCATTGGGAAGAAAGGGGGGGGGGGCGCCATTTCAGTTTTTGCCTCAGGCAGCAGAAAGGCTAGGGTTACCCCTACGTACGACACACAAGTGCACGCTCCCTGCTTGCATGGAGGAGGCTCCATGATGATCTGGGGACATTTCGGAGGGGGTGCGGTTGGTCATTTACAAAGTATTGAAGGAATTATGAACTATAAGTGCTACCATCCTGTGGAGCCACGCCATTCCTTCCAGTATCCGTTTTACTGATTATAGTGTCATATAACATCAAGATAATGACCCCCAAACGTACCTCCTTTCTGTGTAAAAAGTACGTTCCCCCAAAAGAAGGACCACGGGTGCTGAAGAACATGCTTTGGCCTGAATGCAATGCGGTTGAACTCAAGATATGCAACGGGTCAAAAGCTCCGTGCAGAGGGGAGGCTGCCACGGAAGCTGAACCTTCAGACAAGATGGCCGTCAGTCTCGTGGGCTCAGGTCAGTGCAGGTCAAGCTGAGGGCTGAAGGGGTTCAAGGGGTTGTCAGAGATCATTAAAATCTTGGACGAGCCCTATAAATGTTTAAAATACAAAAAATAACTGACATACAGCTTCTCTCTGTAATAATGCACGTTGTCCGTCTCCTCCTTGTGAGAGGGGGGCAACCAGTTCTATACCTGGGAACCGGAGGACCCTCGTATCACCTTGATGCTCATTCCTCACATGTTCTATTAACCAAAGACAACCTTTCTAAGCCTATGATGTGTGATACTGTCTTAAAGGGGTTGTCCAGGTTCAGAGCTGAACCCAGACATACCTCCATTTTCACCCAGGCAGCCGCCCTGACTTGAGCATCGGAGCAGTTTATGCTCCGATGCTCTCCTTTGCCCTGTGCTAAATCGCGCAGGGCAAAGGCATTTTCCGGAGTTCCGGTGACGAACCGGGCTCTCCATGGGGCTGCCAGGAAGCCCGGTGACGTCACCGGCACTGATGGGAGGGCTTTTTCTAAAGCACGCCCATCAGAGCTGGTGACGTCACCAAACACACTGCCGGGG